>CM060680.1:205525321-206125321 GCA_030686995.1 Artemisia argyi
CCCAAATGCCAATCTTCCTTACGGTATGTTCCTCACACGACTTTATAGTTATGTGATGGAACATTACCCACATCTTTAAAGAGACTACTACGTTCATATCCTTCCTACTTTGAACCAACTTACTCGTGTTCGTACTCGTCGTTCTCGAAGTGACAAAGGAAAATCTCGTGCTCCTTTGTATTCTAGGCCTCGTGGTTCTACATCTCATCGTGAGGACGATGATGATGAGGAGGAAAACACCTCACGTGTTAGTACTCCATCCCCTATGACCTTTGTTGAAAATCTTTCCGATATTGATGATACCGAGTATCAAATTCCTCTTCCTCATGAACGTACCGATGAGCTTCTCTTCACTCGTCAAACGTCCATCATCAACCGTCAACAACAAATGCATGAAGAACTTCGAGGAGGATTCAAATCCGTTGGGAAGATGTTTAGGAAGATACTTGGAAAGAAGAAGAAGTAGAAGATATTGACGTATTGCTACTTGTTATTATTTGTTTCTACTAGACACTTGTATGGTTTGCTATTTATCCGATTTATTCGGAAATACTTGTGTTATTTCTTGTTTATCTCTTGAATGATGTTTAGACTATTATCATGCTACTATCTTAATGTTATGCTATGCTTCTTTTCAATATGGATTATAATATGTTAATTTGCATGCAAAATTTGGTTATTTAAATATGTTTATATATCATCATTCCTAGAGTATATACTTCTAATAGAGCTTGTTGGAAAAACACACTTGAAAAATCACCAAATTCTGCAAATTTTGGGTTTCTGGTCGTCTGGAAAAACACCAGATGGGCGGCCCCCTTAATTCCCTAGGCGGTCCCCTTAATCATTAAGGGGGCCGACATACAATTAAGGGGACCGGCCATCTGGAACTGTGTTCACTGTTTTCTTTTGCATCTTGTGAACCCTTATTCTAGTATCAGCTACCATTTCCCATTTTAACCCAACTGATTTTAGAATCTCTTTCAACCATTTCAAATATATACCTAAAACAACCATTTCCATACTATAAATTCCCTCCATAATCACCATTCTTCATCTCATCATTCATCATCCAAATCATCATGACTCCACCAAGCACCTCACACTCCAAAGCCTCCAAGAAACAAAAGCTTGTGGTCATCCCCCCAAAACAACTCTTCATTGACTTAACAAATGAAGAAGACAAAACCCCATCACCTCCACCCAAATGCTCATCCCCAAGTGCACCCAATGCACCATCTAAAACACCTTCCACTCATGGAACTTCCTTATCCTCCATACCCTCAACCTCATCAATCAATGACTACATCAACTCAAACTTGTCAACACAAGTATCATCACCACATCCTACACAAGAACCCATGTCCACCCATCTTACCATCTCACTTTCACCAATAACACCACTTGATGCTCATCTCTCATCTCCACCAATTACACCACCATTCTTTGCCAATCCCGTGCCTTGGAGGCTACTTGAATCCCATGGGGATACTTGTCTTTGTTGCATCCACAACCGCACCGTCATCTTTGGCCTTAGAGATGAAATTCAATATATGTTTTCATATATTGAACATTTGCTTACCAACCCACCACCACCACCAACTCCACCATCCTCTCCAATCATTCCTCCACCACAATTCTCACCCATTCCTCCACCATCACCATCATGCTTTCCAAATTAAGCATTTGCTATGCTTAATAAGTAAAGCCTCTACCACCATTTTGCTTGCAAGCTCTATGAAGACCATGTACTCTTTGCATGATGATGTATTTTCCTAGTTGTTAATTTGTGTACTAGCCTCTCTACTTATAATCCTTATTGCTACTTGTATGTTGTGTCTTAACACAACCATTTCTTTGATATGAATGCTTTCTTTCAACCATGCTTATTTTCTTTCTTATCACCTAATATATGTTTGCATGAATATACTTGTGCTTCTAATATTTTTGTTTTGCTAAGCATTCCATAGCTCGTTCTCTTGGTGCCCCCAAACGAGGGGGAGTACACAT
The DNA here is from genome assembly GCA_030686995.1 of Artemisia argyi. Lineage (NCBI taxonomy): Eukaryota > Viridiplantae > Streptophyta > Magnoliopsida > Asterales > Asteraceae > Artemisia > Artemisia argyi. The sequence goes on from CM060680.1 coordinate 205,527,332, forward strand.
CAAGGGGGAGATAACTTCCCGTCAAATTTTTCACGTTTGAAAATTGTCGGCATAACCTTTTTGATTTTACAAAAAGGGGGAGAAGTAAATATAAACTCACTAAAATACTTGTTTAAAAACTAATTTTTGAGTTAATGAGTTTAAGTTTTGTAATCATCAAAAAGGGGGAGATTGTTGATATAAATAATGTTTAAAAAGGTTATTAATATCTCTCAATAAACCTATGTTTTGATAATCACAAAACTCAAATCAAATTAAGTCAAGATTAAGACGTAAACAAGTATTTGGTAACAAATATTTACCTCTACATCTAATATCACTTAAGGTATGCATAAACTAAGCATCTTATGCATTACATGATCAAAGGAAATTTTGTCTTAAGACATAACATCTTATAAAATGATATAAACATTTTTTATATATTTGTAAATCATTTTTGGTAATGCTATATTAAACTACAAAGATATGATTTCAAATTTCCAACTTCCAACCAAAAAGAGCAAATTTTATCCACAAAAACTTTTCCAACGTTCAGGAGGGCGGCCCCCTTAATTTTACTAGGCGGCCCCCTTAATCATTAAGGGGACCGCCCCCTAATTAAGGGGACCGGCACGCTCCAGAACAGTATTTTCTGGCCCTATAAATATTGGATCATTTTACATATTTTTCTCACCTTTTTGCACTATAAACTTTCTGATCCAACCTCCTTTTCTATATCTAAAATCCTTTGATCATATAATTCATAAGTCTTTGTTTCCAAGTGATCCAAAGCTTCATCCATTCAAGTGCAAGAAGAAGAATACTCCTCTACATCCATCTAATTGTAGTAGTGTTGTGATTAGCTAGTTTCATATTGTAGTAGTGTTAGATCTTTGTAAAAGTGTTGTGTGAATTTGTTTTTTGTAGAAACTAGGTGTGTTGTAAAGTAGTTTAGTAGTTGTGATCTAGTGTGCTTAGAAGAAGGTGTGAAGTTGACAAGGTGTGAAGAAGGTGTGAAGTCTTGAAGAAGTTGTGAAGGTGTGAAGAAGGTGTGAAGTTGTGAAGAAGTTGTGAGATTGGTTCTAGCTACGATTAGAACTCGACATTTAGCTTAGTGTCGTTAACTCGTGTAAGCCAAGGTGTGTAAGGTTTCTCCACCATAAGGAGTTTGTTGACATAGTGAAGAAAACTCTCGAGTGTGGTACTCGGGGAGTGGAGTAGGGCAAGGAAGGTGTCCTTGTAGCCGAACCACTATAAATTCGCGTGTTGTGGTTTGATCTTTCTAACTCTATCTTTTCTTCATTACATTTCAATACTTTCATTATTAGATTAGAATTGCTTATATTGGTTGTCACTTGAATTCACTTGAGATCGAATAGAAAGTTTTTAATATGCTACAAAATATTTTGGTAATAAATTTAAAAAGGACGTAAAACTATTCAACTCCCCTTCTAGTTTTCCACATTTTATTTTATTGTCATTTTATTTTTATTGCATTAGTAGTTATCTGGGTTAGCTGACAAGCAACTAATTCCGCCCCTCTTCCAAAACCCGAGATTTTACTTGCTTTCCATAAAACATAAAAATACAAAAAGAATCATCCCACGCCTTTATACCTAGTTAGATTAATTTCAATCCTAGCAAACACTATTCCCTGTGGAGAACGATCAATCCCCCGGTACTTGCCACTTCGCTATACTACATCGGTCAGGTACACTGCCTGGTGGGGATTGTAAGCTTCTCAAGATCCCTTGAGAAGTAAAACTTTCGTGTAGACCACAATCCGCACATCAAAGTTTTTGGTGCCGCTTCCAGGGAATAGTTATTGTTTAGGTTGAGATTTATTTTTATTAGGTATACTCACTAGATTCCTTTCTAGTGAGATTTTTATTTTTATTTTTATAGGTTTTCTTTAGTCTATCTTATTTCTTCGTTTCTGTGTTCGTAACCATTACCATCCACCATCATGGTAAACGAAGGTCTCACTAATCTTAGGATTACTAGAAGCCGCAGTTCCATAAAAAACCTTGTCCCACCTTACGCAGAACCTGAAAGGGAAATGCCTAGGCAAAGGCAACACCCTCCAACATCCGAACCATTCGGCACCACCATCAACTTTGATAAAGCCCTTTCTAAGAAATAATCCGATCATCACCCTACACCCCCTAGCCCCCAATCCAATCACGATATGGAAATTCCTGAGAATATGATGAGGCGAAATTTGTTACGCTTTTAAGGGGTCATTTAAGCCTTAAGTCGTGATAATATGATCAATTATTACCCTAAATCGTTCCTTTTGTCATTTTAGGTACTTTTGAGAAGAATTCTAGAAAACATAGCATTTTGGACGTTTTTTGAGCGAAAAGTGAAGAAAACGACAAAGTCAAGAATCCAAGCTAGAAATTGCACCTGAGGGCATCACATATCTCTAAGGGACGGCGTCAGCCTTTGTGACAAGAGGTGGAAATTAATTTTACACTTGACTCGCTAGAAGACTTTTTGGAAATTAACACGTGGCGGCGTCACCCTTTACCTTAAGAAGGCCGTCACGTGTAACCTTAAAGCGTGACGGCCCATAACCCATATAAAGTGACGGCGTCAAGAAGTTGGATTGGGCGACCAGAAACCCTAGCCGCGGAGAGATGACGGCGTCAACCATCAAAAGGTGATACCGTTACCCTTGTAATCTATATATAGTTTTTGGTTTTTCATTCATTAGTGTGTAACTTTGGAGAGGAACTTTGTCACACAAACCCTAGGTAGAATTTCAGAAGTTTTTAAGGGTTTCATACCCTTGTCTCTTCCATGTTTAATTAAAGCTAAGTAATCCATTAATCATTCAATATGTCTATGTGTTGTTTGATTATATCTTATGCTTGTCTTTCTTTTAACATAATAGGCTATGTTTATTTGTGTTTGCTTAGATGTAGTGAAACCTAGTTATTGATTATTGATTGATGGTTGGTTATTAATTGTTGTTGGGTGATTGTTAATCGATGTTAGACTTAAGAAAACTGGCTAATCTCCTATTCGGTAACTTGCTTGAACGTCTTAAGAAACATGAATTGGATGTGTACTACGATTTTAATGGTTGTATTTAACACATAAGTGACTATTAAGGAGGCCATGGTAAGGATACTTAACGTGTCGCCATAGGAAGAGATAGAAGCTTATAGAGTTGGGGAAGATCGTACACGGCCCCACAAATGGTATTAAGGAATGCAACCCGTCACCCACGCAATTGTAACAAGCTTATCAATCAATAAAAGATAACTAGGGAGTAATGAAATCTGAGTAAACATGTTTTTTCCATTTATAGTTTCACATTTTATTTTATTGTCATTTTATTTTTATTGCATTAGTAGTTATTTGGGCTAGTTGACTAGCAACTAATTCCGCCCCTCTTCCAAAACCTGAGATTTTTACGTGCTTTCTATAAAATATAAAAATACAAAAAGAATCATCCCTCACCTCTAGACCTAGTTAGATTAATTTCAATCCTAACGAACACTATTCCCTGTGGAGAACGATCAATCCCCCGGTACTTGCCACTTTATTATACTACATCGATCAGGTACACTGCCTGGTGGGGATTGTAAGCTTCTCAAGATCCCTTGAGAAGTAAAACTTTCGTGTAGACCACAATCCGCACATCAAAGTTTTTAGCGCCGATGTCGGGGAATAGTTATTGTTTAGGTTGAATTTTATCTTTATTAGGTCTACTCACTAGATTCCTTTCTACTGAGATTTTTATTTTTATTTTTGTAGGTTTTCTTTAGTCTATCTTATTTCTTCGTTTCTTTGTTCATAACCATTACCATCCGCCATCATGGAAGGTGGTAATATATTTGATCCCATCAACCCACCACAACCAAACCAACCTCCTACAGCCCGCACTTTAGGAGAGTACTCCCGACCTAGCCACCAAGGCTATCGAAACACGATTGAGCTCACCCAAGGAGCCAATGTGTCTCCCTTGCGATCCGACACCATCCGGTTGGTGCAAAGCGGATGTGCATTCCATGGACTTAGTTCCGAAGATCCAAACCAACATCTCAAGGATTTCCTTAAAATCGTTGATTCCATAGACCTTGATGTTGACACTCGAGAGATGACCCGATTGCGTCTCTTCTAATTCTCTCTACGTGACCAAGCTAGTCAATTGCTTGAGCGTTTACCCGCTGGATCTATCACATCTTGGGATGATCTCACTTCTCGTTTCATTGCTCAATTTTTCCCGCCAGGAAGAACTACCAAGTTAAGGAATTACATCTTGATGTTCCAACAACGTCAAGATGAAACTCTTTACGAAGCATGGACTCGTTTCAAGGACTTACTTCAAAAAGTCCCTCATCATGGCATAGATCTTTCGCTCCAAATCCAAATCTTCTATGACCATGTCGACTACCATACTAAGCGCACCATCGATCGAGCCGTCGGGGGCAGATTGCGTGACAAAGACACCAAGGAATCATGGGAAATTATCGATGAGCTTGCACTCTACAATGATGAATTGTGGGAAACTGCTCATGCGGTAACCTCGACTGTCAAAGCAATTTCGTCACAGGAAAAGACTACTCAACTCTATGAGGAAAGCCTTTGTGAAGTTGAGAAAAGGGTTGAATATCTGATTGAAAAACAAAAGAAACCCTTAAGTCCACAACGAGCAGCGGTTAACTCCATCTCAAACATAAAACCAACACCGTTGTCCGAATCACCTCTTAGGGAGAACGCCGAAACATTCCAATAGTATGGTCGACCCCATTCACATCCTCACAACCTCAGCCTAGAATTCGAGGCTCGAATGAGAGAATATATGTCAACCCATTCCGAAAGGTTAGCCAAATTCGAAGAGGCCGTCTATAAACAGAAGGAGGAAATGCAAGAAAAGATGGCGGAAATGATGAGTTTGTTGAAGGAGTACACGAAAACACAAACTCCAGAAAAGGTGTTAGTAAGGAGAGAAAGCGACACACCCACCACCAAGTTTGTTAACTATATCTCTATTGTTCATGGGGACTACAAAGAGAAGGAAGAGAGACCAATAGTCTAGGATGACCTCATTACAACCAACGAAGCTAACAAAAGTAATTCAGTTAAGGAATCATGCTCAGATAAAAAACAAGAGGAACCCTTTTTTGAACAACCATATGAATCCCGAACCATAGGGTATTATCTAAACCACAACGTTAATAAAAAGACTATTGATAATTGGGTGAAACAAAGTGGAATAGACTACACACCAAAAGGCTCTAAAGGGAAAAACAAGAAGAAGGAGGGTGAGACCTTATCCATAAGTCCATTGTGTCAAAGTATTCTCACCTGGAAAATCAATAAAAAACAGGTAGACTACGGGAACTTCGAGTTGTTATGTGGCATAGGAGATTTAAAATATCTAGAGACTTTAACTGATCAAGGTTCTGAGGTGAACATAATGCGCCTATCCATTTATGCTCAATTAACCAATACGACGCCAACCGCTACCCACACTAGGTTGTCCCTCACAAACCATTCTTATGTCTACCCCTTAGGGATTGCAGAGGATGTACTAATCAACGTAGAAGGATTCCTATATCCCATTGACTTCATGATTCTTGATGATAGGGAGAATGACTAAATACCAGTAATCTTGGGAGCACCATTCCTTGCTACAGCACGAGCTACCATCAACTATGAAACGGGGACAATAGAGCTCAAGTCGGGGCGAAGAAAGTTCACTTTCACATGACCTCGTTGAATGTTGGGAAGTGCAACATGTAGAGAAAGCTCTCAATCAACCCTAATGCACCTAATAATCGTGTCCGAAGTATGATTCCTTCTTGGCAAGCAAGGATCAAGAATCCCCAAGGGCATGGAGGAGAGGAAGAGAAAAGGATAAATATGGGGTCTAAGGAAGTTGCTGCCAAATGTAACCCACAGGTTGGAGGTACTGACAAGTTTACAAAAGGAAAGTTGGTGCTTTTAAACCATTCAGGGATAAAATTACCTCCTGATAAACTAAAATCTTTGTGGTATGGACCATTCACCATCAAAAACCTATGTCAATGGGGCAGTAACCCTAATTAATGAAAAAGGTAGAAAGATGACTGTGATTGTTGAACGGTTCACACATTACCACCATGATGGCAAAAATTATGTCAACAATGGGTACATCATATCACGGGATGGAGTCATGTAACAGGGCATGACTTTGAGTCTAGCTACAAGACTCGTTAATAAAGAAAAGCGCTTCTTGGGAGGCAACCCAAGCTTTATTTGTTTGCTTGTTTGTTTATTTGCTTCCATATGTTTGTTTATATTCATTGCTTATTGTTCATGTATCGAACATTTTGTGAAAATGCTTCATTTTGTTTTTAACTTCGACTTGATTACATATAAAGGTATTTTGCAAAAGATAAGTGTAAGGAAAATCCAAATTTGTTTTAAGAACGGATTGAGCATGAACGATAACAATGAGATATAAACATACATATTAGTACTTGTTTGAGTCAAATGGTTGTATCGAGTCATAATGATTGTTTTGCAGGATCCCAGGAATTAGAACATAGGTTATTCCAGAAATTTTCCGGAAACAAAATAAAGAATTTCGTTAGGTCAAATCTGACAGCGTCAGGCGTCACCTGACGACGTCAGGTATAATTTTCTAGAAATTTTGCAGGTTTTGTTTTTCTGCCGGAATTGTAAAGTTTGGTGAAATCTGTATTTTATAACCTCCAGGAATCTGCAAACAATCATTCCACAAGCATTATATCTTTACTTGCTTTCTAGAATTTAATTTTATGTAGATTTACCGCCGATTTTACGCGAAGTTTTCTTGTTTGTTTTCTCAGCTAATTAACAGGTTATATTGGACAAGAAGGTGTACATAGAGAATCAAGCTTTTGGAGCTGCTCTAATCTTGAAGTTTTCACATTTTCTTGGATGAAGATTTAACCATGTTACTACATCATCCACATCGAACGAATCAGGGGAGTATTTGTCTCATTCTTTCATTTTCCTTACTTTACTTTCTTTCAATTGAACATTGGGGACAATGTTTAGCTTACGTGTAAGGGGGTAAATGAAGATTCCTTAGAGATTACAATTGCGCTTGATTTTTGTCTTGTCAAATAGTAGATGTGTAATAAAACTGAGATAAACACTTGTTAGGGTAATTTTAGCACCAAATTTAAAATTTTTTTGTCACATGTAGGAGTGAAACTTTAGTCTTAATAAGCGTCTCATAGATAGGAGTTATATGACTAGCACAAAAACCGTACCACTCAAAAATTTTTCCTCCCCAAATACGTGAGGTTCGCCCCTAGATTTGATAGGAAAAGCCTTAGTGCTTATGTGTGTACCGGTAGCATTTAAATTCTAGAACTTGCGTTAGTGATTCATTCCAAGACCACATGTGAGACTACATTCGTGTAGTTGGAATTACTACATGATAAGAGGCATAGGATAACCCATTTTTTTAAGCCTGTTTCTTTTTGTAATTACATTGACCTCATTGGTCAAGTAATTTTCACACACCTTTGCGATGTACTCACTTTTAGTACATGATACCCCGAGTACACCCCTCAGAGCCTATCTTTTTCGATTCTAACTTTAAGCATTTTACTGAAAGGAAGAATTTGTTTACAATCCACCCCCAAATGTACACCCAAATCTCCTTAGCCTCCCTTGTATGCACTCATCTTTAGTGCATTATTGTTACCACATTTGTTTTTAACCCTTTGTTAATTGTCTAATTGATTACATGGTTGCTAAATCGAGTCATATCTTGTACATATTATTTTGGGACGATTGGGACTCATGGGTAAAGTACTATTGTTATGGAGTAAGGGGAAGAACATCATTTATTACCCCCATATGTGCGTTAATATTTTAAAGTACTCCAAGTGTTTTGATTATCTTGATTCGAGTCATTAGATTAGTTACATGTAAAGTATGTAAAAGTTCAAGTGTAAAGGGAAAACCGAGCCCCATTGAAGTATTATTCTGGATGGTAGGGCAAGAATGTATGCAAAAAAAATGTAAAAAAATAGAAAAAGAAAAAGAGAAAAAAACATACGGACTACCATCCCGTTTCCTTTTGTTTTCATTTGAGTTTATGTTATTTATTTATTAGCCTAAGTTGAGTCGAGTCTTGACTTAGCAACACAATATTGTACACGTAATTAACTAAGATAATTAACTTGCCACCAGTAAAATATCCCTTTATCCAACAAACCGTGTTTTCCATATCCCTACACCTAACATTATAACCCTTTTAAAAAGACCTCTTTGAATGTTTTCCTAGGTGCTTACGCCAAGTGGTAGAGGTTTTTGATCCTTTTCCAAGCCTATGGTAATCTATTTGCTATGACAGGTAGTGAGTGATATTTTTCCATTTCCATTAGTTATATTTTAGTTTATGACACCCGAGAGATGAGAGTATCCAAACACTATTTTTGAGGTGCTAGTATATAAACTCCGTGCTTGTTTTGATTAAGGTGGAATGATCATGTGTTGTAATTACTTTTATATTAATGTTAAATGACCCTTAACTTGTACTTTGATTGGAATAAAAGCCCATTTGTTGAGGACAAGCAAATCTCAAGTGTAAGGGTATTTGATGAGGCGAAATTTGTCACGCTTTTAAGGGGTCATTTAAGCCTTAAGTCGTGATAATATGATAAATTATTAACCTAAATCGTTCCTTTTGTCATTTTAGGTACTTTTGAGAAGAATTCTGGAAAACATAGCATTTTGGACGTTTTTTGAGCGAAAAGTGAAGAAAACGACAAAGTCAAGAATCCAAGCTGGAAATTGCACCTGGCGGCGTCACCTATCCCAAAGGGACGGTGTCAGCCTTTGTGACAAGAGGTGGAAATTACTTTTACACTTGACGCGCCAGAAGACTTTTTAGGCATTAACACGTGACGGCGTCACCCTTTACTTGAAGAAGGCCGTCACGTGTAACCTTAAAGCGTGACGGCCCAAAACCCATATAAAGTGACGGCGTCAAGAAGTTGGATTGGGCAACAAGAAACCCTACCGCTGCGAGAAGACGGCGTCAACCATCAAAAGGTGACGCCGTCACCCTTGTAATCTATATATAGTTTTTTATTTTTCATTCATTAGTGTGCAACTTTGGAGAGGAACTTTGTAACACAAACCCTAGGTAGAATTTTAGAAGTTTGTAAGTGTTTCATACCCTTGTCTCTTCCATGTTTAATTAAAGATAAGTAATTCATTAATCATTCAATATGTCTATGTGTTGTTTGATTCTATCTTATGCATGTCTTTCTTTTAACATGCTAGGCTAGGTTTATTTGTGTTTGCTTAGATGTAGTGAAACCTAGTTATTGATTATTGATTGATGGTTGGTTATTAATTGTTGTTGGATGATTGTTAATCGATGTTAGGCTTAAGAAAACTGGCTAATCTCCTATTCGGTAACTTGCTTGAACGTCTTAAGAAATGTCAATCGGATGTGTACTACGATTTTAATGGTTGTATTTAATGGATAAGTGACTATTAAGGAGGCCATGGTAAGGATACTTAACGTGTCGCCATAGGAAGAGATAGAAGCTTATAGAGTTGGGGAAGATCGTACACGACCCCACAAATGGTATTAAGGAATGCAACCCGTCACCCACGCATTCTAACAAGCTTATCAATCAATAAAAGATAACTAGGGAGTAATGAAATCTAAGTAAACACGTTTTCTCCATTTATAGTTTCACATTTTATTTTATTGTCATTTTAATTTTATTGCATTAGTAGTTATTTGGGTTAGTTGACTAGCTACTAATTCCGCCCCTCTTCCAAAACCCGAGATTTTTACTTGCTTTCTATAAAATATAAAAATACAAAAAGAATCATCCCTCACCTCTAGACCTAGTTAAATTAATTTCAATCCTAATGAACACTATTCCCTATGGGGAATGATCAATCCCCGGTACTTGCCACTTCACTATACTACATCGGTCAGGTACACTGCCTGGTGGGGATTGTAAGCTTCTCAAGATCCTTTGAGAAGTAAAACTTTCGTGTAGACCACAATCCGCACATCTGAATCCTACCCCTAAGTGCCCCAAGGATTACTCTTCATCCAACCCTCATGGTTTTTCCAATGCTATTGTTTTTCCAAATGAACACACAAGCGGGGTCCTGCGTGCAAATGATGTTTGGCTTGTCCAAAATGTATGCAAGTTCCTTGGATTGAAAACTGATGATCCAATCCAACATATGAAGGATTTCTTGAAAATAGTTGACACCATCCATACGGATAGGGCCACTAGAGATACCTCCCGGTTACGATTTTTTCCTTTTTGTTGGGTCTATTAGATTTGATGAAACAAAACAAGAAAGAATGAAACAATTGGGACTTAATATGAGAAGAAGGAATTCTACAAAAGATGGAGAAGGACTTGCTTGCAAAAGAAGATTTATTTATTAGTCCTTCGTAGTATTTTGTAAACCCTAAATCTCTATTATATAAAGAGATCAAGGGTTAGAGTTTTTATTAAGTCTTTCAATATGTAGTCGACTAAAGGTGTATGTGTGTGTGTGTGTCTCTAGGGCGTACAATATAAACGCCTAGACTAGAGTTGTTTCGTAGCCTCAAGAATCTTTTGATTCCTGTTACAGATTAGGTGTAACCGTATTATTATGATCAAATAATATTTGAGGCTTGGAATATTATTAAAGAAAAACCTTGTTCAATAACAATTTATGTTTATTTAATTCCGCTGCGTATAATGTTAATCTTTGTTATTGTGTATCCTAGATAATATGAGGTCTAAACAACCTCGAGCTACAACGATCCAATAGGTGACATCAGAGCTAGGTTAGCTCATTATCTTGGGATCTACAAGGTTACTGTCGATGTAAAGCAGTTTTGATGAAGATATTGTCGATTGGTTAATTTTTGGTGTTTAAGGGTATCGACTTTTTATGATGACAAGGTACAACATAGTAAATAATCGTATTGTTTATTATTCGTTAAGTACTTCTGTCGTCTTGTATATCTAAATCCAATCTGATTGGCTGATTTAACATGAGTAACCTCGTATTGTCATCTTGTGCATATTGATTAAAGGGTTGCAAGTAGTATGGTATACATTGATTTATTAATTGTTTGTAACCTCGTACTTAAACAATTATGGGTCGATTTAATATATTAAAGGTATCGAAAATTTTGCTGTATTGGGCTATTAAATTTGACTCTTTTATATGGCGACAAAAAGGCGACAAAAGAAGAGTATTATTCTGTTACAATCGGTTTGTCGCATGTGGTGTACTTAAGGATGATTGGCTGATGCAACTTGTTAATCTCGTACTAATTTATTATGATTCGGTGGTGAGGGAATTCGCAATTAATATTGGTTGGCGTGTAGTAAAATTGCACATTCAATCAGATTTGGAGTGAAGCTAACCTCAATACCTCATACGGTATTTATTAGTATTGGGTCAAGTAATAAGTTATATTTTTATTCTGATCATGGTGGCCCATATAGGTCGGTGGGTTATAAATATTTGTTAAGCAAGCAACATAGTCTTTTGCAAGTGGGCGTAGTAGAGAATTTGGTTAAGATTCACTTTAGTATTTTATTTGCTGCTACGCTATGGTATCTACTATGGAATCAAAAGATTGCTTCATGAGTCGAATGATATAAAGGTTTTGTACTACTTGTTGATTTGATACTGCTTGGACGAAGGGATAATAGTGATGCTCTATATGGATTTTTCTGCTGCTCGAATACTGCTGCTTGTTATATTTTGATTGTGCTGCTAGTTAAGAAAAGTTTATACTGCTGGCATGTAAGATTCTACTGCTGCGTTTTCGAGTTTATACTGCATATGGTTGATTCTACTGCTCGTTTGACACGTACTACTGCTGTGATCTTTATATTTTCAAACGACAACAAGTAAGAGTAGTTTTTGTCGATATTAAAGGGTTCTTGAAAGCTTTGTCTTGTTAAGATTAATTGCTTAAGGGGAAGAGGCTTCAAGAATACATGATTTTAAGGTACTTTGACAAGATATTTTATGCGAAGTTTGATTGGTTTTGGTTTACACACCGAAAGGTTGTTGGTTAATTTACACACACAAGGAGTTTGGTTATTTTGTTCTTAAAGGTTTAAAAGGCTCGTATTTGGTTCTTGTTGATTAATTGATTACGAAGAAGATGGATTATCACATATTTGATGTTGTAGTTGAGTTTCACAAGTTTGTGTTCTTATCATATCTCAAAGTGGGTGTTACACTTTGAAGATAACTTGTTTGTTTTATACGGTGGTGACGAAGACTTGTCAAATCTAGTTTTCATAGGTCAAGGGGAGGATGGACGAAGACCTAGTTAACTATCACTTGAAGGAGTTACGTTATTGTGCTCAGTGTCTCATTGAAGATGAGGATTTTGTCAAGAGATTGCGGTCTACTTATATATTAGGTTTTGGGTATAAGTTCAAAGTCGCGTGGATAGTACAAGACATAAGACACAAGTTTGGGTTACTCTACTTCTTCATCAAGTTCGTTATATTTGGTTTTCTTCACATGTGATCATTACATAGAGCCTACAAAATTGAAGTTTCAAGAGATGGTTAACACATTGATTTCAGGGGAAGCATATTATGATGTGTTTAATCATTTGATCTACATGCACCACTCGAGGGGAAATTTATATTGCTTACATTCCCTATTTGTTGATAACAAAAAGGGGAAGAGATGTTAGAGTGGTATGGCATGGATTAAGGGGAAGACAAAGATTGTTTCATTCATGGTGAGATTTAATTATCTCAATTTCTCTACTTCGTCTAGGGAAGTTCGTACAAGATTCGTGGTTGTTTTGTCATCATCAAATAGGGGAAGATTGTTGGGTCTATTAGATTTGATGAAACAAAACAAGAAAGAATGAAACAATAGGGACTTAATATGACAAGAAGGAATTCTACAAAAGATGGAGAAGGACTTGCTTGCAAAAGAAGCTTTATTTATTAGACCTTCGTAGTATTTTGTAAACCCTAAATCTCTATTATATAAAGATATCAAGGGTTAGGGTTTTTATTAAGTCTTTCAATATGTAGTCGACTAAAGGGGTGTGTGTGTGTGTGTGTGTCTGTGTGTCTAGGGCATGCAATATAAACGCCTAGACTAGAGTTGTTTTGTAGCCTCAAGAATCTTTTGATTCCTATTACAGATTAGGTGTAACCGTATTATTATGATCAAATAATATTTGAGGCTTGGAGTATTATTAATGAAAAACCTTGTTCAATAACAATTGATGTTTGTTTAATTCCGCTGCGTATAATGTTAATCTTTGTTATTGTCTATCCTATATAATATGAGGTCTAAACAACCTCGAGCTACAACGATCCAACACTTTTACCCTTAAAGAAAAAGCCAAGGAATGGTATGACAAACTTCCTTCTGAGTCCATCTTTACATGGGAGAAACTTATCTCAAAATTCTATGAAAAGTTCTTTCCCACAGGAAGCACCTCAGCAATTAGAGACATAATCCTCCGTTTTCGTGTCGGACAAGCTGAGCCCATTCATAAATCTTGGATCAGATTCAAGGATCTAATAAGACAAGCTCCCCACCATGGCATTGAGCTTTGGCTCCTTGTCCAAATTTTATACGAAAATGTCTCTCAAAACGATCAAAAGGGAATCAATAATTCGGTAAAAGGGAAAATAGCCAAGTTAAGCGCTCAGGAAGGATGGAATAGGATTGAGGAATACGCTCAATATCAAGATGATACCTGCCCAGTTCTATCATGAGTGTATCCTAGGTCATGAAAAAACCCTCTTTTGAGAGCCGACTAAGAAAACTGCAAGAAAAAGTGTCGAATCTAATAGGGTCGCGGACAGCTAAACGGTTGTGATAAGGCAAAAAGTGTACCGCTTTTAGGGGGTCATTTAAGCCCTAAGTCGTGATTATTTAATCAAATATTGCCCTAAATCGTTCCTTTTGTCATTTTAGCTACTTTGGAGAAGAAATCTGGAAAAGGAAGTATTTTGGACATTTTTAGAGCGAAAAGTGAAGAAAACGGCAAAGTCTCCAAATCAAGCTGGAAACAGTGCTTGACGGCGTCACTCTTTGGAGGTGACGGCGTCACGTTATGGCAAAGAGGTGGATAAAAAGTATAACGAGACGAGGCAGAATGTTTTTGGACTTTAACACATGACGGCGTCACCAAGGCCGTCACGTGTAATTTACTCTTGACGGCCATGAGAAGAATAACACATGACGGCGTCAGATCTGGATCTAGGCAATACGAGAGTTTCTTTGGCGGCGAGTTCACGGCTTTAGACCCAAAAATCTATATATAGTTTTCTATTTTTCATTTTTTAAGAGAGGAGAATTTTGGGATAGTATTGGAGAAACCCTAGCACGAATTTTACCTTATTTTTAAGAGTTACAAACCCTTGTTTCAGCCATGTTTGATTGAAGACAAGTTTTCCAATAATCATTCAATATGTATATGTGTTGTTTGATTCTATCTTATGCTTGTCTTTACTTTCACATGCTAGGCTAGGTTTTCTTTGTGTTTGCTTAGATGTAATGAAACCTAGTTATTGATTATTGGTTGGTTGTTTGTTTATAATTGTTGTGGATGAATGATATCGATGTTAGGTTTAAGAAAACTGGCAGACTTCCAATTGGTAACATGCTTGAACGTCTTAAGAAACATGAATAGGATGTGTACTATGATTAATTGGTTGTATTTAATGCATAAGTAACTACTAAGGAGGCCATGTTAGGAGCTAGTAGTCGGCTCGACATAGGAAGAGGTAGAAGCTTATAGAGTTAGGGAAGATTGTACACGGCCCTAGGAATGGTATTAGGGAATATAACCCGTCATCCATGCAATTGTAACAAACTAATCAACTAGTAAAAGATAGCTAGGGAGTAGTGAGATCTAAGTAAACACATTTTTCTTATTATTGTTTTTCTCCACATTTACTTTCGTGTCATTTTATTTTATTACTATTGCATTTGTAGTTATTTGGGTTAGTTGGCTAGCAATTAATTCCGCCCATTCTTCCAAAACCCGAGATTTTTACTTGCTTTCCATAAAATATAAAAATACAAAAAGAATCATCCCTCACCTCTAGACCTAGTTTAATTGAGTTTTAACCCTAGCGAACACTATTCTTTGAGTTGAACGATCAATCCACCGGTACTTGCCACTACACTATACTACATCGGTTAGGTACACTGCCTGGTGGGGATTGCAAGCTTCTCAAGATCCCTTGAGAGGTAAAACTTTTTGCAAGGTTGCAAAACTACGCATCAAGTTTTTGGCGCCGCAGTCCGGGGAATAGTTATTGTCTAGGTTGAAATTTCTTTTTATTAGGTCTACTTGCTAGATTCCTTTCTAGTAACATTTTTATTTTTATTTTCATAGGTCTTCTTTAGTCTATCTTTTTCTTCGTTCCTTTGTTCGTAACCATTACCAGCCGCCATCATGGAAGGTGGTAATCTCTTTGATCCCATCAACCCACCACAACAAAACCATCCACAAAACCCACCACAACCAAATCAACCTCCTAGACCCCGAACTTTAGGAGAGTACTCCCGTCCTAGCCACTAAGGCTATCGAAACACCATTGAGCTCACTCAAGGAGCCAATGTATCTCCCTTGCGATCCGACACAATCTGGTTGGTGCAAAGCGGATGTGCATACCATGGACTTCGTTCCGAAGATCCTAATCAACATCTCAAGGATTTTCTCAAAATTGTAGATTCCATAGATCTTGATGTTGAAACTCGAGAGACGACCCGATTGCGTCTTTTCCAATTCTCTCTACGTGACCAAGCTAGTAAATGGTTAAGCGTTTACCCGCGGGATCCATCACCTCTTGGGATGATCTCACCAATCATTTTCTTGCTCAATTTTTCCCACCGAGGATAACCAAGAAGCTAAAAAATGACATCTTGATGTTCCAACAACTTCAAGGTGAAACTCTCTATGAAGCATGGACTCATTTCAAGGACTTACTCTAAAAAGTCCCTCATCATGGCATAGATCTTTGGATCCAAATCCAAAT
Organism: Artemisia argyi; assembly: GCA_030686995.1. NCBI lineage: Eukaryota > Viridiplantae > Streptophyta > Magnoliopsida > Asterales > Asteraceae > Artemisia > Artemisia argyi. Next base: position 205,543,339 of record CM060680.1, read on the forward strand.
TTTCTATGACCACATCAATCTCTCCACGAGGCAAACCATTGGCCAAGCGGCCGGTGGCAAGCTACGTGATCGAAGTACGGAAGAATCATGGGAACTCATAGAAGATCTTGCTCTCTATGACAATGAAATTTGGAATGATCCTCATGATTTGAACAAAACGGTCAAGGCAATATCCTTGCCTTTGAACAATTCAAGCACTCCTAACCGTAGGATCATGGAACTTGAGGACAAAGTCAAGTTTCTCATGAAATCCTACGAAGCTCCTAAACCTTCAAGCCAAGTGAACAAAATCACATCTTCGTGCGAATTATTTAGTGGTCCCCACGACACTCGTGATTGCATGGAACTCCCCAAACAAGCTTTTGCAGATTACGCATCCTCGCGTACCGACGGAGCGGGAGACAATTGGTACACTTTCAAACCCGAGCCAAACCCTTATGGTGATTCATACAATCCTTCTTGGAGAAATCACCCGAACCTTAGGTGGAAACAAAACCAAAACATGCCCCAAAACAATTCTTCCAATCCACCTAATCGTTATCAATCAAGCGGTCACCTTCTAACCATACTTTCAACAACAATCCTTCCAACAACTATGGTAGTACCAATAATGTCCAAATTTATGGCATCTCAAGAAGCTCATATAGCTAAGTTTGAATCCGAATTCAATCAACAACAAGCAGAGATGACCAATAGAATCGACAACTTGTTGAAAGCCCTCAACAACCAAGTGCTAACTACACCAAGGAAGGACACTAGGGACACTAGTAGCGGATCCCAAATTAAGGAACCCTCATCATCCAAACACGTCCACTTTGTCAATGTAGTCACTATTAAGCCAGTCGATAATAATAGGGAAGAAAGTGATAAGGATGAGATTAAGGAAGTTGACGATAAAAAAGAAGAGAAAGTAGAGGAAGTAGAAAATGTAGGGGACTACTTTGATAGGTTACCTACCAAGGAAGAACGGGAATACCATAAGGATTTATTCGATGACCCCGAAATACCATACGTCCTTGGTTCACCATACGTCCTTGGTATTTGATAAGGCGAAAAGTGTACCGCTTTTAGGGGGTTATTTAAGCCTTAAGTCGTGATTATTTGATCAAATATTGCCCTAAATCGTTCCTTTTGTCATTTTAGGTACTTTGGAGAAGAAATCTGGAAAAGGAAGCATTTTGGACGTTTTTGGAGCGAAAAGTGAAGAAAATGGCAAAGTCTCCAAATCAAGTTGGAAACAAGGCTTGACGGTGTCACTCTTTGGAGGTGACGGCGTCACGTTATGGCAAAGAGATGGATAAAAAGTATAATGAGACACGCCATAATGGTTTTGGACTTTAACACGTGACGGCGTCACCAAGGCCGTCACGTGTACTTTACTCTTGACGGCCATGAAAAGAATAACACATGACGGCGCCAAATCTGGATCTATGCAATACGAGAGTTTCTTTGGCGGCGAGTTGATGGCGTCAGACCTATAACGCGACGCCGTCAGACCTAAAAATCTTTATATAGTTTTCTATTTTTCATTTGTTAAGAGAGGAGAATTTTGGGATAGTATTGGAGAAACCCTAGCACGAATTTTACCTTACTTTTAAGGGTTCCAAACCCTTGTTTCATCCATGTTTGATTGAAGATAAGTTTTCCAATAATCATTCAATATGTCTATGTGTTGTTTGATTCTATCTTATGCTTGTCTTTACTTTCACATGCTAGGCTAGGTTTTCTTTGTGTTTGCTTAGATGTAATGAAACCTAGTTATTGATTATTGGTTGGTTGTTTGTTTATAATTGTTGTGGATGAATGATATCAATGTTAGGCTTAAGAAAACGGGCAGACTTCCAATTGGTAACATGCTTGAACGTCTTAAGAAACATGAATCGGATGTTTACTACGATTAATTGGTTGTATTTAATGCATAATTAACTACTAAGGAGGCCATGTTAGGAGCTAGTAGTCGGCTCGACATAGGAAGAGGTAGAAGCTTATAGAGTTAGGGAAGATCGTACACGGCCCTACGAATGGTATTAAGGAATATAACCCATCATCCATGCAATTGTAACAAAATAATCAACTGGTAAAAGATAGCTAGGGAGTAGTGAGATCTAAGTAAACACATTTTTCTTATTATTGTTTTTCTCCACATTTACTTTCGTGTCATTTTATTTTATTTCTATTGCATTTGTAGTTATTTGGGTTAGTTGGCTAGCAACTAATTCCGCCAATTCTTCCAAAACTCGAGATTTTTACTTGCTTTCCATAAAATATAAAAATACAAAAAGAATCATCCCTCACCTCTAGAACTAGTTTAATTGAGTTTTAACCATAGCGAACATTATTCTTTGAGTTGAACGATCAATCCCCTGGTACTTGCCACTACACTATACTACATCGGTCAGGTACACTGTCTAGTGGGGATTGCAAGCTTTTCAAGATCCCTTGAGAGGTAAAACCTTTTGCAAGGTTGCAAAACCACGCATCAGGTTGTCAAACCCATACTTAATTTTCAACCACTGTGGGGGTCCGCACAAAGTTGAAGAATGCTGAAATGAACCAACCATTGAGTAGGCTTGCTTATCAGGTCACGATATTTTTGATGACCCTTCCCTTCTAGTTTACTATCAGACTAGTGATGACACCTCTTGGGGTAACTGTGAAAGAAAGAAAGAAGGGGAGGAGGGACCTGGATTCAAAATCAGAAGTACTTTTGAAGAAGATCTCGGGCACTTCTTGCATGAAAAGAGCTTGTTACTAAAAGGCCTTGATGGAGTCATCACGGAGCAACAAAATGAAAGTAGTAACACCTTTGCTAAGTTTGACGCTGCCCATGATTGCAAAAGCAAACCAACCCACAATCAAGACCCCCTGTTTGCTATCACAACTCGTGCTGGGACAACTACTAAGGATCCACCATACCGAACTCAACATCCCGTCACCATCGAAACCAATGTTCCCCATGAAGAAAGAGGTGATGAAAGCGGGGAACCCTCTGAGCAACCTCCTCAAGTAACCACTTCTTTGCCTACTCCACCCAAGCAACATGTAAAAGTCCCATATCCGTCCCGTCTCAAGAATCAAAAGGCTGAGAATGATAATAAGAGATTCTTGTCATACTTGAAGGACTCAGTGGTCACCATACCCCTCCTTGATGCATGTTACCATATGCCTAAATATAGTGCATACTTCAAAAGGCTTCTTGCCAACAGAAAGAAACTTGAGGGACTAGTAACCCTAGGAAAGGAATGCTCTGTAGTTACCCAAAGAGGGCTGTCAAAAAAGGTGGACGACCCTGGTAGTTTCACCTTACCTTGCTCTATAGGATCCTTATCAATAAAAAATGCTCTAGCTGATTTAGGAGCAAGCATCAATCTTATGCCATATTCCATGTTCCTCAAATAAGGGTATTTAGGGCTGAAATAAATACGTATGAACATCCAACTAGCTGATAGATCAGACAAATACCCCTTGGGAATATGTGAGAATGTATTGGTCATGGTATGGAAGTTTAAGTTTTTGGTTGACTTTGTAATCCTGGAAATGGAAGAAGATGACCTTGTACCCATCATCCTTGGCCGACCATTTCTTGCCACTGCTCGTGCCGTCATTGATGTTCATGACGGCAAATTAACCTTACGAGTAGGGACTGATAGCCTGACCTTTGATACTAGGGATACAATGAATCTCTCCCTCGAATCATCTAACCGATTGTATTTCATCGGAGAAGTCGATGAATTATCCGATATCATCGACAATTGTGTAGATGAACAAATTGAAGCAGGTTGGTTGCGAGACGAGGCCTTCTTACCTATCAATGAGGAAGAAAAGACAAAGGAAGTCAACGTTGTCTCCTTCTATCCCAGACAAGAAATCGTTGAACCACTCGAGCTTCGTAAGCTTGAAAACAAGCTAAAACCCTCCATTGTTGAGCCACCCAAGCTAGAACTTAAGGAACTTCCAAATCACCTAGAGTATGCTTTCCTCCATGGAGAGGATCAACTCCCGGTGATCATAAGCTCTTCTTTGAAGGATGAACAAAAAGATAAACTCCTAGGAGTCTTAAAAAAATATAAGGGAGTTATCGCATGGAGTGTAGCCGATATCAAGGGAATCGACTCGACCTTTTGTACACATAAAATCCTCATGGAGGAGGATTATAAACCGAACTTGCAACCTCAAAGGCGAGTAAACCCCAACATCAAGGAAGTTATGAAGAAAGAAGTCATCAAACTCTTGGATGCATGACTAATTTACCCAATTTCAGATAGTCCATAGGTTAGTCCTATGCAGGTCGTACCAAAGAAAGCATGGATGAAGGTAGTGAAAAATGACAACGATGAGTTAGTACCTCAAAGAACAATCACTGGTTGGCGTGTTTGCATTGATTATAGGAAATTAAACGATGCAATCCGAAAGGATCACTTCCCCCTCCCATTCATCGATCAAATGTTGGAAAGGTTAGCTGGGCATGAATACTACTGTTTCTTAGATAGATTCTCAAGGTACTTCTAAATCCCTATCGCTCCTGAGGATCAAGAAAAGACCACATTCACATGCCCGTACGGAACATTCGTCTATAAGAGGATGCCCTTTTGTAACAATTCGCATTTTCTGATTAATTACTATTCCCAGAAAATTTCACTATTCATTTTTACTATTCAATTTTACTATTCATTTTCACTATTCACTCCCGAATTTTTTATTTCATATTCTCGTAAGTTAATCTATTTTAATGATAATCCAAGAATTTGACACTCGTCTGACCATTTCTGCAAAAATCACGAAACCGTGTCTGAGATTTACTTTTAGGTTTAAACGTCATTCCAGCGTCCCGATATGTCCATAAAACATTATAAACAATAGAAATATGATTTTCTCTCATTTTAGGACAATTCCAAAAGTTTTGGAATTTTACGTTTTCCAGTTCAGCGTTTTACGCAAATTACGCGTTTTAGACCCGCGTTTCTAGTTTTAGCAGCATTTAAGCAACCCAATAGAACCTACCACTCATTTTATATTTTATTATGGAGTATATTGATAAGTTATAGCATATTTATAAGTTTCATATTTTTAGGATACCCGATTTTAAGTTGCAGGACTTAACGACTTACCGTTAGCAATTACCGGGACCAAAACTCACTCCGTAACTTAGATAAGACCATGACTACTCATCTAGTCACCCTAGATCAGCCTTGGCCGACTTATAGGGGGGGGATTCACCTAATATGTGTCTTGATCTCATGCCTTAAGCTCTAGGATGAAAACAAGTGTCTTTAGGAAGCAAAATTGATAACATCTAGCCTACCAAAGTAACCTCCTCAATGAACCTTCCTAGACACCTTCCTAACCTCCTCATCTTCCTATAAATAGCAAGCTCATTCCTTCCTTTCATCTCCATAAAAACGCCACACCATTAATTCTTAGCACCATGATCCTTTGATCTTCAAACTACAAGTTACACTACAAAGTTCAAGGTCTTAGTATTCTCTACCTAGTTCTTAAGTTTGTTTGGTGATTCCATGGTTGAATTAGGAGCTACACAAGGTGATTAGGGGCTGAAGTTAAATGGTTTTCACAAGGTCTATATGAAGGCTAGCAAGGGTTTCAAGAGTTATGGTGAAGGGTTTACAAGCATAGGTTTAGTGTCCTAGTATCATACTTGACTTCCTTTCTTTAGAAAGCCAAAAGTTGTAAGCAAACCCTATTACACTCTCTTGCTCAATATCATTTTCATGCTTATTATGTTTCTTTCATGCTATATATGGTCTTTGTATTATGTTCATGATGTATAAAAACTAGTAAAACAAGTTATGGAAACTATATTAACTTATGTTATTTAAACAAGTAAACTTGTAACTTTCTTGGAGAACCACGACCAAAATAGTATAACTATGATATTTGACACTTACTTACTGTTAAACAGGACTTAACAAGGAAAACATAGCAATTTGAATCACCCAAAATGAGTACCCGAGTCAAAAGTTATGGCTATAAGAAGTTAGCGAAACCAAAACTCCGAAACTGCCAATACCCTACTGTTTTGCATTCTGCCATTTTGAAAGTCACCCTTCTGGTCCGATTCATCAAAAAGTTAAAACACGAAAGTTGTCCGGAACTGTGTTTTCGTTCAGCAGCAAAGAAGCTCGAGCCCTGAAAACGCTTTTCGAGTGATATTTTCTTCAAATTCTTAACAGCCCATTTTTAGACCAAAGTTACTATATAATGATTATAATTAGATGAGACCAAGAGGTCTAATGACCTAAAGCCAAGACCATAACCATGGCTAAAGCCAAGGTTGAGTCTCAAGACCATGGTAACAATAACCAAGGTCACGGCAAAGCCACGGCTAAAGACCATATAACTTTTAAAGATCAAAACTTATATATATGTTATCAAATACTACAATAGTAGGGAGCCTCATGTGAGGAGTTCATTAAGTAAGCCGTCGAGATGAGTTGTGGATTTACGAATTAAAGTGTCCTGGCTCCTCGAACGTTTACTCCATGACTTCTGAATTATGTCGGCCCGAACGGTAGTAAGAGATATACAACCTATACATGTTTCATAAACCATTTATATTCAAAGACTTACACTATATACTAAGTACTACATCATGAACATTATGCAAGACATATATAGGAAATTCTTCGTATTCTTAGACGTTATTCCAAACCTAAGTCGCAACGTTCTATTATAGGCTGCTCTTAGAGACTTTCGCGATTCGACTACCACTTTCATTTCTCATTACATAACTTAAGGTAAGTCATAGCCCCTACTCTTTTCATACTTGTTTTTAACTCTTTGGGGGAGATACATGCTCAACTATTTGCTTTTACGTGTACAAATACTCGAAACATTTATACTTGATTGTAGACATACATGATTATGATAAACTTATTTGCGTTATTCTTGAATGCATTATACTTAATTGCGTTATTCAAATTAGTGGCTAGCAGTAGTATTTGGGAAGTGGCTCCCAGTTATCTTTGGGAAGTGGCTCCCAGTAGTCTTTGGGAAGTGGCTCCCAGTAGGTCTTTGGGAAGAGGCTCCCAGCATGTGTATTTTAGTGACTAGCAGTAATCTTTGGGAAGAGGCTCCCAGTATGTGCATTTTAGTCTAAAAGTCTCCCAACATAAATGGAGCAACACTAAGTGCATTATGTAAACTATCCTTTAGCAGTGGGTTATGAACACACAGGTTACAAGTCTCTTATGGCGGGACTTGCAACTGAGTGGATTCACGATGCCTTTGCTGTGCGAATATTCTTTAAGGCTTTTCAACTGTTTTAAGACAAACTCTATGAACTCACCAACCATTGTGTTGACACTTTAGCATGTTTATCTCAGGTTAGTAAGGCGATAGCTAGTGCGTGGTGTAACACCCCCAAAATACCGCAGCGGAAGACTGTGTCATAGGGGTGCTACTTCATAATACAAAGTTCAAGTTATAGAAAACGAACTCTAAATGAGACGTTTTGAAAAGTTACCATTCGATTAATGAATTCAAAGTTACAAACATGAGATTCCAAAGTATGATACATAAATGTATACAAAGTGTTTTGAATGGTAAATGATAAAAGCGTAAGTCTTCAGAATATGCAGCTTGACTCTAAGTTCCACGCACTAGCTATCGCCTTACTAACCTGAGATAAACATGCTAAAGTGTCAACACAATGGTTGGTGAGTTCATAGAGTTTGTCTTAAAACAGTTAAAAAGCCTTAAAGAATGATCACACAGCAAAGGCATTGAGAATCCACTCAGTTGCAAGTCCCGCCATAAGAGACTTGTAACCTGTGTGTTCACAACCCACTGCTAACATATATAGTATGAATAAGACATGTATAAGTTCATCAAAACAATTAAGCAATTAGTAGTGAGTCTCTACTTCATCTCCGAAGACCTCACTTTTGGGAGCCAATTCCCAAAGACAACTGGGAGCCACTTCCCAAAGACAACTGGGAGCCACTTCCCAAAGATAAGTACTAGCCAATAAATAGAATAACGCAATTAAGTATAACACAGTTATGTATGTACGCAATCAAGTATAATACAGTCACGTATAAACGTTTTGAGTATTTGTACAAGTAAGCAAGTAGTTGAGCATGTATCCCCCCCAAGAGTTAAAACAAGTACGAAAAGAGTAGGGGCTATGACTCACCTTAAGCTTATGTAATGAGAAATGAAAGTGGTAGTCGAATCGCGAAAGTCTCTAAGAGCAGCCTATAATAGAACGTTGCCACTTAGGTTTGGAGTAACGTCTAAGAATACGAAGAATTGCCCATATATGTCTTGCATAATGTTCATGATGTAGTACTTTAGTATATAGTGTAAGTCTTTGAATATAAATGGTTTATGAAACATGTATAGGTTGTATATCTCTTACTACCGTTCGGGCCGACATAATTCAGAAGTCATGGAGTAAACGTTCGAGGAGCCAGGACACTTTAACTCGTAAATCCACAACTCGTCTCGACGGCTTACTTAATGAACTCCTCACATGAGGCTCCCTACTATTGTAGTATTTGATAACATATATATAAGTTTTGATCCGAAAAGTTACATGTCCGATAATTGAATAAACTTAGGAAAGTCTATTTGTACATGAAGATTGTTATTAGGGTAAGTTTATTATAACTTGTATCTCATGGTTCTTTAGGTGGAGTAGATCCAAATTGTTTGTTCAAGTTATCGTCAACTCCTTGTTTCATGTTTTCGCCTAAGTAAGTTTATATGGTCATTTAGTCATGGCTTCGCCGTGACCTTGGTCATTTTTTCATGGTCTTGAGACTCAACCTTGGCTTTAGCCATGGTTGTGGTCTCGGCTTTAGGTCATTAGACCTCTTGGTCTTAGTAAATCATAACTATAATATAGTGACTTTGGTCTAAAATGGGCTGTTAAGATTTTGAAGAAAATTATCATTCGGAAAGCGTTTTCAGGGCTCGAGCTTCTTTGCTCCTGAACGAAAACGTCGTTCCGGACAACTTTCGTGTTTTAACTTTTTGATGAATCGGACCAGAAGTGGGACTTTAAAAATCAAAATTTGATCAGAATGCTATTTAGGCAGTTTTGCCGTTTTGGTTTCGCTAACTTCAAATGGTCATAACTTTTGACTCGTGTACTCGTTTTGGGTGATTCAAATTGCTATGTTTTCCTTGTTAAGTCCTCTTTAACAGTAAGTAAGTGTCAAATATCAAAGTTATACTATTGTGGTCGTGGTTCTCCATAAAAATCACTAGTTTGCTTGTTTGCTTGTCATAAGTTAACATATGTATACCAATACTCGTTTTATCCATTTTTAAACATCATGAACACAATAACAAGAACATATATAGCATGAAAAGAACACAAAGAGCATGAAAATGATATTGAGCAAGAAAGTATATAAGAGTTTCTTACAACTTTTGGCTTTCACTTAAGAAAGGAAGTCAAGTATAGAACTAGGACACTAAACCTAATCTTGTAAAACCTTCACCATAACTCTTGTAACCCTTGCTAGCCTTGATCTAACCCTTGTGAAAACCATTTAACTTCAGCCCTAGTAACCTTGTGTAGCTCTTAATTCAACCATGGAATCACCAAACAAACTTAAGAACTAGGTAGAGAATACTAAGACATTGAACTCTTATGTGTAACTTGTATATTGAAGATCAAAGGATCATGGTGCTAGGACTAAAGGGTGTGGTATTTTTGGTGATGAAAAGATGAAGATCAATGTGTTTCTAGTTGGCTATTTATAGCATGAATGAGGAGGTTAGGAAGGTGCCTAGGAAAGTGCTAAAACTTGGAGACAAAGTTGTAATTAAGTAAGATCTAATGGCTAAAGTCAAGATTTAACCACACATGGTGACTCCCCCCCCCTAGGTCGGTTCTAAAAGGATAAGGGTGACTAGATGAGTAGTCATGGTCTTTGGATGATAATATCCTAAGTATGTAGCTAGTTTTGACTCCGTAAATCGCTAACCGTAAGTTATTAAGCCTCAAAACGTAAAACCGGGTATCGTAAAAATATGAAACTTGAAAGTATTGTTAAACATGTCAATATAGTCCATAATAAAATATAAAATGAGTGGTAGGTTCTATCGGGTGCTAAAACCCTGCTAAAAACTGGAAACACGGGTCTAAAACGCGTAATTCGCGTAAAACGCTGAACTGAAAAACGTAAAATTCTAAAACTTTTGGAATTGTCATAAAATGATAGAAAATCATATTTCTATTGTTTATAATGTTTTATGGATATATCGGGATGCTGGAAGGACGTTTAAACCTAAAAGTAAATCTCGGACACGGCTTTGTGATTTTTGCAGAAATGATCCGACGAGCGTCAAACTCTCGGATTATCGTTAAAATAGTTTAACTTACGAGAATATGAAATAAAAATTTCTGAGATGAATAGTAAAAAGTGAATAGTAAAAGTGAATAGTAAAAAGTGAATAGTGAATAGTGAAATTTTCGGGAATAAAAGTTAACCTGAAATTGCGAATTGTTACACGTGGAACTTAGAGTCAAGTTGCATATTCTGAAGACTTACGCTTTTATCATTTACCATTCAAAACATTTTGTATAAATTTATGTATCATACTTTGGAATCTCATGTTTGTAACTTTGAATTTATTAATCGAATGGTAACTTTTCAAAACGTCTCATTTAGAGTTCGTTTTCTATAACTTGTACTTTGTATTATGAAGTAGCACCCCAGTGACACAGTCTTCCGCTGCGGTATTTTGGGGGTGTTACACCTTTGGACTATTTATTGCTCCAGCCACCTTTCAGCAATGTATGAAGGCAATCTTTCATGAGTTAATGGAAGACAGCATGGAAGTTTTCATGGATGACTTTTCAGTCTTTGGAGACTCTTTCGATCGTTGTCTCACTAACCTTGAGAGAATGCTCAAACGTTGTGAGGAGACCAACTTGGTCCTAAACTGGGAAAATGTAATTTTATGGTGAAAGAAGGGATCGTGCTTGGGCATAAATTTTCAGGAAATGGAATTGAAGTGGACCGAGCGAAAATTGAAGCTATATCCAAGCTACCTTATCCGACCACAGTCAAAGCAATACGTAGCTTCTTGGGTCATGCTGGTTTCTACAGGAGGTTCATCAAGGACTTTTCTAAGATAGCTCGACCAATGACTCAGTTGCTGGTTAAGGATGCTCCGTTCGATTTCTCTCAAGAATGCAAAGATGCATTCGATCGTCTGAAGCAGGATCTTATTCAAACTACACCACCACCGAAAAAGAACTCCTGGCCGTGGTGTTCGCTTTTGATAAGTTTCGCTGATGTGCCTGTTGTGTCATCTGCAGTATAGTGATAATTGCCTCTTTCAAAGTTTTAAATTTATATTTAGCCGACTTATCCTATAACACACACTCTAACGGACAGTGTATCCGATCAATATGTATATAGTGGTAAGTAGAGTGACGATCACTAAGAGTGGAACGAAAACCTTAATTTGTCTATCAGTATTTTAATATTCTAAGTTAGTTTTACAATCTAATCTAACGCAAGGCGGTTTTAGTCTGAGAGACTAGCGCAAATTTGGTTTTATTAAATAGTAAATTAAACTAATGAGAATGATTCAGCAAATAGCAACACGTACACAAATAGATAATAAAGACTATAAGAAGACCTGTCCTGATAATTAAGTAGCTTGTCACTTATTTTATTTCTAGTTTTATATGAAGTGTATTATAATCTGGTCTTTCTCGTTGGATCGAGTATATCGGCGAGTAAACCCTTAATGATCACTTATGTCTATCCTACTTGTCTAAAGACATTAGATTAAATAGGCGAGGGGCAGATATGGCGGTCCACGGGCTCAACTAGATACAGAGGTTATCAAAGCACTAATATAAGTCACCAAAGACATCAACATATAAACTTTAATTAATGGGAAAGCAATATTAAGGGGAGTGTACGATGTTCCGTAGTCACATATCACACGCCCATCAATCCTGATGAATTAAAGCTTACTATTACAATAAAATAAAAATACTTAATGAATTAAATACACACATGACCTTCTTATAGCTCTAATATCGTTGTTTGGAGTGTGTCTTGTGAAGCTTCTTTTACTGAATTCGTCTCTTAGGTTTTTGTATTTGGTACTTGGTCCCTAAAATTCGTCTGTCCTTGGGGTATTTATACTTTCTGTCTGAGGGTAAGATGCGGCGCATTGAATAGCGAGATGCGGCGCATTAACTTAACTTTGCGTGGGGTCCAAGATTAATATATTCTGGAATATTCGTACACCGCCTTTAGATGCGGCGTAACTTGGTTCTTGTATGTGGCGCATGTCCTTTAGCGTCTTGGATTACATCTGGTGAAGTCTTGATAGTGATACGCCGTATGTCAGAAATATGATGCGGTGTATCTGGAGTAGAACAAGCTTGACCTTCTTCGTTGACCAAAGTTTCCTATGCGGCGCATGCTATAATTGCATGCGGCGCATTCTTCAAAGTCAGGCAACGGTCTTCGAATTCATCTAAGTATGATATTGCGGCATATTTGTTGAGAGAGATACGGCGCATCTTCTAGGTTCCAGTAGACTTTTGACATCTTGCTAGTTTTGCTCCATATTTCGTCCAAAATCGTTAAGTTTCACAAATTGCTTGTTTTTACATGAGAATTACTAAAGCAAAATGATTGAGTATCGATTCTCATGAATAATATAATAAAACAAGTCAAATAAATAAGATAAATGATGACAATAAAATGTAGTTATTTGAGATCATCAAATATCCCCCCACTTGAACTTTACTTGTCCCCAAGTAAACTCTAGATTAAAAATTATGAAAATGTATCCTAAAAGGTATTAGGATTTATTTTTAACATTAAGCACGTATTCGTTTTATCATAATCACACAACCAAACACTTAATGAGTTAGAAACAAATGTGTTAATACAAATAATATAAAAAACGTCATTTGCATTAATCGGTCTCTACTAGTTTTGATAATCACAAAATACAAACACACGCTACATAAAACTACGACTAATAAGTTTTTAATCGGGAAAACACGTTTTCGTCATGAACATCACTTTAGGTATGTACAAACTTCTACCAACTTGTGTATGTGATCAAAGGTTTTAAAAACTTTACATTTTCATGTCACAAAACATTTTTACAAATGTATTTTTGTGAAATTTAAAGAAATGTTTTATTAAGAAAATGTTTTCAACATTCAAAACCATAACAGCCATATTTCCCGCTCAAAACCGAAAACAAAACTTCACCAGATAGTTTTTCACCACGTCAGGACAAAACGAGGAGCGTTTGTCTGGACGGTCCCTTAAATAGGATGGCGGTCCCTTATCGATAAGGGACCGTCCAACATTTAAAGGACCGTTGCCTCTTTCCTGACGCCTATAAATACAGAACTGTTTTCCTCCAGAAATCTTCACCTCTTATGCACTAAAACCTTCTGTATTCCGAAATTCTTTCTAAAACATACTCTTTGATAACATTATCAAGTTCTAGTTGTTTACAAGTGATCACACTCATCTTTCCTCTAAGTGCAAGAGAAGACCATCCGTTGTAATCAAGAAACGAAGTGTTGAAGAAGAGTTTTGCTCATCTCATCTTATTGTTACGGATCTATCATTACCTTCATTCATTGTTTCGTGTATGTAATAGGACTTGAGTGCAAGTCTTATATTGTGTATTGTGTTGTATCGTGCCATCGTGTTGGTATGAGGTGTGAAGCCCTGTGGGCTTTGGTAGATTGGTTCTAGCTAGGATTAGGACTCGACATTCCGCTTAGTGTCGTTAAACTTGGTGTAAGCTTGTGTAAGGTTTGTTCCGCCATAAGGGAGCGTGTTGATATAGTGTTTGTGAAACTCTCGATTGTGAGACTCGAGGAGTGGAGTAGGGACGAAGGAGTGAGCTTCGTGGCCGAACCACTATAAATCTTCGTGTGCCGGTTTGATCTTTCCTTTCTTTATCTTTACTTGTTTACTTATCATTGCTTATATTTATTGTTGTGTTGATTTCACGTAAGCTTTGAATTGAACCTTTTTGTCAAACACAATTTGTAAAGTCAATTTAATAAAAACGTGATTAATAATGGTGAAACTATTCAACCCCCTTCTAGTTTCTACAATTGGTATCAGAGCTTCGTTGCTCAAGGATTTTTAAAATATACTGTATTTTAAAACTTGAAACGATCAATGGAATTTGAAAAATATCAAGAAGGGAAGTCTATGCAAAGACCACCACTCTTTGAGGCTGATCGTTTTATTTATTGGAAAACTCAATTCGAAACGTATGTGAAATCAAAAGATCTTGATCTTTGGCATGTTATTACAATGGGTGACTTTAAACCTATTGAATTTAATCTTGAAACTAAACAAAATGAAGTTGTTTCTTATGACAAACAAAGTGATACTCTTAAAAAGAAATTAGCTAAAAATGATGAAGCAAAAATGGTCATTTACAATGCCTTGCCTAAAAAGGAATTTCAAAGAATTTTTATGTGCAATACGGCTAAAGATAGTTGGAAAACAAGCTCACTCCAGTCATAAACCTAAGAACATGATCTCAACATCTAGATGCCTAGAGCTTCTTCACATGGATCTCTTTGGTCCTTCCGCCATACGGAGTTATGGAGGAAATCCCTACACCCTAGTGATCGTAGACGATTACTCTAGGTACACTTAGACTAGGTTCTTTAAAAACAAGACTGAAACTTTTGATCGATCAATTCAAAATATTTAGTAAGAAAATTCAAAATCAATTAGGATGCAACATAGTCTCCATTAGGACGGACCATGGTAGAGAATTTGGCAATGAAGTTCAATTCGGAGCTTATTGTGACGCTAATGGTATTACTCACAATTTCTCAGCTCCACGAACTCCACAATCAAATGGGGTAGTCGAAAGGAAAAATAGAACCCTACAAGAAATGAGTAGAACCATGCTTAATGAGCAATCGATTCCCCAAAAGTTTTGGTGTAATGCCATAGATACATCCACTTATATTCTTAATAGAATTTTAATTAGACAAATCATAGGAAAAACCCCTTATGAAATTTTGAAAGGTAGGAAACCTTCCCTAGATTACTTTAGAGTGTTTGGTAGCAAATGCTACATTCTAAACACCAAAGACTATCTCACCAAGTTTGACCCAAAGTCTTACGAAGGTGTATTTTTAGGTTACTCTCAAACTAGTAAAGCCTACATTGTCTTAAACAAGGAAACAATGGTTGTCGAAGAATCACTCAACTTGACTTTCGATGAGAGTCCCCCTCCATCTAAAACTTCACCTTTGGTAGATGATGATTTGGATGAAGAAAATGCCATAGTTGAAAACATGAAAAACCTAGACATATCTCAAGAAACCATTGAAATAGGTGAAACTTCAAATGATAAAGAATCTAAAAAGCCACCCTTTAGATAACGTCATAGGAAGCCTAAACCAAAGAACCCTTAGATCACAAGTTCAAAACAATAGCAACTTCTTTTGTTTTGTTTCAATCATTGAACCTAAAAATATCAATGAAGCATTGAAAGACGAAAGTTGGATCATAGCAATGCAAGAAGAATTAAACCAATTTAAATCTAATAATGTTTGGATGTTAGTACCAAGACCTAAGAATATCACAATAATAGGGACTAAGTGGGTATTTAGAAACAAACTAGATGAAAATGGTATTGTATCTAGGAACAAATCTAGGTTAGTCGCACAAGGCTATAATCAACAAGAAGGAATTGATTATGACGAAACCTATGCACCCGTAGCTAGACTTGAGTCCATTAGGATATTACTCGCATGTTCATGTGCATTAGATTTTAAGTTGTTCCAAATGGATGTGAAAAGTGCATTCCTAAACGGTCTCATCAATGAGGAGGTATATGTTGCACAACCTCCAGGATTCATTGACTTCGAGTACCTTGAGCATGTTTATAAACTAAAGAAAGCTTTATATGGTTTAAAGCAAGCCCCTAAGGCTTGGTATGATAGGTTGAAAGCTTTTCTTCTTAAGCATGAATACTCGATGGGAATGTAAGATAACACTCTTTTCACCAAGAAGAAAGATTCAAATATCATAATCGTCCAAATATATGTTGATGACATTATGTTTGGTTCAACTTGTCAAGACATGTGTGATGAATTCTCAAGAATCATGCATGAAGAGTTTGAAATGAGTATGATGGGCGAGCTTAACTTCTTCCTTGGACTACAAATAAAACAATTAGATGATGGAATATTCTTTAATCAATCCAAATATATTAAGGAAATGCTTAAGAAATTCAGAATAGAAGATACTAAACCAATGAAAACCCCAATGGCTACGGACACAAAGCTCACCAAGGATGAAGAGGGTGAATCTGTAGAGAGTACTAAGTATAGAGGTATGATAGGAAGTTTATTGTACATAACGGCAAGTAGGCCCGATATCATGTTTAGTGTATGCCTTTTTGCTCGCTTTCAAGAAGATCCCAAATCTTCTCACTTAGAAGCGGTTAAACGTATCTTCCGACACATTAAAGGCACTATGCACTTAGGATTATGGTATCCTAAGGGGACCGGCATAGAAACTATAGTTTACGCCGACTCTGATCATGCGGGAGATTATGTGGATCGAAAAAGTGCTAGTAGCATTTGTACCTTCATGGGTTGTTGCTTAACTTCTTGGTTCTCCAAGAAACAAAGGGCACTAGCTATCTCCACAACCGAAGCCGAATATGTAAGCGCTAGAAAGGCATGCCAACAAGCACTATGGATGAAACTGGCTCTCGTAGACTATGGTATTACACTTGATGACATTCCAATCATGTGTGATAATAAAGGATCAATAGATTTAAGTAAAAACCCCGTGCAACACTCTCAGACTAAACACATTGAGATTCGTCACCACTTTCTTAGGGATAATGTGCAAAAGGGTAACATATCTATTGAAAAAGTGCCAACGGAGGAAAACATAGCTGATATTCTTACTAAACCACTTAAGCGCAAACCATTCTTTTATCTTCGATTAGGATTAGGAATGATGGAACACATATCTTCTTAGATTTCATAGTTAAAGAATGCCTTCTGATATGAGTCTAGGATTCTCTTGCGCACAAAAATTAGAATTGGGGAAGTAACTATTTTTATTAACAATCATTGTTGCATGATAATTAGAAAACTTGATTTTATGCATAAAAACCCCAATTCATGTGTTCAAAATCTTCTCACGAATAGGAAAAATCGAATTTTCTTGCATTGTTAATAAAATTCAAAAATGTTTTTCCATGTATGCACGATGCGTTAAGTTCAATTCCTCTATCGGATCATGTAACAAATATGTTATCCGACATGGAAAGATGAGAAAAAGTAAAATTAGGAGAGTTTGGATTATCTCTTAGGATTTTTCTTCTCTTTTAGAGTCAAGATAATCACATCTCCACATATGTTTCATATAGGCACACACTAGAAACATCTTCTGAAATATGGCAATCCTTCTGATGGCTGTCCTTTATCGACCCATGGTCCCTTACGTGATGAAGGACCGTCCACTTATTTGAAGGACCGTCATGAATCGTTAATTGCTTTATGTTCCTGCATGTTTGACTAGCCTATCCTTAGGTCTTGTGGACATTCCTAATTTGCTTAAGCATCATTTGAACTAATCAAATCAAGCATGCATGATTTACTATGCCACCTTCATCCTCTACTTAAACCACCACTTCCTCCATCCATTGCCATGGCATAACCTCTCTTCCTCACAATGTCATCCAACAAAATGTCATTCCCTAGAAAACCAAGAATATCGGTCAAATCCATATGGAGGAAGAAACAAAACCTTGGAAATTAACACAAAAACCATGTCAATTCCAATCCCACATCACATAATGAGGCATCATCTTCATCTTTCTCCTTCTTTGCCTCTCAACCACAAAATGGGCCACCATCTACTCACAATGAGTATACAAACCCGATTCCTCAAGATCATTCATTACCACCTTTGTTTCCACCTCAAATGACAAATGTCAACTCCCTACACTCCATCAAAGCTCAAGAATTCTCAAATCTTGTTGACTTGAGCCTCCTCAATATCATCCTATCCCAAAAACTTCATCCTCCATCTATGTCTCATCCCACTCTTGCCCGATTGGATGCCCATGGGGGTTATTGCGCTTGTTGCATCTACAATCACAACCACTTTCAAAAGATGAAGAATGATCTTGACTACATCATTTCCATCCTCTTGTCATCCGGGTATCTCTAACCCCTACCCAAAAACTCATATCCACCTTGAGGTCGCAAGTTCTAGGCAAGCATGCATGATCCAAATAAAACCGGACTTAACATGAGATATCCTAGGAGACTAGACTAGGAATATGCTTGTAAACTCATGTTGTAAATGTCATATGAATGACATTATTCTTGTCTTTTAATGAATGATCTATATTATGCATGAATTGTTGAAATCTTATTCAAGAAAACCTTCCTGCCGGCGGTCCCTTATCAAGGTAGCGGTCCCAATATTTAAAGGATTGTCGACCCATTTAGGGGACCGTCCTCAGTATATGCCTATCCTGCCTTCTTTAATCTTTTCTGCAGGATTTCTATGTTTGCTTGCATGTTTCTTCTAACTTATTGCAGCTCAATTCCATCGATCGATTCCCGAGTGTCCTCATCAAGGGGGAGCACTAAGCAAGGGGGAGTCATCTTAATGCCGTAGACTTCATCTCTTCTATGAAGCCTTTTTGATTCTACAAAAAGGGGGCGAACAAAACGAGACTCGTTTTAAAACTCATTAATGCCTAGTTTTATCTAAAATGAGTTTATATTTTGTAATCATCAAAAAGGGGGAGATTGTTAATACAAATAATGTCAAAACCGTCATTTGCATTAATCGGTCTCTACTAGTTTTGATAATCACAAAATACAAACATACGCTACATAAAACTACGACTAATAAGTTTTTAATCGGGAAAACTCATTTTCTTCATCAACATCACTTAAGGTATGTACAAACTTCTACCAACTTGTGTATGTGATCAAAGGTTTTAAAAACTTTACATTTTTATGTCACAAAACATTTTTACAACTGTATTTTTGTGAAATTTAAAGAAATGTTTTATTAAGAAAATGTTTTCAACATTCAAAACCATAACAGCCATATTTCCCGCTCAAAACCGAAAACAAAACTTCAACAGATAGTTTTTCACCACGTCAGGACAAAACGAGGAGCGTTTGTCTGGACGGTCCCTTAAATAGGATGGCGGTCCCTTATCGATAAGGGACCGTCCAACATTTAAAGGACCGTTGCCTCTTTCCTGACGCCTATAAATACAGAACTGTTTTCCTCCAGAAATCTTCACCTCTTATGCACTAAAACCTTCTGTATTCCGAAATTCTTTCTAAAACATACTCTTTGATAACATTATCAAGTTCTAGTTGTTTACAAGTGATCACACTCATCTTTCCTCTAAGTGCAAGAGAAGACCATCCGTTGTAATCAAGAAACGAAGTGTTGAAGAAGAGTTTTGCTCATCTCATCTTATTGTTACGGATCTATCATTACCTTCATTCATTGTTTCGTGTATGTAATAGGACTTGAGTGCAAGTCTTATATTGTGTATTGTGTTGTATCGTGCCATCGTGTTGGTACGAGGTGTGAAGCCCTGTGGGCTTTGGTAGATTGGTTCTAGCTAGGATTAGGACTCGACATTCCGCTTAGTGTCGTTAAACTTGGTGTAAGCTTGTGTAAGGTTTGTTCCGCCATAAGGGAGCGTGTTGATATAGTGTTTGTGAAACTCTCGATTGTGAGACTCGAGGAGTGGAGTAGGGACGAAGGAGTGAGCTTCGTGGCCGAACCACTATAAATCTTCGTGTGCTTGATATTTCCTTTCTTTATCTTTACTTGTTTACTTATCATTGCTTATATTTATTGTTGTGTTGATTTTACGTAAGCTTCGAATCGAACCTTTTTGTCAAACACAATTTGTAAAGTCAATTTTATAAAAATGTGATTAATAACAGTGAAACTATTCAACCCCCTTCTAGTTTCTACAAAATGTAAAAATTTTAATTTAAGAACGATCTAATCGTCTCATTATTTAGTTGTGACAAATATTCTATAATAGGCTTGGCAATCATACACATATCCTCCACTAAAGCTAAGGAATAAAATGTCTAAAGCGGTAAAAAGAGTTTGTGAGGTTTAAGGGTTAAACCTAGCTTGGTTAAAACATCTCCTGCATAAACTTAGTAGATCGCCAGCACAAGACCTTGACGCTTTAACTAACGGATGGTCACTAGTATACTTCATGGATCTCTGGCGCAAGTTCTTGACCTTTCAAATGATGGATGGTCACTAATGTGTTCCTTGGATCGCTGGCGCGTTACTTTCATAACGGATGGTCACCAAGTTGCACACCAGATTTCTGGCACATCATTTAATCAATCTTAAACTCGGATGGTCACCAATTCATACACTAGATCGCTGGCGCGTTAGTCAATTAATCTAATACTCAGATGGTCACTAGCTTATTTACACATTTAATATTCTTACTTGGCCATCATTATATCCGGATGCTTGAAAGCTAAGAACGAATACAACAATACGGTAGGGTAAGGATAACATTTAGGATATAAGAATGGGTTTAAAATAAAAATAAACAAACAGATAGATTAAATCCTAGTGTGGTTAATCACTTTCCCAACCATCCCATGAATAAGACTCATATCATTGAATAACTCACACTTTTGACACTTGTAACTCACGCTTTAAGTAGACACAAGTTATACTCAATAAACTCTTAATCAAAGAATAAACCTTAGTTGGCGTCCCCATAACGTCCAACTCCCAATCAATCCATAAATATAATACAACAACAAATAGTGGCGATATCAACCACTTAGTACAAAACTTTACAATAGTTGGTTTAACAAACTTCCAACTTCCTTCTTTCTTTTTCTTTTCTCATTTTTTCGATTTTTTTTACATCAACATATACTACGATGTGTAAAATTTCACCACATCACTTATAACGATAATTCTGGATAAATCTTTTTTACTTTTCATAACTTCAGATATAACGGTAACATTGAAAGTAGTAAACACACGAAAAATAACATGACACAAAAAATTATACAATATGTACTTTTACTCCATTGCATTGTGCAATTTCCCGACCTAACCAAATATAATGAATTTACGCACACGAACACAGGTAACGCAAGGAAACACACTTTGCCTTAAAGCAACTAACCACGGACGTTAATCTATAGGGTAGGCTAAGGTTTAAGGTGTAACGAAACAATTAACAAAGGTATATGAAATGAAAGGAATGGTTCTGAGGGTTTTTTCTAGGGGTATCTTACTCTAAAAATGAGTGTAACAAAGGGTTTTACACGGGGGTTAACTAACCAGTGTAGTTAGCTAATAAACATAACATATTTAGGCTATTTGGTGTAATCCTAGAAATTTACCGAGTTAGAAAAGTCATTTCTATTCCAATTACGCTCATTATGGTGGATTCAAATAGTATGCGAGCCAAGTTCTAAAGTTTACTAGTCACACGCACAAAAAATATTTTAGCAAATAAAGTTATGTGTGCGGTTGATTGGGGCCAAACCGTCAGATATTATTGACCAAGGTCAATAAGTCAAAAACAGCTTAGGCCAATCCTCCGTGGATAGTATAGTGTTTCCCCGGGTCGTTATGTCCCAGCGAGATTGCAATGGTGCTTTGAAAACGTTTTTTAGAATGAGTGGCACTGAGGACAGTAGCCAAAGATGATTGAGAAGTGATTATGCTACTGATTGCTTGGTATTTGAACAATTTGAAACAATATTAACAATAACAGATATACAGATGTAATCACACAAATGCAAATTGGAAATCAGAAATGTTTACAAACAAAGAAAAAGGTAAGATTTAACAATTTTACAACTACAGGGGGTGCAAATGAAACTTTTTCAAACTTAAAATTAAGAGAAAATGAAATTAAAAAGAAAATTATTTTTTTGAATTTTTTTATTATTTAATTATTTAAATAAAACTATTTAACTATTCAATTAAAACTAATTAACTTTAAAAACTTAAGAATACAAATTTAAACTAGAAAATGGTAAAATTAATTTTCTAAAAATCTAAAATGACTTAAAATAAGATTAAAATTAAAAATATGTCTTTTTGTCTTTTTATGGATTTTCTTTTAATTAAATACTAATTATATTAATTAAACTATTTAAACTATTATAAATGACTAATAATCCTAAAAATGACTAGATAATTATAGAAAAATTTATAAAACTAATTAACCATCACAGGAATCCTAAAAAATTATAAAAATAATTTTACAACTAATTTTTAAGCTATTTATGAATTAATCACTTAATTATTATTTAAAGGCTAGTTTAACTTAATTAAATGTAAAAAATAGCAAATTGAAAGTGAAAATTGCAACACTAATTTTTACAGAGGTTTAATAACTTATAAAACTTAGAAAAATTATAAAATGTTATATGGGAAAAAATTTAAGCACTAAATCTAATTTGTTTTTGACTTTTTAATTTAACCTAATTTAATTAAAATTAAATCTAAAAATTACTAGGTGAACAGTGAAAATTATGAAAAAATTATGGCAAGTATTTTAAGTGACAAAGAGGCTAGGAAAAATAAGCTAAGTGCAACAGCTTATCCAGATAAGCTGGAATAAGCTAAACGACCAAAATAACCACAATACACTCAAACTACCTTAAGTATATTGTTTATGCAAAGAGGGATGAAACTGGTGCCCCAGAGCAGATGGAAGGGGGAGGGGCTATATGCATGTTACTATCCTAAATGACCCAGGTTCGAGTCCCACTCCCCACTTTTTTACAAAACATTTATTTTTTTGATTTTCTTTTTGCAAAATTATTAAATAAGCTAAACTATGAACTTTTAATGAAAACACTTTTTCTGGAAAAACCAAATAAGCCTTGTATGAGCTTATTTACTCAACAGATGGATTATTAAGCCAAAATTGGATTTCTAACAAGCCAAAAGCTACAAACAAGCTACAACTGGTTAAATAAGCTACAAACCACTGATTTATACCTAAATTAAGTTAAATAAACCAAATAAGCTCAGGAAATAAGCTAATACACAACAATAAGCACTTATATGTATGACTGAGACCAAAACAGGCCAAAAGGCCAATGTGCAGCCCTATGTAGGGCCCACAGGCTTGATTGGAAGTCCAAATGGAACTTGGATCCAATAAGCCAACCTGGTAAGCTTCTAAATAAGCCAATAATCACAAGCTAAATCCCACAGTTAAGCAAGATATGAGCTTATGAAAATGAATGATCACCACTGATCACTCAGTCTGAGTGTTTGGTCAGGGTGACTTAGGAGTACAAATAAGCTAAGGGCCAGGGACATAGGGTTCAAAATAAGCACTGGAATATCAAAATAAGCTGGTGAACTCTCTAAAAAGCCAATGGTTAAGTACTGGGTTCCACAAGCTTAGTCACAAAAGCACTTGGAATAGTGATCAAAATCCTGGGCACAGGGCATACACTTGCCCTGCAGGTCTAAACAAGCTCTTGCAAAAGCTTATATAAAAATCTTAAAATTAAGCTGATAGTAGAACTTTGAAGACTAGGTGACAAAGATTGATTTCTGAAAAGATCAAAGTCTCAAGTTTAACATAGAAATAACAAAAAATCTTCCAAATTTTGGATTTCTGAAACAAGTGAACTTTTGACTTTTTGAAATTACAAACTTAGATTGACTTTTATGAACTTTGATCTTGATTTCTTTACTGAATATGTTATTTTAGACTACAAGGACATGAAAATAAGTAACCTTAACAACTTGTGAACAAATTTGATGAGTTTGGAACCAAAAATCCTTTCAGATAGCAATTTATGAAGGTTTGAAAGTGATTTTGACTTTCCTTTGAACAAGCACTGGTTTTTATGATTGATTTGCACTATTGTGACCTAAATTAACAAGTCTCAACAATAACGAGCAACAAAATACCACTAGAACACCCAGGATCACACTGATCCAAACACACCTTTAATTTACTGTTTTGCTGATTTGTGAAGCAAATGGGTTATTTAGACAAAGGGACTAATTCCTAACAACTTATGAAGATAAAATAAGCCAAAATAAGCATAAAAACAACAGGATTAACCACAAAGACACAGAATCTTCTAATGTACTAATTAAGGAGTAAAAATGAAACACTAAGCAACTACTAATTTTAATTAACAAACTACTGATTTTAATCAATATTATCACTAATAAACACTAAATAAGCTTAAATGAACAAAGATAACCAGATAATAAGCTATGCTACAGTGAAATTACAAAATTACACTAATAATGAAAAGTTCAAACTTACAAAGGACCTCTGCTCAAAACAAGGTCTAATTGGCTTGAGGAGCTACTCTACAAGCTCCTAGCTTATCAGAGATAAGCTAGGTACAATCCATCTGCCAATTCCATTACTTGGCACTTCCTATAGCTTTCCACAGTCAAATGCAAAGGTATCCTGCTTATTTTTTGTATTTTTTTTCTTTTTTATGTTTTTCTTATATAATTAAGAGCTTAAGTGAGCTTATATGATAGTAATACTAAGTTAAGAGCATGATCAGAAAGTAAAAAGAAAACTTAATTTAAAATGTGAAAACTGAATTGGAACTGAAATGCTTGAGTTTTTGATTATCAAAAGATCAAATTACAATGTTGAAACAGATTACAAGCTTTTGGAAGTAAAACTAACAACTAGAATTTGAAATTATACTAATTCGACATAAATTATAAGCTAAGTGACTACACACTTCTTCCTTTGCTTCCTTCTCTCTTATATAGCCCTCCATTAGGGTTTGTGTGATCTTCTGAGCATTTCCCACAACCCTTGGATCCTTCAAACTCAACCCTAGCCATCCACGTCATTTTGGCGGGAAAATTGGGAGAGAGTGAATTAGTTAAATACTGCAACAGGGGGTGGCTGGTAGCGTAGGGATTGTACCAGGCTTTACCTCTCGAGGGATCTCGAGAAGCTTACAACCCCCACCAGGCAGTGAACCTGATCGATGTAGTATAGTATAATGACAAGTACCGGGGCATTGATCGTTCAGCTAGGAATAGTGTCGCTAGGATTAGAAAACCTAAAGACTAGGTCTAGAGATGAGGGATGATTCTTTTTGTATTTTTATATTTTTATGAAAGCAATTAAAAATCTCGGTTTTGAAGGAGTTGGGCGAAATTAGTTGCTAGTCAACTAACCCAATTACTAAGATGCAATCAAAATAAAATACTAAAAATGAAATTAAACTAAATTAAACTAGAGGTGTGAGCAATATATGGGAGAATTGTGTTTACTTAGATTTCACTACTCCCTAGATATCTTTTACAGGTTAATTACTTGTTACAGTTGCGTGGATGACGGGTTGTATTCCTTAATACCATTCATGGGGTAGCGTACTTACTTCCCCAATCCTATAAGCGCCTACTTCACTCCTATGTCGAGCCGGCTAAGAAGCTCCTAACATGGGATCACTAGAATTTGCTCATGCATTAAATACAACCAATAAAACCTAGTACACATCGGTTCATGTTTCTTAAGACGTTCAAGCATGTTACACAATGGAGATCTGCCAGTTTTCTTAAGCCTAACATTGAAATCATTCATCCAATACAACTATAAACAAGCAATCAACCTATAATTAACATCTAGGTTTCATTACATCTAAGCAAACACATGATAGATCTAGCCTAGCATGTTGAAATCAAGACAAGCATACAACACATAGACATATTGAATGAATTGAAAGAGGACTTATCTCAATTGAACATGAAAGGTTTCAAGGGGTGAAAACCCTTGAAAATACAGTTAAAAACGACCTAGGGTTTATTAGGTTCGACCCTAGTATTCTCCACACAAGTTCCTCTCCTAATGAATGAAAAATAGAAAAGTATATATAGATTCTGAGAGGTGACGGCGTCAAGAACAAACTTCTGACGCAGTCATCTCGCCGCCAAATAATTTCTCGGACTGCCTAGATCTCGGTTTGACGCCGTCATGTGTACTCCTTATGCAGGCCGTCATAATATTAACTCTTGACGCCCTTCTCTTGACGCTTTCAGGTTTTCACTGGGTCGTCACGGATTTTATTCTTGACGCCGTCAGGTTTTTCTTCTTGACACCGTCAGGTACTGTTCTCAGCATGGAAAATTAAGTCTTTGCCATTTTCTTCACTTTTATGCTCCAAAAACGTCCAAAATGCTTCCTTTTCCAGAATTCACTCCGAAAGTACCTAAAATCACAAAAGGAACGATTTAGGGCAATATTTGATCAAATAAATTCAATTCCGGGCTTAAATGACCCCCTAAAAACGGTTCATTTTTCGCCTCATCATATACCTTTACACTTGAGATTTGCTTGTCCTCAAGCAAATGCGCTTTTATTCTAGTCAAAATACAAGTTAGGGGTCATTTAACACTAATATAAAAGTAATTACAACAAATAATCGTTCCACTAAAGACCAAAGACAAGCACGGAGGTCATATACTAGCACCTCACAAATAGTGTTTAGATACTCACATCTCTCGGGTGTAATAAAGTAATATCACAATATGGAAATGGAAAACATCTCTCACTACCTGTCATAGCAAAAAAGATTACCATAGGCTTGGGAAAGGATCAAACCTCTACCACATGGCTTAAGCACCTAGGATAAACTATCAAAGAGGTCTTTTAAAGGGTTGTAACGTTAGGTGTAGGGATATGTAATACACGGTTTTGTTGGATATAGGCAGTCTTTACTGGTGGCGAGTTAACAATCTTGGTTAATTACATGTACAATATGGCGTTGCTAAGCCAAGACTAGACTCGACTTAAGCTAATAAATCAAAAATAACAAAAACATAAAATGAACATAGAATAAAACGGGATGGTAGTCCGTATTTTTTTTTTTTTTTTTTTTTTTTTTTTTTTTTTTTTTTGTGTGCATACACTCTTACCCTACCATCCAAAATAATACATTATAGGGAATGAACATTCCCCTTACACTTGAATTTTTACATACTTTACAATAAACTAATCTAATGACTCGAATTAAGAAAATCAAAACACTTGGAGTACTTTTAAGATTAATGCACATATGGGGGTAATATATGATGTTCTTCCCCATTACTCCATAAAATAAGTACTTTACCCATGAGTCCTAATCGTCCCAAAACAATATGTACAAGGATATGACTCGACTTAGCAACCATGTAATCAATTAGATAATTAACTTAGGGTTTAACAAATAACAATAATGCACTAAAGATGAGTGCATACACGGAAGGCTAAGGCGATTTGGGTGTACATTTAAGTGGGGTGTAACAAATTCTTCCTTTAAGTAAAATGCTTAAAGTTAGAAACGAAAAGATAGGCTCGGAGGGGTGTACTAGGGGTTTCGTGTACTAAAAATGAGTACAACGCTAAGGTGTTGGAAAAAATTAATTGACTTAACTAGCCAAGTAATATGACTTAAATGGTCAAGTAATTATGATACGGGTTTAACACAAGGGTGATCCTAATGCCTCTTATCATGTAGTAAATCCTACTACACAAATGTAGTCTCACTAGCGGTCTCAGGATGCATCACTAACGCAAGTTCTAGTATCTAAATGCTACCGGTACACTCATAACCACTAATAGTAAATGCTTTTCCTATCAAATCTAAAGGCGAACCTCACATATTTGGGTGGAAAATTTTTCTAAATAGTACGGTTTTGTGCTAGTCATACAATCTCCTATCCATGAGACGCTTGCTATGGCTAAATTTTCACTCCTAAATGTTGTAAAAATTTTTAAATTTGGCGCTAAAATTGCACTAACATGTATTTCTCATAGTTTTATTACACATCTACCATCAAACAAACAAACTCAAGCGAAAGTGTGTCTGTAAGGTATCATCATTTTACCCTCCCCTTACACTTAGGATGAACATTGTCCCTAATGTTCCAGTAAAGGATGTAAAAGTGAAATAAGTAAAACGAATGAAATCAAATACTCCCCTGATTCGCTCGGTATGGATAATAAGGTGGCCAGGTTAGATCTTCCTCCAAGAAAATGAACAATCAAAGCTTCCCTTCCAGAATATAAATCATCTTCTTGTCATACATAACCTGTAAAACCTGAGAAAACAGACAAGGCAACCTCGCATAAAATCGGCGGCAATCTATATATGCTAATAAAACCTAGAAAACAAAATAAGATATAATGCTTGTGGAATGACGTTTGCAGATTTCCTGGAGATTATAAAACTAATAATTCAACAAAAACTTTAAGACTCCGTTAGAAAAACAAAACTGGTAGAATTTTCAGAATTTTACATGTGACACCGTCAAGAGTAAACTCGTGACGCCGTCAGAAGTGACCTGCAGAAATTCTTATGTTAAGTTTCCGGAAAATTTCTGGAAAAACTTCATCCTACTTCCTGGAAAATCCTGCAAAACATCATTATGACTCGATACAAGCATTTGACTCTAACAAATACGAATATACATGTTCACTTAATATTGTGGAGAATCATGATAGGGTTTTGTTTCTTAAAAACATATTTGGGGTTTCCCCTTACACTTATCTTTTGCGAAATACCTTTGGATGAAGTTAAGACTAAGCCAAACAACAAAATAAAGTATTTTCACTATTTTAGTTTTGAAACATGATCTACCAACAATAAAAATAAAGCATGCACACGGAAGCAAATAACAAACAAACAAAAATAAAAATCACACAAAGCATGGGTTGCCTCCCAAGAAGCGCTTTTCTTTATTTACGAGTCTTGTAGCTAGACTCAAGGTCATGGGTTACTACGTGACCTCATTGTTGGTTTCACTCTCTAGGTCATCTCCTATACTAGTTTTGTATTCCGGACCTAATTGCAAGCATTCTTTGTAGAAACCAAGCATCCTATTCTTCACATACTCTACTCCTCTACGTATATCCTCATCATTCCTATAATAAGCCGCTTGTTTGTGTTCCTTTTCTATATTAGATAGGAGGCGGTATTGCTCAATCTTGTAGGGCATTTGGTAGGCAATCTCATCATTCTCTTCCTTGAACCTAACTATCCCTAAAGTCGGATCATAACTCATCTTAGTGGCTGATGAGTGTGTAAATACTCATCATTTTCATCGTATCTGAACTGCCAAAACATCCAAAAACACTCAAATACGCATCAAAATACAAAAATTATCTCAAAAGTGTGTTTTATATGTTTTAGATGCAAAATGTTTAAAAACAAATGAAAAACGAACAAAGTTTGCACAATTGGCAGTTTCAGTCCCTCAAGTTTCAAAAATTGACAAAATTAGTCCCTGGAAGTTTAAAACGAAAGAAAAGTCAACCCAAGGCATGGAAAAGTCAAAAATTATGAAAAACGATCCTTGGGTAAAAAGTTTGAGAAAATTACACTTTTACCCCTCAAAATCCAAATTTGGCAGTTTGCTCCCTAGAGTTTCTGATTTTGGCAGATTTGATCTCTGGTGGAGTATTTTTGAAAGGAAAATCAATTTTTGCCCTTGGAAAATCAAAATGTGTCAAAAATAGCCCTTGGGTGAAATTTTCAGAAAATTGCAAGTTTAGTCCCCGGAATTTGGAAATTTACAGAATTGATCCCCGGGTATTTTATTTTGGAAAATATAAATTTTGGTCCTTGTAATATCTAAACTTGGCAATTTTTATCCCTATGATAACTTTGGACGTTTGGCAAAATCAATCCCTCACTTTCAATAAATTACAAATTGGTCCTTGTGATTAAACTCAAAACCAACCGGACCCTTAAAGTTATTAACAACCCAACAAAACCAAACCAAATCCAACTCCTTATAACTCCCAAAAGCCCACCACTAAAACCCCTAGCCCAATCCACCCAACAGCCCACCACCACTCACCCCCGTTTAACAAAAATAATACTCACCCCCAACTTTGACCCGTTGACCCTCCACCTCACCTTCACCCCCACTCATCCCTGCTACCCTCCAAACACCATCATCATCACCCCTAGTCCTTCTCCTCTTTCACATTCAAACCCCCCCTCTTGCACTCCAAACCAATGGCTACCCTCCAAAAATGCACCTCTGGCTCGAATAATCAAAGAAAACTCCAAAAATACTTTGGGCGCCAAAAATTTGAACGGCCATGATTGAGTGAAATTCATCCAAGGGTGTTTATTTCTGCTGGGAAAAGACAAAGAGCAGTGCAGAAACCCTAATTGGGAAGTATAAATTGAAAAGAGAAGCAGTGGAGCAGCAAGTGAGGTCTTAGTTATAATTTAGCCATCTTTAAAAGTCATTGTAATTCTCAGTTTTAGTATTGTAATTTGTTACTTTTTAATAATATAAGTTTTAAATTCAGAAACATTTAGTCTCATTGCATTTTCATTCAAAATTTCAATTTCATCAAAAATATAAAAAAATATATATATATGCAAGAAGAAAAAGGATGAGCTGCAGGATTAATGGAGTGGTATAGAGCTCTCGGGAGTAATAGGAATATGTTATGAGTTCTAGTTCAACCTTTGCTCTTGCTTGGGACCAATTGTAAGCAACCTTTTTGTGATCTCACTGTAGCATTGTTGTATCATTGCTCATTAAGTGTTCAAGTCAGTTTATTTTATGCTTATTATTGAGTAGTGTAACTATTATGTTTGCTTGGTAGCTCAGGAAGGATTGGTGTAAGACTTGTAGCTTAACTATCATATATACTCTAGGATTGTTCTTTTAGTTGCTTATTGTGTTTGCTTATTTAGTTTTTCTCTACTTGATTATTAAGTGATTTCTAATACCTTGCAATCTCTGCATCATATTTAGATTTATAAAATCACCACATGCTCTGAAAAATTGGTAAAATCATATTTTAAGGGGTGTTTGGCAATTCAGATTTGAGATTGTTGCTGAGGTTGTTAGTGGTAAAAACAGCTAGGACCTTTTTCTTAGTGCTTAGATAACCCAGTCCACTCAATACTTTGGCCACTTATTTGATAAAAAGTCAAAGTCCTTTCTAAATCATTTTATCAGTTAACTGTTGGTGTAATTGTGAGTGAAAAACTTGAAATCAACTTAAACCTGGTTAAGTTAGCTTAAACTAGTCTTATTTTGGTCTTGATAACATCACATAATCATCTGGACCTAAGCAAATCTCATCTAAGTCAAAGTTATAAGAAAATCTCAAAAGTCAAATATTTGCCATTTCAGAATTTCACCAAAATAGCATGATTTCTTCTGAATTTTGTGTTGTGAGTTGAGGTCTGAAAATCCTTGTGTGTAGACTTTACCAGTTGAACTTGAGATTTCTATAAAGTTTATATTTTTGTGAATTTTTTCAAGTGACCAAAATAGCCTTGGAAGTTGGCTGCAGGGCAACCATTTGCTCTGTCTCAGCAACTCAGTTCAACCCCCACCTTTGGTGGTATTTTGTGGGCACCCCAGTGGGTCCCATACCCTGTACTTGGGTTCTCCCAACCCCCTCCTACCAGAGTTGATCTGTTGACCTTTTGTTTGACCTCTTGACCACTGGACTCCACCTGGATTGGCTCCCAAACTTTGTCCCTAATCTGACTCAAAACCACCATAAGCAACTGCTTATTTGTGTGTTGTAGCTTATTTAAGTTACTTGATTGGTTGAATCTTGCTTAACATTGATCAAACATCTCAGAGAAACCAACTTTCATCATAGTGGACCCCACATCACTCCATTTGAGCTTAATTACCTTCACAGTCAACAAAAGTCAACTGTTGGGTTAATAAGCACTCAAAGTGCTTATTTCTTGGTTACATTAAAAGTGTTTTCACAAAAAGTTTTAGTTTTTAGTAGTTAATCAGTTTCGAAAAAGAAAAAAACACCAAAAACAAACTTTAATTATAGTGATAGCTTCTATTTAATAGGATTTATCATTTTAATTTTCTTTTTAGCTTATTTATAAGCAATATATCATTTTTATAATTTTATAAATTCTCTTTTAGGTTAAAATAATTCTAGAAAATTTTCCAGATTTTTCTTTTGTCTTTTAGTGGTTTTTAGAATTAATTTTAGTTTAATTAATTAGTAATTAATATTAAGTAATTAAATAGCATAATTAGATTTTATAAAGTACAACCAAGTTTTTATAATTTTTCTAGCTTTTATTTAAGTTAAAACATTTTTATAAATTTTTCTAGAATTTGTACTGTTCATTTTCTATTTTTTTTTTATAATTTAATTAGTTTAATTGGTAATTAATTAGTAATTAGTAAATTAGTTTAAAAATACATAAAATAAACTTTTTATAATTTTTTAGGATTCCAGTGATGGGTAATTAGATTTGTAAAATTTTTCTTAATTTTCTAAGTCCTTTTAGTATTTTTAATAATTCTAATTAGTTTAATTAGTTAATAAATAGATAATTAGTAATTAATTAATAATTAATAATTAAATAGTGTAAAAATAGTTTTTATTTTTCTTAAAATTTTCTTTATTTATTAGGATTGTAAAAATAATAATTTTACACTTGTAACCCTGTCCGTCCATCAGTTGTACTTTTTGTTTCATTCGTCTGCGTACGTTTTTAATTAAAACGTACGTTTTTAGGTTTTAGCTCAAATCTTTGTAATCTTAATTCCCGTAATCAATCACGTAGCTTTCCTAAGCTATATTTGTTAATAATTTCCAAATAATTCTTATCACAACCCTTTTTTGTGAATAATCACCCGATCACAAGTACGCTAAAGTTACAATTCACACCTCAACGGGATTTAACGACCCGGTGATACCTTATATTACCCGGAGCATTGATCTAGGCTATTTGACTTTGTTAACCATTCCTTGGTCAATATAAGTTGGTGGTTTAGCATCAATCAATTTTTGGCGCCGCTGCCGGGGAGGTGTGCGCGTTTCTATAACGTCATTTGAGATTAGTGTTATTTCACCTCATTCACTATACAAATACCACCACTTTTGTAAATTTTAAATCAAAATACAAAAAAGTCATTAACACTTTTCCTAAAGTGTTAAAACACCAAAAAAAATTAAAAACAACAAAACAGATCGTAACGTTTTCTGAATCGGTTTTCTTTTAAGGTGATTCTTAAAGAGAAACGATTACGAGACGATACCAAAAATATTGTCCAAAAGTTTTTAAACCCATACACAAAACCCAAAAACATCCGTCTTTTCTTGTGAATAATAATTCTACATAAAAACCAACCGTCGTAAACCAAGACAGAACACCTACCAACTGGGGGTGTGAACATAATAAGTTCCCAAACAAAAGATAAAAACTTGCCTTTGTATCCCTGTGAGTGGTGTACCTTTCTTAAAGAAGCCACTTGCTCGTGATTATTGGTTTAAGTTCACTGTTGATTTACCTTGATTTTGTTTCGATTGGTTTTTATTCCTAGTGCATGCGCACTCGTTCTTCTAGGTCTACTAGCCCATTACGTGAGCTTGTACGAAAACCTAGAAGACCTCGTAGACGTTCAGCACCAACAGTCGGATCTGAGATCCGTACTGTTGCCACACCCACTGTCACCATGGCGGAAGACCGCCCCATGTGTGAGCTTCTCCAAGCACCCATCGAGGGTTACGGATATGCCATTATTGTTCCAGTCATCGTGGCTGATAGTTTTGAGCTCAAAACCGGGTTACTCAATCTTGTAACCTCAAGTCAATTCTACGGTTTTGAGAGGGACGATCCTCATGCTCATATTCGATGGTTCAATAAAATCACATCGACCATCAAGTACAAAAATGTCCCCTGTGAAGCAATAAAACTTCTTCTCTTCCCATTCTCCTTGGAGGGACAAGCCCGGATTTGGCTTGAAAAACAACCTCCTCGTTCTATTGAGACATGGGAAGATCTTGTCAAAAAGTTTGTGAATGAATTCTTCCCACCTTCCAAGACCACGAGTCTTAAGAACGAAATCACCAAGTTCACTAAAAAATATGATGAATCTTTTGGTGAAGCGTGGGATCGTATCAAAGAATTACTTCGCAAGTGTCCACATCATGGTTTCTCTGAGTTAATGCAACTCGATACTTTTTACAATGGCGTGAGCCAAGCTGATCAGGATTCTCTCAATGCCTCCGCGGGAGGTAATTTTTTGAGTAGAACCACAAAAGAAGCTTTGCAAATCATAGAAAACAAGTCTAAGGTCTGCTCTACATGAAGCAAACCGATTGTTTCTCAAATCAATGCGGGTCCTTCCACTTCATCTTATGTGAGTCAATCTAGCACGGATGCTAAGATTGACAAGCTCACTGAAGCAATCCAAGCTTTGGTTCTCGCCCAAACAAAGAAAGTTTCATTTCCACAACATCCTCCCCCTGCTGAGGTTAAAAAAGTGGAAGTCTGTGTGACTTGTGGTGGGCCGCATGCCTACTACAATTGCACAACTACTGATGGTACTCCATACGAAGCTCATGCTGTAGCCGGGTCCCAAAATCAAGGAGGCAATCAATATCGCCCTCCTATGGACCCTAGCTATCGTCCTCAACATCATTATCCTGGACCTCCTGGTTTTAATCAAAACCAAAATGTCCAAAACCGGGGCCAAAATCAAAATAGAGCGAACCAAGGTTATCAAAACCAAGGTAACTTCAATCAGGGTCACGGTTTTCACAATCAAAACCAAGGGTTCCAAAATCAAGGTTTCCAACAGCAAAATCAAGGAAACTTTAATCGGAACCAAGGTCAGGGTAATTTCAATCAGGGATATTTTCATGGAAACAACAACCCTAATCAGGGTAATTTTCAAAATCAAGGTCCCAATCCGAACAATAGAGCTCCAAATATTCCTAATCCGAATCAAGCCATTGTTCCAACCGGGCCTTCATCTGACGAGTTTTTGAAACAATTCATGAAGTCCCAAGATGAGTTGAACAAGTTGCTGGTCAGCCAGATTTCTGACATCAAGAAGTCTTTAAATGATCGACCCTCGGGCTCAGGTACTACTTTACCGAGCAACACGATCGCTAACCCGAGGGGCGATGCTAAGGCGATCACAACACGAAGTGGTGCTTCATATGATGAACCCGCGATTCCTACTACCTCTTCTTCCTCTCCTCCAAAGGTAGTGGATCGTGAACCTGAGGTGACAAAGGACAAGGTGCAAACTCCTAGCCCACGAAGTACAGCATACGTCCAACCTCAGGTTATTCCTGAAACCAGATGTAAGCCTGGAGTTGTCTTTGAACCACCAGAAACTCCAGTGGACAACCCTAAATCCAAAACTTCTATTCCCTATCCATCACGTCTCAGTGAACAAAAGCTCCGCGAAAAAGCTAATCACCAAATGGATAAATTTTTCCAAATCTTCCAAGATTTGCATTTTGATATCAGCTTCGCGGATGCTATTCTCTTGATGCCCAAGTTTGCATCGACAATCAAAAATCTGTTGAGTAATAAAGAGAAACTCTTTGAGATGGCAAGAACTCCTCTAAATGAGAACTGCTCGGCAGTTCTTTTGAAAAAGCTTCCTGAAAAGCTTGGAGACCCCGGGAAATTTCTCATTCCTTGTACTTTCCCGGGTATGGTTGACTGCTTCGCCTTGGCCGATCTAGGTGCTAGCATTAACCTAATGCCATATTCTGTGTAGAAGAAACTCTCTCTTCCCGAACTTACCCCCACGTGCATGACTTTAGAGCTTGCCAATCGTTCGATTTCTCGTCCCATTGGCATTGCCGATGATGTATTCGTTAAAGTGGGGAAGTTCCATTTTCCGGCAGATTTTGTGATTGTTGACTTTGATGCCGATTCTAGGGTCCCTCTCATTCTTGGACGGGGATTTCTTAGAACTAGGCGAGCTCTTATCGATGTATCTGAGCATGAGATCACATTACGTGTTGGAACGGAAGCCATAACCTTCAACCTAAATCAAACTTCGAGATACTCCTCCGATTATGACTGTGAATCGGTGAATCAAATTGATGTCATCGATGTTGCTGCTGAGGAGTACGCTCAAGAGATTTTAGGTTTCATTGATGATTCTTCGAGTGAAAACCTCACTCAGTCTTCTCACCCCATCATTGCCAATTCTTCTCCTTCCCTCACTCCGTTTGAGGGAAGTGACTTCATCTTAGAAGAAATGGAGATGTTTCTCAAAAGTGACTCGATTCTCGATGGAATTGATAACCAAGAGATCGACCTCGAGAGGGATATTCTCATACTTAAAAAATTATTAAACGAAGATCCCTCTCCTCTTCCAGTTCTACCACAACAACTTCATAAAGAGGAGGTAAAAAATGTTGAGAAAACTGATGACTTCCCCGAGGTTGAACTTAAGGACTTACCGCCTCATCTTGAATATGCTTTTCTGGAGGGTGATGATAAATTACCCGTCATAATTGCCAATGACTTAAGTGATGAGGAAAAGGCTGCTCTCATAAAGGTTTTGAAGTCTCATAAACAAGCAATTGCTTGGCGACTCTCCGACATCAAGGGCATTGACCCTGAATTTTGTACTCATAAGATTTTAATGGAGGACGACTTCAAACCTGCAGTCCAACAACAAAGAAGGGTGAATCCAAAAATTCACGAGGTTATCAAACAAGAGGTTTTAAAACTTCTTGATGCCGGATTGATTTACCCTATCTCGGACAGTCCTTGGGTCAGCCCAATTCATTGTGTTCCAAAAAAGGGTGGCATTACCGTTGTCACAAACGAGGAAAATGAGTTGATTTCAACTCGTTTGGTTACGGGTTGGCGCGTCTGCATTGACTATCGCAAGTTAAATGACGCCACCCGTAAGGATCATTTTCTTCTGCCCTTTATGGATCAGATGCTCGAGAGATTAGCGGGGAATAAGTATTATTGCTTCCTCGATGGTTTCTCGGGTTACTTTCAGATTCCCATCGATCCGCAAGATCAGGAAAAGACCACGTTCACGTGCCCCTACAGAACTTTTGCTTATAAACGTATGCCATTCGGCTTATGTAATGCTCCGGGCACGTTTCAAAGATGTATGATGTCCATATTTTCCGACATGATCGGGAAAACTATGGAGGTCTTCATGGACAATTTTTCGGTCATTGGGGATTCGTTTCAATCATGCCTCTCCCATTTAGACGACATGCTAAAACGTTGTGAAGACACAAAGTTATGTCTAAATTGGGAGAAGAGTCATTTTATGGTCAAAGAGGGCATTGTCCTCGGCCATAAAATTTAAAAGAACGGGATTGAGGTTGACAAAGCCAAAGTGGATGTCATTGCAAAATTACCTCATCCCACAACCGTGAAAGGTGTTAGGAGCTTTTTCGGTCACGCCGGTTTCTATCGTAGGTTTATTCAAGATTTTTCTAAAATTGCCCGGCCTATGACCCATCTCCTCGAAAAGGATGCTCCTTTTATCTTCTCCCTAGAGTGCATCGAAGCTTTTGAAACACTTAAGAAAAAGCTTACCGAGGCACCGATTCTTGTTGCCCCCGATTGGGACTTGCCCTTCGAGCTCATGTGTGATGCTAGTGATTATGCTATAGGGGCAGTCTTGGGGCAACGAAAAACAAAACATTTTCAGCCTATACACTATGCCAGCAAAACTATGACCGAGGCTCAAACCCATTACACCACCACCGAAAAAGAATTATTAGCTGTGGTGTATGCTTTTGAAAAATTCCGGCCATACTTGATACTGACCAAAAGCATAGTGTATACGGATCACTCGGCTTTGAAGTACCTTTTTGCAAAACAAGATGCAAAGCCGAGACTTCTTCGTTGGGTTCTCCTCCTACAGGAATTTGATATCATTATTCGTGATAAAAAAGGAGCTGAGAACCTAGCTGCTGATCATCTCTCCCAATTGGAAAACCCCCGTCAAGATGTCTTCGAGAGGAAAGAAATTAATGAAACATTCCCTCTCGAGACACTCAATGCGGTTACCTTTCGTGGAGATTCTGTTACCCCATGGTTTGCCGATTTTGCAAACTACCTTGCGGGTAACTTTATTGTGAAAGGGATGTCGTCCCAACAAAAGAACAAGTTCTTTAAGGATGTCAAACATTATTTCTGGGACGACCCCTACCTCTTTATAATCTGTGCGGATCAAGTCATCCGGCGGTGTGTATATGGTCAAGAAGCCACTGAAATTCTTAAGGCTTGCCATGCTGGTCCCACGGGGGGCCACCACAATCCAAATTACACCGCCAAAAAGGTGTTTGATTCCGGTTTCTTTTGGCCCACGATTTATAAGGATGCCCAAGAATTAGTCAAATCCTATGACGCTTGCCAACGTCAAGGGAATATTTCACAAAAGAATGAAATGCCACAAAATGCAATCCAAGTTTGTGAAATATTTGACGTATGGGGCATTGACTTTATGGGGCCATTTCCGTCATCTCATGGAAATAAGTACATACTCGTGGCTGTTGACTATTTGTCAAAATGGGTTGAAGCAAAAGCTTTACCAACAAATGATGCCCGAGTTGTCGTGAAATTTTTGAAAGCTCTCTTTGCTCGATTTGGAACTCCACATGCTATAATTAGTGATCGTGGTACGCATTTTTGCAATGACAAATTTGATAAAGTCATGCAAAAGTATGGTGTAACTCACCGACTTTCTACTGCGTACCACCCTCAAACAAGTGGACAAGTAGAAGTTTCCAATCGAGGCATAAAGAGAATATTGGAAAGAACTGTAGGTGAAAATCGTGCATCTTGGTCGGATAAATTAGATGATGCACTTTGGGCTTTCCGTACGGCTTACAAAACACCCATTGGGTGTACGCCTTACAAACTTGTGTACGGGAAAGCGTGCCATCTACCGATTGAGCTTGAGCATAAAGCCTATTGGGCTCTCAAGCATGCCAATTTCGACCTCAAAACTGCGGGTGATCATAGGAAAGTTCAACTGAATGAATTAAATGAACTTCGTGATCAAGCTTACGAGAACTCTTTGATCTATAAAGAAAAGACAAAGAAGATTCAGGACTCCAAAATCAAAAACCGCATTTTCAACGTTGGTGATCGAGTCCTTCTTTTCAAATCTAGACTCAAGATCTTCTCGGGAAAGCTTAAGACCCGATTGACTGGTCCATTCACTATCGCTAAGGTTTATCCTTATGGCACCGTCGAATTATCTCAAAATGACGGTCCTAATTTCAAAGTGAATGGACATCGTTTAAAGCACTACTTTGGAGAGGACATACCATCCATGGTTGTCCCGGATCTCCAAACTTTCCCCAAGGACAATTAAATTCGGGGATCGAGTCAAGCTAGAGACTCGATGAACAAAAACAATAGCACAATACGGGTTTTCACCCGTATCTCTGATTTCTTTCTACTTTCTACCACCCTAGTGTGGGGGAATGGCCAACCCCCCGCTATTTGAAAACTATATATATGTATATAAGTCAAAAAAAAAAAACAAAAAATGTGTGATTGTATGTACAGATAAATAACGTGAAAAATACAAAACAATATTTCCACAGTTAGCGTCGAATATTATCTTTTTACGTTCATAGGTTCGGCATAATAGCCGGGACTTTGAATATTGAGGACAATATTCATTTCTATGTGTGGGGGGGAAATTCTAGCGAATTTTATCGCAAAATACTTTCAAGTACCCCCATTTTGGCCCAAATTTTTCAAAAAATTTTCACTTTATTTCAAAATTTTTGTGGTAATCAGTCCGCCGTGTCTAAACGACAAAAAGGATTGGCTAATCCAGGAGCAAACGGCTCTTGGTAAAGATATCTTAAATCCGTTTACGGCTTGCAATTTGCCCAAAATTGTATGGTTCCTCAACTCCCCAAAAACAAATGAGTTGGCTAGCCCGCAAGATTATGGCTTGTGGTAAAGGCCGTGGAAAAACCATAATTGGTAATCAGCTCACCAAGATGTTGACTATTCCATCAAGAGCTGGCTAGTCCAGGAGCAAACGGCTCTTGGTAAAGACTAATCAAATCCGTTGACAGCTGGTGGTTTGCTCAAAATCACACGGTTATCAGGTGTGCCACAGTTCTTACACCTGGCTACTCCAGAAGTGATGGCTTTTGGTAAAGAGTTTAAAATCCATCAAGTTTTTCTCAAAAGATTGCTAGGGACTAGCAATAGTTTAGTGTGGGGGATTGATGAGTGTGTAAATACTCATCATTTTCATCGTATCTGAACTGCCAAAACATCCAAAAACACTCAAATATGCATCAAAATACAAAAATTATCTCAAAAGTGTGTTTTATATGTTTTAGATGCAAAATGTTTAAAAACAAATGAAAAACGAACAAAGTTTGCACAATTGGCAGTTTCAGTCCCTCAAGTTTCAAAAATTGACAAAATTAGTCCCTGGAAGTTTAAAACGAAAGAAAAGTCAACCCAAGGCATGGAAAAGTCAGAAATTATGAAAAACGATCCTTGGGTAAAAAGTTTGAGAAAATTACACTTTTACCCCTCAAAATCCAAAGTTGGCAGTTTGGTCCCTGGAGTTTCTGATTTTGGCAGATTTGATCCCTGGTGGAGTATTTTTGAAAGGAAAATCATTTTTTGCCCTTGGAAAATCAAAATGTGTCAAAAATAGTCCTTGGGTGAAATTTTCAGAAAATAGCAAGTTTAGTCCCCAGAATTTGGAAATTTACAGAATTGATCCCCGGGTATTTTATTTTGGAA
The DNA here is from genome assembly GCA_030686995.1 of Artemisia argyi. Taxonomy (NCBI): domain Eukaryota; kingdom Viridiplantae; phylum Streptophyta; class Magnoliopsida; order Asterales; family Asteraceae; genus Artemisia; species Artemisia argyi. Next base: position 205,583,900 of record CM060680.1, read on the forward strand.
AATATAAATTTTGGTCCTTGTAATATCTAAACTTGGCAATTTTTATCCTTATGATAACTTTGGACATTTGGCAAAATCAACCCCTCACTTTCAATAAATTACAAATTGGTCCTTGTGATTAAACTCAAAACCAACCGGACCCTTAAAGTTATTAACAACCCAACAAAACCAAACCAAATCCAACTCCTTATAACTCCCAAAAGCCCACCACTAAAACCCCTAGCCCAATCCACCCAACAGCCCACCACCACTCACCCCCGTTTAACAAAAATAATACTCACCCCCAACTTTGACCCGTTGACCCTCCACCTCACCTTCACCCCCACTCATCCCTGCTACCCTCCAAACACCATCATCATCACCTCTAGTCCTTCTCCTCTGTCACACTCAACCCCCCCCCTCTTGCACTCCAAACCAATGGCTACCCTTCAAAAATGCACATCTGGCTCGAATAATCAAAGAAAACTCCAAAAATACTTTGAGCGCCAAAAATTTAAACGGCCATGATTGAGTGAAATTCATCCAAGGGTGTTTATTTCTTCTGGGAAAAGACAAAGAGCAGTGCAGAAACCCTAATTAGGAAGTATAAATTGAAAAGAGAAGAAGTGGAGCAGCAAGTGAGGTCTTAGTTATAATTTAGCCATCTTTAAAAGTCATTGTAATTCTCAGTTTCAGTATTGTAATTTGTTACTTTTTATTAATATAAGTTTTAAATTCAGAAACATTTAGTCTCATTGCATTTTCATTCAAAATTTCAATTTCATCAAAAATATAAAAAAATATATATAAATGCAAGAAGAAAAAGGATGAGCTGCAGGATTAATGGAGTGGTATAGAGCTCTTGGGAGTAATAGGAATATGTTATGAGTTCTGGTTCAACCTTTGCTCTTGCTTGGGACCAATTATAAGCAACCTTTTTGTGATCTCACTGTAGCATTGTTGTATCATAGCTCATTAAGTGTTCAAGTCAGTTTCTTTTATGCTTATTATTGAGTAGTGTAACTATTATGATTGCTTGATAGCTCAGGAAGGATTGGTGTAAGATTTGTAGCTTAACTGTCATATATACTCTAGGATTGTTCTTGTAGTTGCTTATTGTGTTTGCTTATTTAGTTTTTATCTACTTGATTATTAAGTGATTTCTAATACCTTGCAATCTCTGCATCATATTTAGATTTATAAAATCACCACATGCTTTGAAAAATTGGTAAAATCAGATTTTAAGGGGTGTTTAGCAATTCAGATTTGAGAGTGTTGCTGAGTTTCTTAGTGGTAAAAACAGCTAGGACCTTTTTCTTAGTGCTTAGATAACCCAGTCCACTCAATACCTTGGCCACTTATTTGATAAAAAGTCAAAGTCCTTTCTAAATCATCTTATCAGTTAACTGTTGGTGTAATTGTGAGTGAAAAACTTGAAATCAACTTAAACCTGGTTAAGTTAGCTTAAACTAGTCTTATTTTGGTCTTGATAACATCACATAATCATCTGGACATAAGCAAATCTCATCTAAGTCAAAGTTATAAGAAAATCTCAAAAGTCAAATATTTGCCATTTCAGAATTTCACCAAAATAGCATGATTTCTTCTGAATTTTGTGTTGTGAGTTGAGGTCTGAAAATCCTTGTGTGTAGACTTTACCAGTTGAACTTGAGATTTCTACAAAGTTTATATTTTTGTGAATTTTTTCAAGTGACCAAAATAGCCTTGGAAGTTGGCTACAGGCAACCATTTGCTCTGTCTAAGCAACTCAGTTCAACCCCCCACCTTTGGTGGTATTTTGTGGGCACCCCAGTGGGTCCCACACCCTGTACTTGGGTTCTCCCAACCCCCCTCCTACCAGAGTTGATCTGTTGACCTTTTGTTTGACCTCTTGACCACTGGACTCCACCTGGATTGGCTCCCAAACTCTGTCCCTAATCTGACTCAAAACCACCGTAAGCAACTGCTTATTTGTGTGTTGTAGCTTATTTAAGTTACTTGATTGGTTGAATCTTGCTTAACATTGATCAAACATCTCAGAGAAACCAACTTTCATCATAGTGGACCCCACATCACTCCATTTGAGCTTAATTACCTTCACAATCAACAAAAGTCAACTGTTGGGTGAATAAGCACTCAAAGTGCTTATTTCTTGGTTACATTAAAAGTGTTTTCACAAAAAGTTTTAGTTTTTAGTAGTTAATTAGTTTGGAAAAAGAAAAAAACACCAAAAACAAACTTTAATTATAGTGATAGCTTCTATTTAATAGGATTTATCATTTTAATTTTCTTTTTAGCTTATTTATAAGCAATATATCATTTTTATATTTTTATAAATTCTCTTTTAGGTTAAAATAATTCTAGAAAATTTTCCAGATTTTTCTTTTGTCTTTTAGTGGTTTTTAGAATTAATTTTAGTTTAATTAATTAGTAATTAATATTAAGTAATTAAATAGCATAATTAGATTTTATAAAGTACAACCTAATTTTTATAATTTTTATAGCTTTTATTTAAGTTAAAACATTTTTATAAATTTTTCTAGAATTTGTACTGTTCATTTTCTATTTTTTTTTATAATTTAATTAGTTTAATTGGTAATTAATTAGTAATTAGATTAATAATTAGTAAATTAGTTTAAAAATACATAAAATAAACTTTTTATAATTTTTTAGGATTCCAGTGATGGTTAATTAGATTTGTAAAATTTTTCTTAATTTTCTAAGTCCTTTTAGTATTTTTAATAATTCTAATTAGTTTAATTAGTTAATAAATAGATAATTAGTAATTAATTGATAATTAATAATTAAATAGTGTAAAAATAGTTTTTATTTTTCTTAAAATTTTCTTTATTTATTAGGATTGTAAAAATAATAATTTTACACTTGTAACCCTGTCCGTCCATCAGTTGTACTTTTTGTTTCATTCGTCTGCGTACGTTTTTAATTAAAACGTACGTTTTTAGGTTTTAGCTCAAATCTTTGTAATCTTAATTCCCGTAATCAATCACGTAGCTTTCCTAAGCTATATTTGTTAATAATTTCCAAATAATTCTTATCACAACCCTTTTCTGTGAATAATCACCCGATCACAAGTACGCTAAAGTTACAATTCACACCTCAACGGGATTTAACGACCCGGTGATACCTTATATTACCCGGAGCGTTGATCTAGGCTATTTGACTTTGTTAACCATTCCTTGGTCAATATAAGTTGGTGGTTTAGCATCAATCAGTGGCCTCAACAAATGGTTTTCCGAATACTACTTGGCTTAGGCAATCATCTATCACCGGACGAGTATCTTCTACTATCATAAAATCGATCTCATAAGTGAAATTACCTATAATCACATGCAATCCCTTCACTCTTTCTACAAAATTACTTATCAAATTCTTATTGGGCATCATCCTATAACCAAGTTGTTTCTTCATCACCCAATTATAATAAGTCCTAGTCATGATGTTTATAGGAGATCTAGGATCGATATAAGCTTTCCATATGCATATGCCCGATGTTGCATGGTATGTTGATGTTAGAGGGGTCTCCCATTTTGATAAGGGGTGTGCCAAGGATATATGGTGTCTCGGGGCCATCGAATAAATCCTTACGGTATTCCCGTTCTTCCTTGGTGGGCAACTTATCAAAGTACTCATCTACAGTCTCTACTTCCTCTAACTCTTCTCCCTTATTAACCTTAACTTCCCTAATTTCATCCCTCGTCTCGGTTTCTACTTCAACTTCATCTTTGTCACTTTTGTTGGGTTTGACCAAGTGACACTGCTGCTATGAGACTCTGCTGCTGAGTAATACTGCTGCTACAATGAAACTGCTGCTGGTGTTAATGACTCTGCTGCTGAAGACAATCTGCTGCTTGGTGCAACTACTGCTGAATGGATTAACATTGTATACGATAGGATAATTATGGAATATATTCTTTGTATAGTTTATCTATTTAGATTATTCTTATCTTGTAGAGAAAGGTATTGTAAACCTAGTAGGACTCCTTGTCCTATAAAAGGAGGATCCTAGGGTTAGATTATATACGTATTATTATTCACTTCAAGGTTGTAAAACCCTAGCATTATTGAGTGCTCGTATTAATAATATTGAAGTGTTGAAAGAGAATTCTTAATCTTCTTAAGTTAAGCTTTTATATTCCGCGTTTAAGCTTAAGTATTTGTTTAAGTTAACTTCTATATAAGATCGTATTAGCTCAACTGGGATCAACAAGTGGTATCAGAGCTTGTGATCTAGAAGTTATAATCAAGAAGATTTTGTTTCTTTAAAGTTTGCTGTTCCAAATCGTTTGCATAAGATGGGTGATGAAACTCATATGGTGACTGCTTCAAGGGTTCCCATGCTCAATCCTTCTGAGTATGAGCTATGGAAGAGGAGGATCAGATAATACATTCGCATGATCGACTTCAACATGTGGAATGTGATTGTTAATGGTGATTCTGAACCAGAGAAGAGTGCTGATGGCAAGGAGATACCTATTAAGTCTGCTGAAGCTAATGCAACAAGGAAGCTGGAAATCAAGGCCCATAGCATTCTCTTAATAGGAATACCTAATGAATTTCAAATGGACTTTGATGATTGCGAAACAGGAAAAGCATTGATGGATGCAGTAGAATTCAGGTTTGGAGGGAATGATGCTACTAAGAAGTCCAGGAAGAATATGTTGAAGCATCAGTTTGAAAACTTTACTTCTGAATCTGGAGAAAAGATAATTGGCACATACAACAGGCTAAATCAACTTGTTAGTCATCTAAAGCTTGTTGGTTATGTTGTTCCACAGGAAGATGTGAATCTCAAGTTCCTAAGCAGTCTTGCACCTGAATGGAGTATGCATACAGTGGTGTGGAGGAATAAGCCTGACTTTGAGACAATGAAGTTGGAGAGCCTCTACAACAATTTAAGGGTGTATGAATCTGAATTGGCTACTTCTTCTACTTCATCTTCTAGTACACAAAATCTTGCTTTTGTGTCTTCAAAATCCAAAGAGACACAAGATACTCACTCTACTGCTTATGGAGTATCTACTGCTGATGGATCTGGATCTGCTGCTAGTTCAAATGACAAGATTTCTACCAGTGATGTTGCTTTATGTGCATTCTTGGCTGAGCTTACTACTACCATAAGATCACATGTCATAAATCAAGATTTGGATCATATTGATCCAGATGATCTTGAAGAAATTGATCTCAAATGGCAAATGGCTATGTTGACTTTAAGAGCAAGAAAGTTCTGGAAAAAGACTGGCAGAGAAGTCAAATACAAGGCTAAGGAAAGTCCAGGGTTTGACAAGTCTAAGATTGAATGCTACAACTGCAACAGGAAGGGACATTTTGCTAGAGAGTGTAGATCTCCAAAGAAGAATGCTGATGTTTCTAAGAAGACTGAAGAATCAAAGTCTGCAATGGTAGCTTGTGATGGGCTGGGAGAATATGACTGGAGTGATATGGCTGAAGAAGAACCAAATTTTTCTTTGGTTGCTGCTGTTCAACCCAAAGTGCATAACTTTGCACTTATGGCATATGGTTCATCATCAGGCTCTGACTCTGAGGTATCTAATGACTCTGAATCATCTGGATGTTCTTTTAAATCTTGTTCTGACACTATAGAAGTACTTAAGGCTAGGAATGAGAGTTTAAATAGAGAAGTTGAACATCTAAAACTTGATAACTTAGGTTATAAAGTAGGTATTCAAAATGTTGAGAGCAGGTTAGAGTATCTCAAAGAGTGTGAAAAGGAATATGTAGAACAACTTAATCTCAGAGATATAGAAATTTTTAAGAAAAATAGTGAAGTAGAAGTTCTTAAAAATAAGTTAGAAGAAGCTGAAAAAGAAAAAGAAGCTGCTCTTGCTGAAAAAGAAAAACATGTAGTAAGAGTACAAAAACAACAATTTGCTTCTGATTTAGTTCATAAATCTATTGAGAATAATTTGATGAGAAAAGGTAGTGGAATTGGATATAATGAAGTGGCTCCTCCAGCCAAAAGTGCTTATGCTCCACCAGGAAAAGAACTATCCTTCATTAGTGAGCTGAATATTGAAAAACCTGTAGGTGAAAGTAGCACAAGTGTTAATGAGACACCTAAGGTTGAGGCTAGAAAATTTCCTGAAGCTCCTATTATAGAAGATTGGTATTCTGATAGTGATAGTGATGAGAAACAGGTTAAACAAACACAAACTGTGAAAAAGGAAGAAATTCCTACCAAGGTTAAACCTACAATTGAAAAGGTTAAGTTTGTCAAACCTGTGTTAGGAAATAAGCTTGCTAGGAGAATGGTAGAGTACAATGAGGTGCCTAGAGAACAGTTGAGAAGTTTTGATAATAAGCCTAGAGGTAACCAAAGAAATTTCAACAACCTAGTTTCACAGAGATTAGGTAACCAGTTTGAATTACAAAAGAAAGCTTGTTATAAGTGTGGTAGCTTTGACCACTTGATTGGTAGATGTCCTGAACACCAAAGACCTGTTTGGAATCAATATTCAAGGGTGAATCACAAATATGTCACAAAACAAACTCACCCACATCCAAAAAGAAACATGGTTCCTAGAGCTGTTTTGTTGAGATCTGGTGCTACTAGATCTATTTATGCTGCTAAACCAAATGGTGTTTTCAAATCAACAACTAGTTCTTCTAATGGCTCTATTGCTAGTAAGCATTCTGCTGCCAGTATGCACTCTGCTGCTAGCAAGCAACCTGCTGCTAGTACAAAACTTTCTACTTCTGAGCCAAAACATCTTCCAAATACAGTTGTTGGTAATCACTTTTATGCTGTCAAGGCCTCAGCTTGCTGGACTTGGAAACCAAAATCAAATGTTTCAAATACTGTTTCCAAGAATAGCAGTGCATCAAGTGATTTAAAGAAATTTGATTATACTGATGCACAGGGCAGATCCAAGTCAGTAATGGCTTGGGTCATCAAGAGAAACTGATTTCTCTATTTTTCATGTGCAGGTCAATCTACTGGATGAGCTTAAGGATATGGTTATTGTTGACAGTGGATGTTCTGGACACATGACTGGTGATGAGTCTCAACTAGAAGATCTTGAGGCTTTTGATGGTGGTTATGTAGCTTTTGGGAATGATCCAAAAGGTGGAAAGATTGTTGGAATAGGAACACTGAGAACTGGAAATTTGGACTTTGAGAGGGTGCTCCTTGTGAAAGGACTTAAGTTTAACCTTTTTAGTGTCTCACAAATGTGTGACAAAAAGAATTTTGTTCTTTTTACAGACACTGAGTGTATGATTCTTTCTCCTGATTTTCAATTACCAGATGACAAATCTGTGTTACTGAAGGTCCCTAGAAAGGAAAATATATACAGTGACCATATTAAGAATATTATTCCTAAGAGGGCTTTGACTTGTCTAATTGCAAAGGCCACTATTGATGAGTCCAAATTATGGCATAGAAGATTGGGACATCTGAACTACAAGACTATGAACAAATTGGTGAAAGGAAATCTTGTGAGGGGTATGCCTACAAAGATTTTTGAGAATTGTGAAACTTGTGTTGCATGTCAAAAGGGTAAACAACACAGAGTTTCTTTCAAGTCCAAGAGTGTTAACACAAATACTGAGCCACTACACTTGCTACACATGGATTTATTTGGGCCTGTATTTGTAAAAAGTCTGAATAAGAAGTCTTATTGTCTGGTTGTCACTGATGACTTTAGCAGGTTTACTTGGGTATTCTTTCTTGCAACCAAAGATGAAACCCCAGGAATACTCAAAGCTTTCATTACTAGAGTTGAAAACCTGCACAATCACAAGGTAAAGATTATCAGATGTGACAATGGTACTGAGTTCAAGAACAGTGAGATGAATCAATTTTGTGTGGGAAAAGGAATACTTAGACAGTACAGTGTAGCAAGAACTCCACAACAAAATGGTGTTGCAGAAAGAAGAAACAGGACACTCATTGAGGCTGCAAGAACTATGCTATCTGATTCAAAACTACCTGTACCTTTTTGGGCTGAAGCTGTGAACACTGCATGTTTTGTGCAAAACAGAAGTAAGGTAGTCAAGCCTCATAACAAAACTCCTTATGAGCTATTTCATGGAAAGAAACCAATGATTGATTTTCTCAAACCATTTGGATGTCCTGTTACTATCTTAAACACAAAGGATCAGCTAGGCAAATTTGATGAAAAAGCTGATGAAGGAAATTTGGTTGGTTACTCTGTAAATAGTAAAGCCTTTAGGGTTTATAATAAGAGAACCAAACATGTGGAGGAGAATCTGCATATCAAGTTTAGTGAAAACACATACAATTCTGCAGGGAAAGGACCAGAATGGCTGTTTGATGTTGATATTCTTGCCAAAACAATGAACTATGTTCCTGTCATTGCCAGTGTTGATAAACCACAGGAAGAGTTTGTTGTGATTGAGAAATTGAAGATTGGTCCAACCTTTGTACCCTTTCAGAAGGAACAAAGCTCTCAAGATGATGTTGCTTCTCATGAAAAACCTAAGGAAACTGAAGAAGGTATAGTCATACCTAATGAAGCAGAAAAAGAAACTCCTGAATTTCCCAAAGTAGTTGTTGATGTCTCTCCTACACAGTCAGAAGACTTTACTGCTGACTCAGAAGACTCTACTGCTAGGCCAAAAGTTACAACTACTGCTCCACCACATTCTGCTTCCAAGCCTACTAACTCTACTACTACCTCAATGTTTCCTAATTTGGACTCTCAGGGTAGACCCATTGCTGAATCTATCTATCCTGATGATCCAAATATGCCTCTTCTTGAGAATATTTATTATGACACAGATGATGATGTACTTGATGGTCAGTTATTTGGAGCTGCTGCAGATTTTACTAATTTCGAACTCAATATTCCTATTAGTCCTACAACTACCACAAGAATACACAAGGATCATCCAAAAGATCAAATCTTAAGTGATCCACAATCATCTATTCAAACTAGGCAAATGACTAAAGCCTTGAAAGATCCTCAACATCAAAGTTTCTTTGCCAGATCTCTGCATCAAAGAAATAGTCATAAAGATCTTCAAAATTGCCTGTTTGCATGTTTTCTTTCTCAAATTGAACCCAAAAATACTTACAAAGCCTTACAAGAAGCAAGTTGGGTGGAAGCAATGCAAGATGAGCTTCTACAATTTAAGCTGCAAGAGGTTTGGACTTTGGTTGAACTGCCAAATGGAAAAAGAGTGATTGGCACAAAATGGGTTTTCAGATGCAAAAGAGATGAGAGAGGAATTGTCATAAGAAATAAGGCAAGGTTAGTAGCACAGGGATACACACAACAAGAAGGCCTTGATTATGATGAGGTATTTGCTCCAGTGGCAAGAATAGAAGCAATTAGACTATTATTGGCTTATGCTTCATACAAAGATTTTGTAGTGTATCAAATGGATGTGAAAAGTGCTTTTCTGTATGGGACCATTACAGAAGAGGTTTATGTGTCTCAACCACCAGGCTTTGAAGACCCTGATCATCCTGACAAAGTTTACAAGGTAAATAGAGCAATGTATGGTCTACATCAAGCTCCTAGAGCTTGGTATGACACTTTGTCAACATACTTGCTAGACTCTGGGTTCAGCAGGGGAAAGATTGATAAAACTTTGTTTCTCAAAAGACAAAAGGATGATATTTTGCTGGTTCAAATCTATGTTGATGACATCATCTTTGGGTCTACAAACAAAGCTATGTGTGTTAGTTTTGAGAAGCTTATGAAGGACAAGTTTGCTATGAGTTCAATGGGAGAACTCACCTTCTTCTTAGGTCTGCAAGTTACACAGAAAGAAAATGGCATCTTTATCAGTCAGGATAAGTATGTCAATGACATTTTGAAGAAGTTTGGCTTTGTGGATGCTAAGCCTGCCAAGACTACCATGGAAAAAGATAAACCATTGCTGAAGGATGAACATGGAAAGGAAGTGGATATACACTTGTACAGGTCTATGATTGGATCATTGATGTATCTTACAGCATCAAGGCCTGATATCATGTTTGCAGTGTGTGCCTGTGCAAGATTTCAAGTGTGTCCCAAGGAATCACATCTCAATGCAGTGAAGAGAATTTTTAGATATCTAAGGCATCAACAAAAATTGGGCCTTTGGTATCCTAAGGATTCACCATTTGATTTGGTATCCTACTCAGATAGTGATTATGCTGGAGCTTCTTTGGATAGAAAGTCTACAACAGGGGGTTGTCAACTCCTTGGAAGCAGGTTAGTGTCATGGCAATGCAAGAAGCAAACAGTGGTGGCAAATTCAACAACAGAAGCTGAGTATGTGGCTGCTTCAAGTTGTTGTGGACAGGTTTTATGGATGCAGAATCAATTATTGGATTATGGGTACAATTTCATGAATACTAAAATCCATATTGATAACAACAGCACACTTTGCATAATTAAAAATCCTGTGTTTCATTCTAAAACAAAACATATTGAGATAAGGCATCAGTTTATCAGGGATTGCTATGAAAAGAAGTTGATTCAAATTGTTAAAATTCATACTGATAACAATGTTGCTGATCTTCTCACTAAACATTTTGATGTGGGGAGGTTTCAATTTTTAATTGCCAACATTGGTATGATAAATCTTTGAAAAACTTATCTCTTTGTTTTTGTTAAAGTTTGTAATGTATGTGCTGCTTGTTATTCTGCTGCTTGTTAATGTGTATATGTTTGAGATATAATGTACTATGCTGCTCATTGATTTTCTCACTCTACTGCTAGTACATATGTTGGTTGTTTGCTTTGTGGTGTTTGGTCTAACATTTTGCAGGTACATGAATGGTGATTTGCAAGAAATTGAAACAAGAAAGATCTTATCATTTATTCATTCACCAAGTACAAAGATCACACATCAAAAGACAAAACACAAAAACAGACATCTTAACCTAACACCTACATCTTCATCACTTCCTAGGGCATGGAAGCCCAAGCACAACTTCTCGATCCTTTGGGAGAGGAGGGTTTTGTTTTGTTGGTCCAAAAGAAAGACCAGGTGATGGTTGTGGCCTCGCCCTTGACGATTGTGGCCTCGGCCTTGAAGATTGTGGCCTCTCAGGAGTGGCAGGTGGATTGGTTGGTGGTTCTTCCTCCTCTTCATCTGATGATGTGAAGATGAAGGGAGATTGATAATGATGCACTGGAGGAGGTGGTTGCACAGGGACCCAAGCTTGGTCTTCTGATGATTCTGATGATGCTGGAGCTTCAGGGGACATAGGTTGTTTACCTCTTGAGGTGCTTGAAGTCTGATTTAGGTTGAGAAGATCTTTAAACACAGGAAGATCATGCTTCCTCTTGCGTGCTTGTTCTTTGGTTCTACAACCAAATCGTGGAGGACGAAAGGGTGGAACATAGGGTTCCATTGGGGATTCATCCTCTGATGATGAATCAGAAGAGATATTGATTATTTCGGGTGTTGATTTCATTGTGTGATGATTTGATTGTAAAGATGGATAGTATTGATTGTGAATGTGGCGTTTTTGAAAGAGATTAGGGTTTGATTGCATAATTTGGGGAAAAGATCTTGCCGGTTTTATAGGAATTACGGAATGATATGTGCATTAATTGTTATGCATAGTTGACCAAGGTCTATAGTCAACTCTGCTGCTGGCTCCAGTTCACTCTGCTGCTAGTTCTATCACTCTGCTGCTAGTTGTGAATGATACGGTTCTGCTGCTATGATTGTAAGTAAGAGGGTGTTATGTGTAACTTTCATCCATCAGTTTAAAACCTAATTGATCTTCATAATTGGTTTTCATATGTTCTCCATTGAAGTTATCACAAACCCTTACACCTAATCATTCCAATAATCACAAACCCCCAAATTCTCTAAACCTAATTCATGGAGCTATCACGTACCTGGGTTGAGCAACACAATAGTGTGGTCGTTTTGAATGAAGAATTAGTTCCTGAAGGTTTCACAGACATGGTAAAGTTTTTGAATGCTACTTCTCTTAGGTATGCACTCACTGTGAACCCTACTATATATGTTTCCTACATCAAACAGTTTTGGTTTACTGCCAAAATCAAAACTATGAATGGGGAAAAACACGTCAGTGCTTTTGTAGATGGGCAAAAGATTCGTGTAACTGAATCATCTATAAGGGAATCTCTTCTCTTAGATGATGAGATAGAGACCACTTGTCTTGACAATGATGCTATTTTTGCTGGTTTAAAAGAATTGGGATATGAGGGGAAACATACCAATTTAAAATTTCAAAAAGCTCTCCTCTGTCCTCAATACAAGTTTTTGGTACATCTATTCCTTCATTGTTTGAGTCCTAAAACATCTGGGTGGCATGAGTTCAGTACTACCATTGCTTCTGCAATGATATGTCTGTGCAAAGGTCAACCATTTAATTTTTCAAAAATGATATTGGCTGGGTTGTTTAAAGGTGTTGAAGATGGTTCTTATTTGCTATATCCAAGATTTCTTCAAATCTTTATTGAAAAACAAATTTCTAAAACAAGAACCCATAGTGCTGAATATGATGCTCCAAAATTGGCTTCAAGGACTTTTACCTTTTTGATTAAGCATGGCAAAGGTTTTTCTCGTGCACTTACAAATCTGACTTCTTTTATGGAACAAATTGTGCACAACAACCAGGGTGAAGGATCAGGAAATCCCACTGATTCCCATCACACACCCAATGTTACTACATCTGTTACACAACCTACAAAACAATATTCACGTAGGAAAACCGTCATGGATTCAGGGGAGGTAAATCTTGAAAAAGTTGATAATGTTCAAGATATGGATGCTGGAATAGTTTCAGGGAAGGTTCCAGTAATTGAAGACATGGATGTGGATAGTCCTCAGAATGATGAAGACTTTGTGGTTGCTGATAAGTCTGGGAATGAAGTTGTTATGGAAAAGGTGGTTGCTGCACAAGAAAAGGTGGTAGATACTCTTAAAACTTTGGAGTCTGAGCAACTAGTGAAGGCAACAGGGTTGATGGGTAATGTGTTAAAGACTTTGGAAGATTCAGTGGAAAATGCTGCTATTGCTGACTCTACTGCTGTTCATAATTCTGCTGCTAAGAATTTTTCTGATTCTGCTGCTAGTGGAATAGTGAATACTGCTGAAGTACAAGACTCTGCTGCTGGATCTATGGACAATGCTGCTGCAGAGGCAATGGTCTTGCTAAGTAAGAAGACTACTGCTGACACCCATATACCACAATTACCACTTCCATCATTATCACAACCTATCACAACAACAAACATAACATCAGCAACAAGAAAATCTCAAAAAGGAATAACAATAAGAGAACCTGCTGCTACTCAAAAGAAGACAATCATATCATCTTCTACAGATAAGGGTAAAGGCAAGCAAGTTGATATTCAGAGGTGGATGTATAAAGGTATTGATTTTACTGATGTACCTTTGATTCTTGGCCTAAGCCATTGCAAGTTGAACATGATGAAGCTGCTGCTATTAAAGCACAAGAGTTGATTAACTTGGAAGATCAAAAGCTGGCTGAGAAGGAGGCTGAAGGATTAAGAATGTATGATGAATGGGATGATGAAAAGATCAGAATTGATGCTGATATTGAATTAAACAAGCTGATCAAGATTGAAGAAAATGAAGTTCCAAATTTTAATGTGCAATCTTGGTATAGTGAATTTGCTTCTAAGAAGAGAAAAGAGAATGCTGCTGCTAGAAGAAAGGTTAAAGTATTCAAAGGTCCAACTGTTAAACAGCGAAGGAAAGAATATGAAAGGTATCTAAAGAATATGGGTGGATGGACATTGGTGCAGTTGAAAGCTTATTCTGATAAAGAAGTTTTTGACTTGTATCAACAAACAAAGAAGAGAACAGATACTTTTTATGCTATTGGATGTGCTGAGGATTTGGAACAAATTGCTCAGATGAACAAGAAGTTGGTACCTGAAAAGATAACTGAAGCAGAGCAAATTCAAGAAGTTAATGTTGTTGAGAGTGATGCAACAAAGATTACTTCTTCTGTGCAAGGTGATAAAAGAAAAGGTGTTGTTCAAAAATCAATTGCCAAGAAGAAGAGAAAGATTGGAGAAGGAAGCAGTTTTATGCCAGAAGGAGATATGTTTCAACATGATCTTGATCACATTCCTGCTGAGCATCTTAAAGAAAGATTGAAGGTGTATACTGTGGTTGGCAAAATGGAAGATCCTGAAGTTGTGGATGCTAAACCATTAGGAGTCAAATATCCAATTGTCAAAGTAACTACAGGGTATAATACTAATATTGGAACATTTCATGATGTCCAGAGATCTGATGGTAAGTCTCACAGATTTCTTAGATTTCAACAAATGTTACATTATTTTGATAGAGAGGATGTTGAAGACTTGTGGAAGTTATACAAGGCAAAGTTTGGAGCTAAGAAATTTGATGGTAAAAAGTATGAGATAGATCAAATTGATCATGTCTTAACTTCTTCTGATAATGTTTTGTGGAGAGCTCTTAAACTTATGTTTGAACCTTCAATGGATGACTCTGAATGGACAGAGATAGCTGATTACAAGGTAAGAAGATGGAGACTTTTTCAAGATTCTGGAGTTCATATGTTAACTCTTGGACCAATTACCTTGTATATGCTAGCTGAAAAGGATTATCCAGTGGTAAGATACTGGAATGTTGTTAATCAGATGGTTAATAGTGATAGAACACTTAAGCTGCAGAAAGACTATGATTCTGATGATCAAGCATTTAATTTGCTGACAAAGTATAAGAAGATATTTGATCAGATGAATCCTCAAGGGATGAAGTGTTTGGAAGCATCCTCCTAGTAATACTTTGAGCTTTGAAGAAACTTGAATATTTAGAAATAAATATTAAGTTTAGGGGAGGATTGTTGGGTTTGACCAAGTGACACTGCTGCTATGAGACTCTGCTGCTGAGTAATACTGCTGCTACAATGAAACTGCTGCTGGTGTTAATGACTCTGCTGCTGAAGACAATCTGCTGCTTGGTGCAACTACTGCTGAATGGATTAACATTGTATACGATAGGATAATTATGGAATAGATTCTTTGTATAGTTTATCTATTTAGATTATTCTTATCTTGTAGAGAAAGGTATTGTAAACCTAGTAGGACTCCTTGTCCTATAAAAGGAGGATCCTAGGGTTAGATTATATACGTATTATTATTCACTTCAAGGTTGTAAAACCCTAGCATTATTGAGTGCTCGTATTAATAATATTGAAGTGTTGAAAGAGAATTCTTAATCTTCTTAAGTTAAGCTTTTATATTCCGCGTTTAAGCTTAAGTATTTGTTTAAGTTAACTTCTATATAAGATCGTATTAGCTCAACTGGGATCAACAACTTTCTTCTATATCCTTATCTTTTGGTTTAATGGTGACAACATTGACAAAGTGGACATGTTTGGATGATGAGGGGTCCTTAATTTGGATTCCGTTATTGGCATCCCTAGTGTCCTTCCTAGGTGTAGTTAACGCTTGGTTGTTGAGGGCTTTCAACAAGTTGTCAATCTTGTTGGTCATCTCTGTTTGTTGTTGGTTGAATTCGGTTTCAAACCTAGCTATGCGAGCCTCTTGAGATGCCATGAACTTAGACATCAATCCTTCAAGATTGTTGGTACTACCATAGTTGTTAGAAGGATTGTTGTTGAAAGTACAGTTGGAGGGTGGACCGTTTGGTTGATAACGATTAGGCGTATTGGAAGAATAGGCTTGGTTTTGTTTCCACCTAAGGTTTGAGTGATTTTTCCAAGAGGGGTTGTAGGAATCACCATAAGGGTTTGGCTCGGGTTTGAAAGTGTACCACTTATCTCCCGCTTCGTCGGTACGCGAGGATGCGTAGTCCGCAAAAGCTGTTCCGGGGAGTTCCACACAATCACGAGTGTCATGGGGACCACTACATAATTCGCATGAAGAAGTGATTTTGTTCACTTGGCTTGAAGGCTTAGGAGCTTCGTAAGTGATTCGTGTGAAAACAAATTATATAATATAGTAGTATAGTATCGAAGTGATCCGCAATAAATACGGATCACCCGAGTCGTTTCCAAGTGAAGGTGAATGGAATCAAGAATATCAATTCGTGTAAGTCGTGTAGTGAGAAGTGGTAAGAGTGAAAATAGTGATCAAATAATTCAAATTATGATAAACAAACACAAATTATGCAAGGGGTACAAGCTAAGGATGCACTAAAGTTAAAAACGTAAAGACGGTAATGCAAACGCGTTTATTTAAAACGTAAGGTACAAATTTAAAACGTGACTTTAATTTAAAAATGATCCTACAAATGTGAAATAACTTTCTAAAAATTTTAAACTAATAAAATAAATTCCCAGAAAAAGAAAAATATTTTTTTGACTTTTTATTTAATTTCTATGAATTTACTTTGATTTTTGTAATTTTAAATGAATTAAAAATGTAAGAAAATAGAAAAATAAAGTGGAAAAATGAAAATTTAATTCTGAAAAATCTAAAATATTATAAAAGAATTTCCTAAAATATTTTTGTATTTTTCACAGCTTTTTATGAATTTTTATGGATTTTTGTTATTTAAAAACTATTTAAAAATGGATAAAATCAAAAGGAAATTAAGAAAAGTACTAAAAATGCTTGGAAAAATCTGGAAAAATTCCAGAAAATTTAAAATATTAAAAAGAACTTGGATAAAAATTTTGGAAAGAAAAAAAGTTGATTAAGTGCTTATTCTGCCAAACTGCTTATTCACAACTGCTAAATATTAAGCACTTGTTAGCAAAATGTTATGAAACTTAAAACACAATCTTAATATGATGTAAAACACTCAGAATATGCAAAGAATGATCAAGTGCTAGCACAGAAAACTGCAGATACACAGGAATATAGCAATAAGCTCTAATGATAAGCTAAATGATAAGCAGAACAAGCTCAGACTGTCACAGAAGCTAAGTAGTGACTAAAATTACTCCAACTACTCAAATGAAACTCAGAATTTACCACTAAACTCAGATATAAGCACAAATGATCAAATGCAAGCCTTATGTCAAAGTCAGAACCTTGTCTCAACCTAGCAACTAGACAGGCATAATAAGCACTACAAATAAGTTCCAAAATTCAAACTATTGGGGGCAAAAGTATCACTACTATACTGAGAAGCAAGTTTAAGCAATAGAATGACCAAGATCTAATGTATACTACTCCAAAATCAACCTAGTTCAGCAACCTATGCAACTGAAATCAATGAAACAGTTGACTTTCTGAATGCACAAGAACTTTGACCAAAATGGATTTTAACAGCTTATGCCTACTCCTAGATGTTGTATAAACTTGTTTAACTACTTAAATCACACCCTCAAACATAAAATGCAACAAATACACAAGCTCACAAGAACATATAACAAGCTTATGTAGGTAGCAATAAGGTGATTAAGCAATTTTGACTTTTTGCTTTTAGCCTACTGCTTTTATGACTTATCTAAACTAATAACACCTAGTGAAGATTATTTGGACCAGACGTAGCTCTCAGAATCAATAGAAACACAGCAGGACAAGTTGATCCAAACACCCCTTATGTGACTGTCACAACTATAAAACACCACAAATCTATCCAAACTTAATCCAAACCAAAACTTATGAACTCAAAATGATTCAAACACTCTAAATGAACTCAGAAAACAGATCTCAGAAGCAATACTACTCAGAAACAAAGATCCATAGATGATGATGATGAAACAGTAAACTAGAGAATACCAAACTCAATATAATCAAATACCACTAAACAACAAGTAACAAGTAAAATCAGACAATAATAAGTAATAATAAGTAGTAAGCAAACCAACAATCTCAGATCTACACTACTATTAAGCTATTGAGATGAAACAGTAAAATGGATGAAACTTACAAGCTCAAAACCCCCTAAGCTCAAATAGATGGGGATCACTTAGCTAGCCTGCCTTTAAGACAGACCACTAGACACCTTATGGCTGCCTTTAAACACCAATAAGCTCAGCTTATTGTAATAAGCTGAGACAGTTGACTTCAGTTGACTTTTAGGAATTTGAGAGGTAATGAACTAAAGAAACTTACCACAAGCTATGACAGCTTGAATAAGCTTATATAGAAGACTAAAAGGCTTATTGAAGCCGGATTTTTAAAAAAGTAAACATATTTTTTATTTTTATTTTATTTTTTTTTATTATTTTTTTTAACTTGAGAACAGAAATGAGTAAGTAATGATTATAAAACTAGAACAAGCTTCTGAGAAGCTAAATGAAACAGAAATTAAGAAAAGTAAACATCTTTTTGGATTTTTCAGATTTTCTTATTTTTTTGAGTTTTTATGAAAACTTAAATAGAGACAAAGAAATAAACTGTTAAAAGCTATGAAATTTAACAAAAGAGATCATTAAAGAAGTAGAAAGCTAGGATAAGAACCCTTAAGCTAAAATAGAATTTAAATGGTAATACTAAAAACAGGAAATTAAAACATGAAACAAAGATACTTTTATTTAAAAACTGAGATTGCATGAAAGTGAAGCTAAGAATACATTATGAAATGAACTTGACAGCATAACATTACTAAAAACCTACACACTAAAACGTATACAAGGGGGGGGGTTATATAGGAGAGCAGGGGTGAGCTAGGGTTTTTGCTCAGAAGGATCCAGAAGCTCGTTTTTGGCCACATTTCTTCAATTCTTATCTTCACGTCGACATCCCACCTCATCCTTAGCCATATGATTGAGCCTTATCTCCTTGCCACGCTACAATAACCAATCAGAGAGCTTAAAGGAGCCACATGGAGGGAATTATGACAACATTTCTGACAACGTGTCAGAGCTTCTAGAAGCTCTTACCTCGTACTAAATAGATGCTGGTAATTTTGTGGAGAGCAGGGTAAAGTGGGGGTGAAGAAGCATAGTGAAAGAGCGCGTTTGGTTTTTTTATTGTTTGTTTGACTGAGGTGGGAGGATTGGGGGTTTGACCAGGTAATAATAGGGTGGGTTTGGATCGGGTTTTGGATAGTAGGGTGGTGGGCTTGTGTATTTTTGGACCAGAAGTGGTGATTGGGTTTGTTATTTTGGGTTAAGGTATTAAGTGGATTTGCAGATTTAGTATAAGTGTAAATTTAGGTTTTGTGGTGTAAATAATCACAAGGGCCATAATTGTAACTCCTGAAATCACAAGGACCATAACTGCCATGATGAATAATATCCAAGGATCTTCTTTGACATTCTTTGATTGTTGGAGGGTTTCCTTTGCCATATCTTCAAAATATCTTCAAGGGACTACTTTTGACAATCTTGAAAGTCGAAGGACCAAACATGTAAATTCTTCAATCTTATGACCAGGGACCATTCTTGTAATTTCTGAAACTTTGAGGACTCCTTATGACCATATGAGCTTTGAATTTGACCACTAAGCTTCCCCGGCTCCGGCTATTGACACTTTTCCAAATCTCGTGCTCGTTTTGTCATTTTCTCATGATTTTTTGTCCTTTTCTTAAATATCCGTTCCTGCACATTCACAAACACAAAAACACACATTCTTTGGCAATTTTGGTTCATTTGGTCCTATTTTAGCTTAGAAAAGGTGAGTGAATAAGCACTCACCAAAATCCCCCGGACTAAAGTATTGCCGTGTCCTCACGCAATGTGATCAATTCACGCTCACGAGATAAATAATTTCATAACTCTTTCTACTAACTTTGTAAAGTTGCAAGGAGGTTCAAAAGAAGTTATAAAATCATTTACTCCCGCAAACGCTCCGTTTTCCAAATATTTTCCTTTATTCTACTTTCATTACTATTTTTGGACTTTTCATACTTCATACTTGTGACGGTTTGTTGAACTTTCATTATTTTTGCAATAATTTTTAGGGTCTACGAGTAGAAACACTTCTCATGGAAAAGTGACCATACGGATAAAAATTGTCATCCTTGATTTTTCACGAGCTCCCAAACTAAGCGTAAAAACGAGATCACAACTTATCTACAAATTTAATGCTAACACTACTCATAAAAGTTACTCGTGGAAACTTCTTACTCCCATGTCCTAAGTTTTTGTATCTCAATATTTTACTTTTGTTGAGAAATGAATCGCTTCATATTTTCTCGTTTCAATAATTTTTAGTCCGATAGTGACACCTAAGTTAAAACGATAAGTAGTTATTCATTTTCTCTTAAGAACCACTGCAATAGAAATTCGGTCCACATCAAGGAATTTTTGGTACATACAACATCATAAATATAAGTTGCGGAGTACTACACGTACACCTCATGTGTCCAATTTATAATCATTCACATGCACCTCACGCGCCAACAACTTATTTACATCCAAACTCTTATTCACCATAACTTTCAACTTTCATTTTTTTTCATCTTTCACTTTTTTCACTTTTCTCATATTTTTCATACTTTTCTCTTTTTTCTTTCTTTGACTTTTCTCAATACATCAATGGAAGCTTATCGGGTAGCTCTAAAACCACATAGATAATCAACTTTTGACTTTTGATTTTTTCACTTTTTGTTCTTATTTTTGATGTTCCTTAATATGTACCCAACTTCTAAAGCAAAAATTCTCTTAAGAAAACAAATAACTAAATATTATTCAAACCGAAATACCACTAATCAATCTAGAACATCTATTATATATTGGTGACGTATCTGATGGGAGTAAAAAGCCACGAGTACCTCTTATGAGCTCTAAAGAGAACCACTACTCCACGTTTCGCATTAAACTTGTAAATAAACTATATCATTTCTCGTTCTCTGCAAATTTAAGACCTCAAATAATGAGATTAGCAGATGCTTAGCCGATAATCAGCCACGCATATATAAAGTCAAATACGGGAGCTTGCAAACTCTTGGAAAGAATTCGCGTTTTGTAGCTCCTAGTGTAAATGACTAGCGAAAGCTTTTTCAAGCCGTGCATGTATAAAGTCAAGTACGGGAGCCAACAAAAGAGTAGCTCCTTGTGTACAAGGCTAGCACAAACTTTTATGATTATCATTGGTTAAGGGAACAAGCTAGGGCTCAACACGCCCGGTCAAGTCAAAATATTTATTCCTACTCTCGCCAGCAAGAAAGTCAACAAGGTGTCAAATCACTTATTCAAACTTTTATTATATTTTTGCACAACTTTTTCAACTTTTTCTCATTTTTTTGTGCTTTTTCATGACTTTTTCATTCACTTCTCTTCAAAAATTTTGAAAATTTTCAATTTTTTTCATTTTTGGTGGAAAAACGGAGTTGCAAGAGTACACGACATGGTAAAAAATGCAAGGTCAAATCGAATCGAAGATTCACCCTCCCCCGGACTAGAATTGAACATTGTCCTCAATGTTTTAATGGGTAAAGGTAATCCTAACATAAATCTAGGGCCGTTTATTAATTATGCCAAAGAAAACGTTAGTCGATAAGATTTACGGATATTGGATTTCCAAAAGCATCGTTGAATGAGACTCGAGTGGAGAGAAAGACAAAACCACGAGCACGAGAGTCATCATAAATCGGGGACAATCCTGGACAATCATACACAAACAACCACGAAACACAAGATTGGAAGAGGTACCCCCTCCTCACGTTATTTATTAGAAATAAGAAAATTAAGAAGATGAAATTGGATAAGCATGGGTTGCCTCCCACGAAGCGCCTTGTTTTTGATTACCGAGTCACGTAGCTTGACTCGATCCCCGAATTCATTCGTCCTTGGGGAAAGTTTGGAGATCCGGGACTACCATGGTTGGTACGTCCCCTCCGAAATAGTGTTTCAAACGGTGACCATTCACCTTAATGTTGGGACCATCCGGTTGAGCCAACTCAATGGTACCATAAGGGAATACTTGTGTTATTGATGAGGCGAAAAATGAACCACTTTTAGGGGGTCATTTAAGCCCGGAATTGAAGTTATTTGATCAAATATTACCCTAAATCATTCCTTTTGTGATTTTAGGTACTTTGGGAGTGAAATCTGGAAAAGGAAGCAATTTGGACATTTTTGGAGCATAAAAGTGAAGAAAATGCCAAAGACTTAATTTTCCAAGCTGGGAACAGTAGGTGACGGCGTCAAGAGCAACATCCTGACGGCGTCAAGAGTAAATTTCATAACGACCCAGTACAGAAATGAAGGCGTCACAAGGAAGAGCGTCAAGAGTAAAATATGTGACGGCCTGGAAAAAGTTATAATGTGACGGCGTCAGATGTAGATCAAGGCAGTCCGAGAATTCTTTTGGCAGCAAGATGACGGCGTCACCTATTTGGTCTTGACGCCGTCAGCCTCAGTTTTCTATATATAGTTTTCTAATTTTCATTCATTAAAAGGAGGAAGTTTGGAGAAACCCTAAGGCCGAACCATATACAATTTTTACAGGTTTTTCAAGGGTTTTCAGCCATTGAACCCTTTCATGTGTAATTGAGATAAGTGTTCTTCTAATTCAATCAATATGTCTATGTGTTGGTTGTCTATATCTTGTGCTTGTCTTGATTCCACCATGCTAGGCTAGATTTATTTTGTGTTTGCTTAGATCTAATGAAATCTAGATGTTGATTATGTGTTGATTACTTGTTTATGGTTGTATTGGATGAATGATTTCGATGTTAGGCTTAAGAAAACTGGAAGATCTCCAAATGGTAACATGCTTGAACGTCTTAGGAAACATGAACTGATGTGCACTAGGTTTTATTGGTTGTATTTAATGCATGAGTAAATTCTAATGATCCCATGTTAGGAGCTTCTTAGCCGGCTCGACATAGGAGTGAAGTAGGCACTCGTAGGATTGGGGAATTAAGTGTGCCACCCCATGAATGGTATTAAGGAATACAATCTTTCATCCACGCAACTATAACAAGTAATTAACGTGTAAAAGATATCTAGGGAGTAGTGAAATCTAAGTAAACACATTTCTCCACTTATTGCTCACAACCTTAGTTTAATTTAGTTTTATTTTCATTTCTAGTATTTTATTTTGAGTGCATCTTTAGTATTGGGTTAGTTGACTAGCAACTAATTCCGCCCAAATCCTTCAAACCCGAGATTTTTACTTGCTTTCTAAAAAATATAAAAATACAAAAATAATCATCCTTCACCTCTAGAACTAGTATTTAGGCTTTCTAATCCTAGCGAAACTATTCCTAGCTGAACGATCAATCCCCCGGTACTTGTCACTATACTATACTACAACGATCAGGTACACTGCCTGGTGGGGGTTGTAAGCTTCTCGAGATCCCTCGAGAGGTAAAGCCTGGTGCAATTCCCACGCATCAAGTTTTTGGCGCCGTTGCCGGGGAATAGTTATTGTCTAGGTTAGAATCTCTTTTAATTATGTCTACTTGCTAGATTCCTTTCTAGTAAGGTTTTATTTTTATTTTTAGGTTTCTTTAGTCTATCTTATTTCTTTGTGTTTTTGTTCGTAACTCTTCACCACCTGCCATCATGGCAACCGACGAATCCTCTAACCTTAGGATCACTAGGAGTCGTAGTTCCACTAGAAACCTTGTCTTGCCTTATGCAGAACCCGAAAGAGAAATGCGTAGATTAAGACAATCTCACTCAACTCTTGAACCATCTAGCGTTGCCATCGATTTTGATGCACCCCTTTCTGAAGAAAATTCAGAAAATCACGTTACAACCCCTAGCTCCTAACCCGACAACGAGATGAGTACCCCCGCAACTCCTATCCCTAAGCGCCTTAAGGACTACTCCTCCCCAACCCCTCGTGGCTTCTCAAATGCCATTGTCTACCCAAACGAACACACCAATGAGGTCTTGCATGCGAACGATGTTTGGCTTGTCCAAAGTGTGTGTAAGTTTTGTGGATTAGATGAGGAAGATCCAATTCAACACATTAAAGACTTCTTGAAAATAGTAGACACCCTCCATACGGATGGGGCTACTAGAGACAAGTCCCGATTACGATTCTTTCCTTTCACCCTATATGAAAAAGCCCAAGAGTGGTATCATAAACTTCCCTCTGAATCTATTTTCACATGGGAGCAACTCATATCCAAGTTCTATGAGAAGTTCTTTCCACCTGGAAAAACCTCAGTGTTTAGAGATAGGATCCTCCGTTTTCGAAAAGGGAAGGACGAACCATTCCATAAATCGTGGATTAGATTCAAAGATTTAATAAGACAAGTTCCCCATCATGGCATCGAACTTTGGCTTTTGGTCCAAATCTTCTACGACAATGTCTCCTCTAATGATCAGAACGAAATCAACCAATCTAGAAGAGGGAGATTGGCCAATCTTAGTGCCGAAGAAGGATGGGATAGGATTGAAGAATATGCTCAAGACCAGGATGACACTTGGGATGAACCTGAGTCGACTGTCAGCATTTCTGAAATAACTTCAGATCGGTTGAGAAAAATTCACAAAAGAGTGGGGTACCTAGCTGGGTCGCAGCTACCTAAACAACTTTCGAATCCTTACTTAATCTGCGACTACTGTGGGGGCCCGCATGAGGTAGAAGAATGCGGAGGAGCAGCCACGACTGAACATGCATGCTTGTCAGGAGGTGACATATATGCTGATCCCTCCCTTTTGCCTTTTTACCAAAATGATGATTACACCCTCTGGGGAAATCTGGTAAAAAGAAAAGAAGGAGAGGAAGGTCCTGAATTCGAAATCAGGAGTACGTTTGAAGATGACCTTGGTCACTTCACTCAAGAAAAAGGCTTGCAATTGAAAGGTCTTAATGAACTTGTTGACGAACAGCAGAATGACATTGGAGAATTTTTCAACAAGCTTAACTCAGCCCTCGATAACCTTGAAATGCCATCAGTAAGCAAAAAAGACCCCATGCTCGCGATAACTACTCGAGCTTGAACAACAACCAAGGACCCCCCTTACCCAAGCTCGTCCCCCATCACTCTCGATCCAAATAAGCCTCGCGAGGAGGAGGAGGATGTAGGCAGCGAGACTCCCAACCAACCTCCCTTGACGACCCCTTCCCCATCAACCCCACCTAACCAACCTGTGAGAATCCCATTCCCATCTCGATTAAAGAACCAGAAAACTAAGAATGATCATAAACGATTCTTGTCATACCTAAAAGACTTAGTAGTCACCATACCCCTCCTTGATGCTTGCTATCACATGCCGAAGTATGGCCTTTAAAAAACTACTCGCTAACCGAAAGAAACTCGAGGGTCTTGTGACCCTGGGGGAAGAATGCTCAGTGGTGACCCATCGAGGGCTACCAAAAAAGGTAGACGATCCAGGCAGCTTCACCCTGCCTTGCTCCATAGGATCTCTATCAATTAAGAATGCTCTTGCCGATTTGGGGGCGAGTATCAATCTCATGCCTCACTCTATGTTCCTTAAATTAGGATACTCTGGATTAAAGCCTACCCGTATGAACATCCAACTAGCCGATAGATCAGTCAAGTACCCCGTAGGGATATGCGAGAATGTGCTAGTTAAAGTTGGGAAATTCAAATTCCCGGTCGACTTCGTAATCCTGGATATGGAGGAGGATGACTTGGTACCCATCATCCTAGGGAGACCATTTCTTGCTACCGCTCGTGTAGTCATTGATGTTTATGACGGCAAGTTAACCTTGCGAGTGGGAACCGAGAGCACAACCTTCGACATTAAGGACTCTATGGATCTCTCTCTCGAAGCAGCTAACCGGCTCTATTTCATTGGGGAGGTCGACGAACTCACAGATGTCATTGATAGCTGTGTCGATGAATAAATCGAGGAAGGCTGGCTACGGGACGAGAGTTTTCTGCCTTTGCTAGAGGTGGAAAAGATGGAGGATGTTGGAGCAGTCTCCTTCTACCCTAGACAAGAGGCAACGGAGCATCACGAGCTCCGGAAGCCCGAAAACAAGCTTAAGCCTTCTATTATCGAACCTCCTGAGTTAGATCTTAAGGAGCTTCCTAACCATTTAGAGTATGCCTTCCTTCAGGGAGAGGACCAACTGCAGGTAATCATAAACTCTTCCCTAGAACATGAACAAAAAGGTAAACTCTTAGAGGTCCTAAAGAAATATAAGGGAGTGCTCGCATGGAGCGTAGCCGACATTAAGGGGATTGACTCAACTTTTTGCACACATAAGATTCTTATGGAAGAAGATTATAAACCCACCGTGCAACCCTAGAGGTGGGTGAACCCCAACATTAAGGAAGTAGTAAAGAAAGAAGTCATCAAACTTCTGGATGCAGGATTGATCTACCCAATCTCGGATAGCCCATGGGTCAGTCCTGTACAGGTTGTACCTAAGAAGGGTGGAATGACTGTAGTTAAGAATGACAAAGGTGAGATGGTGCCCCAGAGAACGGTGACTGGATGGCGGGTATGCATTGACTATCAAAAGCTCAATGATGCCACGAGGAAAGATCACTTTCCCTTACCATTCATTGACCAAACTTCTGTATGCATTGACTATCAAAAGCTCAATGATGCCCCCGCCACTTTCCAATGATGCATGACCGCAATCTTTCACGAACTCATGGAAGACAGCATGGAAGTGTTCATGGACGACTTTTCGGTCTTCGGGAACTCCTTCGACCGCTGTCTTGCTAATCTAGAAAAGATGCTTAAACGTTGTGTGGAAACCAACTTGGTGTTAAACTGGGAAAAGTGTCATTTCATGGTAAAAGAAGGGATTGTGTTAGGGCATAAGATCTCAGGGAACGGAATAGAGGTGGACTGATGAGGCAAAAAATGATCCGTTTTTAGGGGGTCATTTAAGCCCGAATCCGACTTTATTTGATCAAATATTGCCCTAAATCGTTCCTTTTGTGATTTTAGGTACTTGGAGAGTGAATTCTGGAAAAGAAGCCATTTTGGACGTTTTTGGAGCATAAAAGTGAAGAAAATGGCAAAGTATCAATTTTCCATGCTGGAAGTACTTGGTGACGGCGTCAAGAGTTAAACCCTGACGGCGTCAGACATGAAGAATAAAATACCGTAGGTGGTGACGGCGTCAAAAGTCATCCTGACGGCGTCAAAGTCCCAAGAATAAAATACCGTAGGTGGTGACGGCGTCACACAGGCCGTCATAAGGAGATCAAGGCCGTCCGAGGAAGTATTTGGCGGCGAGGTGACGGCGTCAGATGTTTGTCTTGACGCCGTCAGCCCAGTTTTCCTATATATAGTTTTCTAGTTTTTTCATTAAGGAGAGAAGTTTTGGAGAAACCCTAAAGACGAATTTGGTGCAACTTATACAGGTTTTTCAAGGGTTCCAAACCCTTGATACCTTGCATTGTAATTGAGATAAGTGTTCTTCTAATTCAATCAATATGTCTATGTGTTGGTTGTCTATATCTTGTTCTTGTCTCAATTCAATTATGCTAGGCTAGATCTCTCTTGTGTTTGCTTAGATCTAATGAAACCTAGATATTGATTATGTGTTGATTACTTGTTTATTCTTGTTCTTGGATGAATGATTTTATATGTTAGGCTTAAGAAAACTGGCAGATCTCCAAATGGTAACATGCTTGAACGTCTTAAGAAACATGAACCGAGGCATACTAGGTCTTTATTGGTTGTATTTAATGCATGAGCCACTGTTTACAATCCCTATAGTTGTGCTGGGTCATGGTGTAGGAGGAGATAAGAGCTCATAGAATTGGGGAGTTATGTATGCCACCCCAGGAATGGTATTAAGGAATACGATCCATCATCCATGCAATTATAACAAGTAATTAACGTGTAAAAGATATCTAGGGAGTAATGAAGTCTAAGTAAACACAATTTCTCCAATTACTGCTCACAACCTTAGTATAATTAGTTTATTTTCATTTTTATTATTTTATTTTGATTGCATCTTAGTTTTGGGTTAGTTGAATAGCAACTAATTCCGCCCACTCTTTCAAAACCCGAGATTTTAATTGCTTTCTAAAAAATATAAAAAGACAAAAATAATCATCCCTCACCTTTAGAACTAGTAAATTAGGCTTTCTAATCCTAGCGACACTATTCCCAAGCTGAACGATCAATCCCCCGGTACTTGTCACTATACTATACTACAACGATCAGGTACACTGCCTGGTGGGGGTTGTAAGCTTCTCGAGATCCCTTGAGAGGTAAAGCCTGTTGGGATTCCCACGCATCAAGTTTTTGGCGCCGCAGCCTGGGGAATAGTTATTGTCTAGGTTAGGATTTCTTTTTATTAGGTCTACTTGCTAGATTCCTTTCTAGTAAGATTTTATTTTTATTTTTAGGTTTTCTTTAGTCTATCTTATTTCTTTGTGTTCTTTGTTCGTAAACAATTTCGATGGATAACAATAACATTGATCGCTCGATTCCTGTTATTCGTGTTTTTCGTCGTAGGATTTTCCAAATGCCCACCCCACTTCCTTTAGCAGAAAATGAGAACCCACCTAACCTCTCACCCAACCACCACTTTGACAATAATTCTGAGTTAGAAGAGTCTGATCATGATGATGACCATAGGGCTAGTCCTTTTTACTATTCAGACTCCGATGAGGATCTTGATGATGGTGACGTGATTAATGTGGATAGTATGGAAGAGGAAATAAACCCTCTTAGGTATGTTGACCCTAGAACTAGGATTGAGTGTGATAGTTCATTTAACATGCAATTTCCTTGTAAGATTGGATTTAAGAGCTTTAACGCCTATCTCAACTCGTCTCTTCCAATGAATATAATCTTACGTAATGAATACAATAAAATCATGGTAGATGAGTTAGAATACAAAGGAGAAAACATTGTGGCTAGGGCAATACCATTGCATGTGTTTGTAGGAAGTTTGGTTTATCTTGTTGAGTTCATGGTTATGGAGAATCTAGGAGAATTCATTGATGATAAATTGACCCAAGTTGTGTTTGGAAGACCTTTCAAACGGTTGACCAACCTCGATGAAAAACTTATAGAAGGGTTAATTACGTTCTCGGGTGGGGATGAAGAATTTATCTATCAAATGCCCCGCACACACCCGAGGTTCAAGGATTTCTCCATGGAAAAGTGTAGTCGGTATCCGCCTGTGGAAATGCTAAGTGTGGATGATAAGAGAAAAGGACTTAAGTACACACATGAAAAGAATAAAAGATATTATCGCAGGTGCTTAGAGTTAGGAGACGAGTATAAGAAAGATGAGGCGACTATTAGATGGCTCACACTTGGTTATGTGAGCATAAGCGATACACGTTAACCCATGACTTTGAGTCTAGCTACAAGACTCGTAAATAAAGAAAAGCGCTTCTTGGGAGGCAACCCATGTTTTGTGTGATTTTATTTGTTTGATTGTTATTTGCTTCCGTATGCATGCTTTGTTTTTATTGTTGGTTGATCATGCTTCTCAATTAAAACGTGGAAATACTTTACTATGTTGTTTGGCCTAGTCTTAACTCCAACCTAAAAGTATTTTTGCAAAAGATAAGTGTAAGGGGAAACCCCAAATATGTTTTTAAGAAACAAACCGATCATGATTCTCCATGATAATAAATGAGCATGTATATTCGTATTTGTTAGAGTCAAATGCTTGTATTGAGTCATAATGAAGTTTTGCAGGATTTTCCAGGAAGTAGGACCAAGTTTTTCCAGAAATTTTTTGGAAACTTAACATAAGAATTTCTGCAGGTCCATTCTGACGGCGTCATAGTTTACTCTTGACGGCGTCAGGAGTTAAAATCTGGAAATTTTACCGGTTTTGTTTTTCTAACAGAGTCTTATGGTTTTTGTGAATTATTAAGTTTTATAATCTCCAGGAAATCTGCAAACTTCATTCCACAAGCATTATATCTTACTTTGTTTTCTAGGATTTAGAAACTTATATAGGATGCCGCCGATTTTACGCGAGGTTGTCTTGTCTATTTTGTCAGGTCTCACAGGTTATGTTCGACAAGGAGATGATTTATATTCTGGAAGGGAAGCTTTGATTGTACGTTTTCTTGGAATAAGATTTAACCTGGCCAACCTAAAATCCATACCGAGCGAATCAGGGGAGTATTTGATTTCATTCTCTTTATTTTTTCACTTTTACATTCTTTACTTGAACATTGGGGACAATGTTCATCTTAAGTGTAAGGGGAGGGTAAAAAGATGATACCTTACATATGCACTTTCACTTGAGTTTGTTTTGTTTGATGGTAGATGTGTAATAAAACTATGAGAAATACTTGTTAGTGCAATTTTAGCGCCAAATTTAAAATTTTTTACAACATTTAGGAGTGAAACTTTAGCCATAGCAAGCGTCTCATGGATAGGAGATTGTATCACTAGCACATAACCGTATATTCAGAAAAAATTTCCACCCAAAAACGTGAGGTTCGCCTTTAGATTTGATAGGAAAAGCATTCATTATTAGTGCTTATGAGTGTACCGGTAGCATTTAGATTCTAGAACTTGTGTTAGTGATGCATCCCGAGACCGCTAGTGAGACTACATTCGTGTGGTAGGATTTACTACATGATAAGAGGCATTAGGATCACCCTTGTGTTAAACCCGTATTATAATTACTTGACCATTTAAGTCATATTACTTGGCTAGTTAAGTCAACTAATTTTTCCCACACCCTTAGCGTTGTACTCATTTTTAGTACACGATACCCCTAGTACACCCCTCCGAGCCTATATTTTCGTTTCTAACTTTAAGCATCTTACTTAAAGGAAGAATTTGTTACACCCCACTTAAATGTACACCCAAATCGCCTTAGCCTTCCATGTATGCGCTCATTTTTAGTGCATTATTGTTATTTGTTAAACCCTAAGTTAACTTTCTAATTGATTACATGGTTGCTAAGTCGAGTCATATCCTTGTACATATTGTTTTGGGACGATTGGGACTCATGGGTAAGTACTTATTTTATGGAGTAATGGGGAAGAACATCATTTATTACCCCCATATGTACGTTAATCTTAAAAGTGCTCCAAGTGTTTTGATTTTCTTAATTCGAGTCATTAGATTAGTTTGATGTAAAGTATGTAAAGATTCAAGTGTAAGGGGAATTCTCATCCCCTATGATGTATTATTTTGGATGGTAGGGTAAGAGTGTATGCACACAAAAAAAAAAAAAAAAAAAAAAAATATATATATATATATATATATATATATATATATATATATATATATATATATAGAAAAAGGAAAAAGAAAAAAACTTACGGACTACCATCCCGTTTCATTCTATGTTCATTTTATGTTTTTGTTATTTTTCATTTATTAGCTTAAGTCGAGTCTAGTCTTGGCTTAGCAACGCCATATTGTACATGTAATTAACCAAGATTGTTAACTCGCCACCAGTAAAACTTCCTTTATCCAACAAAACCGTGTAATTCATATCCCTATACCTAACGTTACAACCCTTTAAAAGACCTCTTTGATAGTTTATCCTAGGTGCTTACGCCATGTGGTGGAGGTTTGGTCCTTTCCCAAGCCTATGGTAATCTATTTTGCTATGACAGGTAGTGAGAGATATCTCCCATTTCCATAATGTTATATTACTTTATTACACCCGAGAGATATGAGTATCTAAACACTATTTGTGAGGTGCTAGTGTATGACCTCCGTGCTTGTCTATTGGTCTTTAATGGAACGATTATTTGTTGTAATTACTTTTATATTAGTGTTAAATGACCCCTAACTTGTCTTTTGAGTAGAATAAAAGCGCATTGCTTGAGGACAAGCAAATCTCAAGTGTAAGGGTATATGATGAGGCGAAAAATGATCCGTTTTTAGGGGGTCATTTAAGCCCGAATCCGACTTTATTTGATCAAATATTGCCCTAAATCGTTCCTTTTGTGATTTTAGGTACTTGGAGAGTGAATTCTGGAAAAGAAGCCATTTTGGACGTTTTTGGAGCATAAAAGTGAAGAAAACGGCAAAGTATCAATTTTCCATGCTGGAAGTACTTGGTGACGGCGTCAAGAGTTAAACCCTGACGGCGTCAGACATGAAGAATAAAATACCGTAGGTGGTGACGGCGTCAAAAGTCATCCTGACGGCGTCAAAGTCCCAAGAATAAAATACCGTAGGTGGTGACGGCGTCACACAGGCCGTCATAAGGAGATCAAGGCCGTCCGAGGAAGTATTTGGCGGCGAGGTGACGGCGTCAGATGTTTGTCTTGACGCCGTCAGCCCAGTTTTCCTATATATAGTTTTCTAGTTTTTTCATTAAGGAGAGAAGTTTTGGAGAAACCCTAAAGACGAATTTGGTGCAACTTTTACAGGTTTTTCAAGGGTTCCAAACCCTTGATACCTTGCATTGTAATTGAGATAAGTGTTCTTCTAATTCAATCAATATGTCTATGTGTTGGTTGTCTATATCTTGTTCTTGTCTCAATTCAATTATGCTAGGCTAGATCTCTCTTGTGTTTGCTTAGATCTAATGAAACCTAGATATTGATTATGTGTTGATTACTTGTTTATTTCTTGTTCTTGGATGAATGATTTTATATGTTAGGCTTAAGAAAACTGGCAGATCTCCAAATGGTAACATGCTTGAACGTCTTAAGAAACATGAACCGAGGCATACTAGGTCTTTATTGGTTGTATTTAATGCATGAGCCACTGTTTACAATCCCTATAGTTGTGCTGGGTCATGGTGTAGGAGGAGATAAGAGCTCATAGAATTGGGGAGTTATGTATGCCAACCCATGAATGGTATTAAGGAATACGATCCATCATCCATGCAATTATAACAAGTAATTAACGTGTAAAAGATATCTAGGGAGTAATGAAGTCTAAGTAAACACAATTTCTCCAATTACTGCTCACAACCTTAGTATAATTAGTTTATTTTCATTTTTATTATTTTATTTTGATTGCATCTTAGTTTTGGGTTAGTTGAATAGCAACTAATTCCGCCCACTCTTTCAAAACCCGAGATTTTAATTGCTTTCTAAAAAATATAAAAAGACAAAAATAATCATCCCTCACCTTTAGAACTAGTAAATTAGGCTTTCTAATCCTAGCGACACTATTCCCAAGCTGAACGATCAATCCCCCGGTACTTGTCACTATACTATACTACAACGATCAGGTACACTGCCTGGTGGGGGTTGTAAGCTTCTCAAGATCCCTTGAGAGGTAAAGCCTGTTGCGATTCCCACGCATCATGGACCAAGCTAAAGTTGAAGCTATATCTAAGCTACCATACCCCACGACTGTTAAAGCAATACGCAGCTTCTTGGGGCACGTCGGGTTTTATCGGAGATTCATCAAAGACTTCTCAATTGCTTGTGAAGGATGCTCCGTTCGATTTTTCCCAAGAATGCAAGGATGCATTTGATCTCTTAAAAAAGGAGCTCACACAAGCTCCAATCATGATTACACCCAACTGGGAGTTACCATTTGAAATCATGTGTGACGCTAGCGATTTTGCTGTCGGGGCTGTATTGGGCCAACGGTGTGACAAACTTTTCCAACCTATTTACTACGCTAGCAAAACCATGAATCCCGCTCAAGAGAATTACTCTACCACCGAAAAGGAATTATTAGCCGTAGTGTTCGCATTCGACAAATTCCGGCAATATCTTGTCCTTTTAAAGACAGTCGTTTTCACTGATCACTCGGCTCTTCGATATCTTTTTGCGAAGCAGGATGCTAAGCCACGACTAATTCGGTGGATCTTGTTGCTACAAGAATTCGATGTTGAGATTCGTGATAAGAGGGGGGCAGAAAATCTGACCGCAGATCATCTATCTCGTCTTGAAAACCCCTTAGATAAGCACGATAGAAGTGAGATTAGGGATTCATTTCCTGACGAACAACTCATGTTAATGATTGATTCGGAGCCTTGGTACGCCGATTTTGCCAATTATCTCGCAAGCAGACTCGTTCCTGAACACCTGACTAGATGCGAAAGAAAAAGGTTCTTTTCTCAGTTAAAATACTACTTTTGGGATGAACCATTTTTATTCCGAAGGTGTCCTGACCAAATTATAAGACGTTGTGTTTCGGAAAGTGAGGCAGTAAAGATTATGAGGGAATGTCACTCTGGTCCCTCTGGCGGGCATCATGGGATAAACACCACCGCCCGAAAGATTTTCGACGCGGGATTCTATTGGCCCACAATTTTCCGTGACGTCAAAGAAATGGTACAGGCATGCGATGCATGTCAACGGGCCGGGAACATATCACATAGGGATGAAACGCCTCAGAATTTTATACAAGTATGTGAGGTCTTCGATGTTTGGGGAATTGACTTCCAGGGACCCTTTCCATCTTCAGGGGGGAACGAATACATTTTAGTTGCCATCGATTATGTTTCAAAATGGGTTGAGGCACAAGCCCTTAGGACCAATGATGCCAGAGTAGTTATCCATTTACTGAAAAAGCTTTTCGCTAGATTCGGGATTCCTAAAGCTCTCATCAGTGATAGGGGGACCCACTTTTGCAATGCACAAATGGAAAAGGTCATGAAGAGGTATGGAGTATCCCATCGGTTCTCCACCGCCTATCATCCACAAACCAATGGCCAGGTCGAAAACACCAATAGGGCTATTAAAAGAATACTTGAAAAGACGGTTAGTCAAAATAGAAAAGACTGGTCATTTAAACTCGACGAAGCCTTATGGGCATTCCGAACCGCCTACAAGACACCTATTGGAATGACCCCGTTTCGCATGGTGTATGGTAAGGCGTGTCACTTGCCAGTTGAATTAGAACATAAGGCTTATTGGGCGCTTAAGACATGTAACTTAGATTATACAATTGCCGGAACTAATAGGTTCTTGCAATTACACGAGCTTGATGAGCTTAGGTTAGAAGCCTATGAATCTTCCGTTACATATAAAGAGAGAGCAAAAAGATGGCATGACCAGAGAATTAAGAAACTCAAAGAATTTTCAGAGGGAGACAAAGTTCTATTGTTCAATTCTCGGTTAAGATTATTTCCGGGAAAACTAAAGTCTAGATGGTATGGACCGTTTACGGTGAAAAATTCCTCTAAAACTGGAGCCGTTGTGTTATTAGACGATGAAGGTAGGGAATTTACTGTCAACATACAACGTGCAAAACATTATCAAGAAAATAACAATGAAATGATTAGTGAGGAGGATGTGACGTTTGATGATGAGGTCACGTAGTAACCCACGACCTTGAGTCTAGCTACAAGACTCGTAAATAAAGAAAAGCGCTTCTTGGGAGGCAACCCATGTTTTGTGTGTTTTTATTTTGTTTGTTTGTTATTTGCTTCCATTTGCATGCTTTATTTTTATTGTTGGTAGATCATGTTTCGAAACTAAAAAATGGAAATACTTTACTTTGTTGTTTGGCCTAGTCTTAACTCCACCTAAAAGTATTTTTGCAAAAGATAAGTGTAAGGGGAAACCCCAAATATGTTTTTAAGAAACAAACCGATCATGATTCTCCACAATATTAAATGGACATGTATATTCGTATTTGTTAGAGTCAAATGCTTGTATTGAGTCATAATGAAGTTTTGCAGGATTTTCCAGGAAGTAGGACCAAGTTTTTCCAGAAATTTTCCAGAAACTTAACATAAGAATTTCTGCAGGTCACTTCTGACGGCGTCACGAGATTACTCTTGACGGCGTCAAGTGTAAAAACCTGGAAATTTTACCAGTTTTGTTCTTCTAACGGATTCTTAATGTTTTTGTTGAATTATTAAGTTTTATAATCTCCAGGAAATCTGCAAACTTCATTCCACAAGCATTATATCTTACTTTTGTTTTCTAGGATTTAGTAACTTATATAGATTGCCGTCGATTTTATGCGAGGTTGCTTTGTTTGTTTTCTCAGGATTTACAGGTTATGTATGACAAGAAGATGATTTATATTCTGGAAGGGAAGTTTTGATTGTTCATTTTCTTGGAGGAAGATTTAACCTGGCCACCTTATTATCCATACCGAGCGAATCAGGGGAGTATTTGATTTCATTTGTTTTACTTATTTAACTTTTACATTCTTTACTTGAACATTGGGGACAATGTTCATCTTAAGTGTAAGGGGAGGGTAAAATGATGATACCTTACAAATACACTTTCGCTTGAGTTTGTTTGTTTAATGGTAGATGTGTAATAAAACTATGAGAAATACTTTTTAGTGTAATTTTAGCGCCAAATTTATATTTTTTACAACATTTAGGAGTGAAACTTTAGCTATAGCAAGCGTCTCATGGATAGGAGATTGTATGACTAGCACATAACCGTAATATTCAGAAAAATTTTCCACCCAAATATGTGAGGTTCACCTTTAGATTTGATAGGAAAAGCATTTACTATTAGTGCTTATGAGTGTACCGGTAGCATTTAGATTATAGAACTTGCGTTAGTGATGCATCCCGAGACCGCTAGTGAGACTACATTCATGTAGTAGGATTTACTACATGATAACAGGCATTAGGATCACCCTTGTGTTAAACCCGTATCATAATTACTTGACCATTTAAGTCATATTACTTGGCTAGTTAAGTCAACTAATTTTTCCCACACCTTAGCGTTGTACTCATTTTTAGTACACGAAACCCCTAGTACACCCCTCCGAGCCTATCTTTTCGTTTCTAACTTTAAGCATTTTACATAAAGGAAGAATTTGTTACACCCCACTTAAATGTACAACCAAATCGCCTTAGCCTTCCGTGTATGCGCTCATTTTTAGTGTATTATTGTTATTTGTTAAACCCTAAGTTAACTATCTAATTGATTACATGGTTGCTAAGTCGAGTCATATCCTTGTACATATTGTTTTGGGACGATTGGGACTCATGGGTAAAGTACTAGTTTTATGGAGTAATGGGGAAGAACATCATATTATTGCCCCCGTATGTACGTTAATCTTAAAAGTATTCCAAGTGTTTTGATTTTCTTAATTCGAGTCATTAGATTAGTTTATTATAAAGTATGTGAAAATTCAAGTGTAAGGGGAATGTGCATTCCCTATGATGTATTATTTTGGATGGTAGGGTAAGAGTGTATGCAAAAAAATAAAAAATAAAAAATAAATAAAAATAAAAAAAAAGAAAAAAAAAATCCAAAAATCAAGAAAAAGAAAAAAAAAATAGAAAAAAAAAAGAGAAAAAACATACGGACTACCATCCCGTTTCATTCTATGTTAATTTTATGTTTTTGTTATTTTTCATTTATTAGCTTAAGTCGAGTCTAGTCTTGGCTTAGCAACGCCATATTATACATGTAATTAACCAAGATTGTTAACTCATCACCAGTAAAGACTGCCTTTATCCAACAAAATCGTGTATTTCATATCCCTACACCTAACGTTACAACCCTTTAAAAGACCTCTTTGATAGTTTATCCTAGGTGCTTACGCCATGTGGTGGAGGTTTGATCCTTTCCCAAGCCTATGGTAATCTATTTTGCTATGACAGGTAGTGAGAGATATCTTCCGTTTCCATATTGTAATTTATACTTTATTACACCCGAGAGATGTGAGTATCTAAACACTATTTGTGAGGTGCTAGTATATGACCTCCGTGATTGTCTTTGGTCTTTAGTGGAACGATTATTTGTTGTAATTACTTTTATATTAGTGTTAAATGACCCCTAACTTGTATTTTGATTAGAATAAAAGCGCATTTGCTTGAGGACAAGCAAATCTCAAGTGTAAGGGTATATGATGAGGCGAAAAATGAACCACTTTTAGGGGGGTCATTTAAGCCCGGAATTGAAGTTATTTGATCAAATATTGCCCTAAATCGTTCCTTTTGTGATTTTAGGTACTTTGGGAGTGAAATCTGGAAAAGGAAGCAATTCGGACGTTTTTGGAGCATAAAAGTGAAGAAAACGCCAAAGACTTAATTTTCCAAGCTAGGAACAGTAGGTGACGGCGTCAAGAGCAACATCCTGACGGCGTCAAGAGTAAAACCCAGTACAGAAATGAAGGCGTCACAAGGAAGAGCGTCAAGAGTAAAGTACGTGACGGCCTGGAAAAAGTTATAACGTGACGGCGTCAGATGTAGATCAAGGCAGTCCGAGAATTCTTTTGGCGGCGAGATGACGTCGTCACCTATTTGGTCTTGACGCCGTCAGCCTCAGTTTTCTATATATAGTTTTCTAATTTTCATTCATTAAAAGGAGGAAGTTTGGAGAAACCCTAAGGCCGAACCATATACGATTTTTACAGGTTTTTCAAGGGTTTTCAGCTATTGAACCCTTTCATGTGTAATTCAGATAAGTGTTCTTCTAATTCAATGAATATGTCTATGTGTTGGTTGTCTATATCTTGTGCTTGTCTTGATTCCACCATGCTAGGCTAGATTTATCTTGTGTTTGCTTAGATCTAATGAAACCTAGATGTTGATTATGTGTTGATTACTTGTTTATGGTTGTATTGGATGAATGATTTCGATGTTAGGCTTAAGACAACTAGCAGATCTCCAAATGGTAACATGCTTGAACGTCTTAGGAAACATGAACTGATGTGCACTAGGTTTTATTGGTTGTATTTAATGCATGAGTAAATTCTAATGATCCCATGTTAGGAGCTTCTTAGCCGGCTCGACATAGGAGTGAAGTAGTCACTCATAGGATTAGGGAATTAAGTGCGCCACCCCATGAATGGTATTAAGGAATACAATCCGTCATCCACGCAACTATAACAAGTAATTAACGTGTAAAAGATATCTAGGGAGTAGTGAAATCTAAGTAAACACATTTCTCCACTTATTGCTCACAACCTTAGTTTAATTTAGTTTTATTTTCATTTCTAGTATTTTATTTTGATTGCATCTTTAGTATTGGGTTAGTTGACTAGCAACTAATTCCGCCCAAATCCTTCAAACCCGAGATTTTTACTTGCTTTCTAAAAAATATAAAAATACAAAAATAATCATCCTTCACCTCTAGAACTAGTATTTAGGTTTTCTAATCCTAGCGACACTATTCCTAGCTGAACGATCAATCCCCCGGTACTTGTCACTATACTATACTACAACGATCAGGTACACTGCCTGGTGGGGGTTGTAAGCTTCTCGAGATCCCTCGAGAGGTAAAGCCTGGTGCAATTCCCACGCATCAGTTATGGTGAATGGTCCAGACCAACGAGTTTTAAGCTTACCCGAGAAAATCTTCAATCGAGAGTTAAAAAGAGGTACTTGATCACCAACGTTGAAAACACGGTCTTTGATCTTGGCATCATGAAGTCTTTTTGTTTTCTCTTTATAAATCAAAGAATTCTCATAAGCTTGATAACGAAGTTCGACTAACTCATTCAACTGAACTTTTCGGTGATCACCCGCGGTTTTTAAGTCAAAATTGGCATGTTTTAAGGCTCAGTAGGCCTTGTGCTCAAGTTCGATGGGCAAATGACAAGCTTTCCCATAAACCAGCTTATATGGAGTGCATCCAATGGGTGTTTTGTAAGCGGTCCGGAAAGCCCATAAAGCATCGTCTAGCTTATCGGCCCATGAGGCACGGTGCTCTCCTACGGTCCTTTCTAAGATCCTTTTTAATCCCCGATTGGACACCTCCACTTGACCACTCGTTTGTGGATGATAAGCCATGGAAAGACGATGTGTGACACCATATTTAAGCATAACTTTAGTGAATTGGTCATTGCAAAAATGGGTCCCACGATCACTTATGATGGCTCGAGGTGCACCAAATCGGGCAAAGAGACTTTTTAAGAATTTCACAACTACTCGGGCATCATTGGTGGGGAGCGCCTTCGCTTCAACCCATTTGGACAAATAATCGACGGCCACAAGAATATACTTATTTCCTCTTGATGACGGGAATGGACCCATGAAATCGATGCCCCAAACGTCAAAAATATCACAAACTTGAATAGCATTTTGTGGCATTTCATCTTTTTGAGAAATTTTCCCTTGATGTTGGCAAGAATCACATGATTTCACCAATTCATGGGCATCCCGATATATCGTCGGCCAATAGAAGCCGGAATCGAATACTTTCTTTGCGGTGAAGTTGGCACCATGATGTCCCCCCGTGGGTCCACTATGGCATGCCATAAGAATTTCAACGGCTTCCATACCGTGAACACACCGCCGGATCACTTGATCCGCACAGACTTTGAACAAATAGGGGTCGTCCCAAAAATAATGTTGGACATCTTTAAAGAATTTCTTCTTTTGTTGAGACGACAACCCTTTTCTTATGAAATTCCCCGCATGGTAATTCGCAAAATCGGCGAACCATGGGGTACTTTGGTCAATATTAGTTACACTCCCAAGTGTCTCGAGAGGAAATGCGTCGTTGATTTCCTTGTTCTCAAGAGCACTTTGATGGGGTTTCTCAAGTCGTGAAGGGTGATCAGCAGCAAGATTCTCAGCTCCTTTCTTGTCTCGTATTTCGACATTAAATTCTTGGAGCAAAAGAACCCACCGCATTAAGCGTGGCTTAGCATCTTGCTTTGCCATTAGGTATTTTAAAGCCGAATGATCCGTATACACTATGCACTTTTTAAGGAGCAAATAAGACCTAAATTTTTCAAAATCATAGACAACCGCTAACATTTCCTTTTCGGTAGTTGTGTAGTGATGTTGGGCGTCGTTCATGGTCTTGCTTGCATAGTGTATAGGCTGAAAATACTTATTCTTACATTGCCCCAGAACTGCACCAATGGCATAATCACTTGCATCACACATTAGCTCAAATGGTAAGCTCCACTCGTGGGCAACTAAGATTGGTGCCTCCGTTAACTTCTTCTTTAAAACATTAAATGCATCGACGCATTCATTTGTGAAGTTAAACGGAGCATCCTTTTCTAAGAGGTGGGTCAGAGGCCGGGCTATTTTGGAGAAGTCTTGTATAAAACGTCGGTAAAAGCCAGCATGACCAAGGAAACTTCGGATTCCTTTGACGGTCGTAGGATGAGGTAGCTTAGCAATGACATCGACTTTTGCACGATCTACCACAATCCCAGATTTGGATATCTTATGGCCGAGGACTATGCCCTCTTTAACCATGAAGTGGCTCTTCTCCCAATTTAGAACCAAATTGGTGTTTTCACACCGTATCAACATATTCTCTAAATGGGAGAGGCAAGAGTTGAAAGAATTTCCGTAGACGGAGAAGTCGTCCATGAACACTTCCATGGTTTTTTCGATCATATCCGAGAAAATGGCCATCATGCACCGTTGAAACGTGCCTGGAGCGTTACATAGGCCAAAGGGCATTCTATGATAGGCAAACGTTCCATACGGGCAAGTAAAAGTGGTCTTTTCTTGATCCTGGGGATCAATGGGGATTTGAAAGTACCCAGAAAAGCCATCCAAGAAACAATAGAACTCATTTCCCGCTAACCGTTCAAGCATTTGGTCCATAAAAGGGAGCGGGAAATGGTCTTTACATGTCGCATCATTCAACTTGCGGTAGTCGATACAAACTCTCCATCCGGTCACAAGTCTAGTCGGTATAAGCTCATTATCTTCGTTTTTCACAACAGTGATTCCGCCCTTCTTTGGAACACAATGAATCGGGCTAACCCATGAACTATCCGAGATCGGATAAATCATCCCAGCGTCAAGGAGTTTAATAACTTCCTTTTTGATCACTTTGTGGATTAGTGGGTTAACCCGTCGTTGTTGTTGGACGGAAGCTTTGTGATTATCGTCAAGCAGAATCTTATGAATACAAAATCGAGGGTCGATTCCCTTAATGTCGGATATTTGCCATGCAATAGCACTTTTATGCTTCCGAAGCACATCTAAGAGTCGTGTCTTCTCCTCATCTTTAAGGCCTTTTGATATTATGATGGGCAATTTATTATTAATTTCCAAGTATGTGTATTCGAGATGAGGAGGTAAATCCTTGAGCTCGAGCTCCTGAGGATTCTCAATAGACGGCTTTACTTCTTTCACGTCTGCCATTTTTAAGTCCATCGGAGGGGGAGAAACAATCAGGTTTTCATTTAACAATTTTTTAATTAATAAAATATCCCCCTCCGGATCAAAGTTATTATTATCAATTTCCGGTGAAAATGATTCATTTGAAAGACAAGCATTAATTTCTTCCCAAGCGAGATCACTTCCCTCAAACGGAGTGAGGGAAGGGGAATAATCGGAGACGATCGGTTCAAAAGAAGGAGTGGGATTGCCACTCGAAGCATTTTTGGTAAAACCAAGAAGCTCTTGAGAATACTCCTCCGTAGCTTCGTCAATAACATCGATTCGGTTGACGGAAGCAACATCGTAGTCGGAGGAGTATCTCGCGGTTTGATCAAGGTTAAAAGTGACGGCTTCATTTCCAACTCGTAAGGTAATCTCCTCGTCGTATACATCAATTAAGGCATGACCGGTCTGTAGGAATCCTCTCCCGAGAATGAGAGGAACTCGTGGATCGGCATCGAAATCAACAACCACAAAATCCGCAGGGAAATGGAATTTCCCAACGTTGACAAAAATATCCTCGGCTATGCCAATTGGACGAGACGTAGATCGGTCGGCAAGCTCGAGGGTCATAAGCGTCGGTGTCAAGTTAGGAAGAGACAACTTTTTCCAAATCGACAATGGCATTAGGTTAATGCTAGCACCAAGATCGGCCAAGGCGAAGCATTGAACCATACCCGGAAAATTGCACGGTATCAGAAACTTGCCAGTGTCTTCAAGCTTTTCGGGTAGCTTTTTAAGAAGAACCGCTGAGCAATTCTCATTCATTTGGGTTCTTGACATTTCAAAAAGCTTTTCCTTATTATTTAAA
Organism: Artemisia argyi; assembly: GCA_030686995.1. Taxonomy (NCBI): domain Eukaryota; kingdom Viridiplantae; phylum Streptophyta; class Magnoliopsida; order Asterales; family Asteraceae; genus Artemisia; species Artemisia argyi. The sequence continues at coordinate 205,626,350 of CM060680.1, forward strand.
AGACTTTTTAGCATCGAAGCAAATTTTGGCATCAAAAGTATAGCATCCGCGAGACTTATATCAAAGTGTAATTCTTGAAAAATCTGATAAAATTTTTCCATTTGGTTTTTATCCTTCTCGCGGTGCTTTTGTTTGTTTAAACGTGACGGATAAGGCAACTTTGTTTTAACGGGAATATCTTTTTCATAAACAACTTTTTCCTTTCCTTTGGACGTCGGGACCACCGAAGGTTGGATGTCTTCGGTCCTTCCATTATTAATAGGAATTTCCGTATCCGTTGTCGCCTCAGGTTCATGGGCGACTACCTTGGGAGGTAGAGAAGAAGAGGTAGTCGGAGCCGTTGGTCCATCATAAGAAACACCACTCCTTGTCGTGATCGCTTTAGCATCGCCCCTCGGGTTAGCGATCGTGTAGCTAGGCAAAGTTCCAGAGCCCGAGGGTCGATCATTTAAACGCTTGTTAAGATCATTGATTTGAGTAGCTAATAACCTTGTTGTTTCTTCTTGTTTTGTCAAAAAAGCTTGTTGGTTTTGAAGCAATTTCTTAATCAACTCTTCCGTGGGCGACGGATTTGGAATAACAGCTTGATTTTGATTATTGAAATTTTGCCCACGGTTTTGAAAATTGCCATGATTCAGATTTGCATTATTAAAATTCCCTTGATTATTCTGAAAATTCAAATTATTTTGAAAATTGTTCCCTTGAGGCGGGGCTTGGTTTTGATTTCCCTGAAAATTCCGATTGTGGTTTACACCTTGGTTTTGAAAACCTTGATTTTGCCAATTTTGATTTTGATTAACTTGATGTGTACGGTTTTGCACATTGTTATTATGACTCTGATTTTAAAAACCGGGTGGTCCAATATAATGGCTTGAACGGTAGCTGAGGAGATTTCGATCTCCTTGAAGAGGTGGGTAACCATTGCCACCCATGTTTGCAGCATACACGTTCTCTTGAGCATAAGCTCCGGTTGACGGACACTCGTTATACGGATGTGGACCACCACAAGTAACACAACCTTGATTCACAAAATTGACTTGATGATTTGGTTTTTCAATGGACATTGCATCAACTTTCTTACACCGTTAAATGGTAATTGGAGTTGTTCTTCCATCGGACGCGGATCAAATGCCGGTTGTTGTCCCATCGGTGGGATAACATTGTGCTGCGGACCACCCATCGGCGGGGGTCCGTTGTGTTGTTCGTTTTGGTTCATCTCCTCGTCGTCAAGGAAATGAACCCGACTCGTATGTCGTAAAACCCGTTCGGGGTTAGAGAACGGAGACGTAAGGTTCTCAAAAGAAGAACGGGTGTGCATACACCACAAGCAAATTCAAAAAGAAAATAAAAAAGAAAAGAGAAAAGAAAATCTTTTTGTTTTTTATATTTTTCACAAAAACTTTTTATTTCTTTTGTTTTTTTTTTCTTTTTTATAAAACGTAACGTTAATTGAAAACCGTTTCTTTCAAACCACTCGCGACGGGACGGGAGAGAAGAATGGATCTTTCTTCAGCTAGCAATTTAATGTCTTAGCTATCCGTATTTCCCGCTTATTCGGTCGTAGTAATTGAAATAATCCGATAAACAACTAATTTCACGTTTTTGTTATATTGGGAGACTTATTTGGTTTACAACGCCCTTCCTTTCGGTCAAGTCGAGGCTGTATTTTTTATTATTTTTTTTGGTATTTTGTAAACACTTTAGGAAAAGTGTTTTGAATTTTTCAATTTTTATAGAAATATATATACAAAATAGAGGAAGGCTTAACAAAACACGATTTTTCAAAACAATATTCAAAAATTCACTTCAAGCCTTCCCCGGCAGCGGCGCCAAAAATTGATTCGTGTGAAAACCAATTATATAATATAGTAGAATAGTATCGAAGTGATCCGCAAGAAATACGGATCACCCGAGTCGTTTCCAAGTGAAGGTGAATGGAATCAAGAATATCGATTCGTGTAAATCGTGTAGTGAGAAGTGGTAAGAGTGAAAATAGTGATCAAATAATTCAAATTATGATAAACAAACACAAATTATGCAAGGGGTACAAGCTAAGGATGCACTAAAGTTAAAAACGTAAAGACGGTAATGCAAACGCGTTTATTTAAAACGTAACGTACAAATTTAAAACGTGACTTTAATTTAAAAATGATCCTACAAATGTGAAATAACTTTCTAAAAATTTTAAACTAATAAAATAAATTCCCAGAAAAAGAAAAATATTTTTTTGACTTTTTATTTAATTTCTATGAATTTACTTTGATTTTTGTAATTTTAAATGAATTAAAAATGTAAGAAAATAGAAAAATAAAGTGAAAAAATGAAAATTTAATTCTGAAAAATCAAAAATATTATAAAAGAATTTCCTAAAATATTTTTGTATTTTTCACAGCTTTTTATGAATTTTTATGGATTTTTGTTATTTAAAAACTATTTAAAAATGGATAAAATCAAAAGGAAATTAAGAAAAGTACTAAAAATGCTTGGAAAAATCTGGAAAAATTCCAGAAAATTTAAAATATTAAAAAGAACTTGGATAAAAATTTTGGAAAGAAAAGAAGCTGATTAAGTGCTTATTCTGCCAAACTGCTTATTCACAAGTGCTTAATATTAAGCACTTGTGAGCAAAATGTTATGAAACTTAAAACACAATCTTAATATGATGTAAAACACTCAGAATATGCAAAGAATGATCAATTGCTAGCACAGAAAACCACAGATACACAGGAATATAGCAATAAGCTCTAATGATAAGCTAAATGATAAGCAGAACAAGCTCAAACTGTCACAGAAGCTAAGTAGTGACTAAAATTACTCCAACTAGCAACTAGACAGGCACAATAAGCACTACAAATAAGTTCCAAAATTCAAACTATTGGGGGCAAAAGTATCACTACTATACTGAGAAGCAAGTTTAAGCAATATAATGACCAAGATCTAATGTATACTACTCCAAAATCAACCTAGTTCAGCAACCTATGCAACTGAAATCAATGAAACAGTTGACTTTCTGAATGCACAAGAACTTTGACCAAAATGGATTTTAACAGCTTATGCCTACTCCTAGATGTTGTATAAACTTGTTTAACTACTTAAATCACACCCTCAAACATAAAATGCAACAAATACACAAGCTCACAAGAACAGATAACAAGCTTATGTAGGTAGCAATAAGGTGATTAAGCAATTTTGAATTTTTGCTTTTAGCCTACTGTTTTTATGACTTATCTAAACTAATAACACCAGTGAAGATTATTTGGACCAGACTTAGCTCTCAGAATCAACAAAAACACAGCAGGACAAGTTGATCCAAACACCCCTTATGTGACTGTCACAACTATAAAACACCACAAATCTATCCAAACTTAATCCAAACCAAAACTTATGAACTCAAAATGATTCAAACACTCTAAATGAACTCAGAAAACAGATCTCAGAAGCAATACTACTCAGAAACAAAGATCCACAGATGGTGATGATGAAATAGTAAACTAGAGAATACCAAACTCAATATAATCAAATACCACTAAACAACAAGTAACAAGTAAAATCAGACAATAATAAGTAATAATAAGCAGTAAGCAAACCAACAATCTCAGATCTACACTACTATTAAGCTATTGAGATGAAACAGTAAAATGGATGAAACTTACAAGCTCAAAACCCCCTCAGCTCAAATAGAGGGGGATCACTTAGCTAGCCTGCCTTTAAGACAGACCACTGGACACCTTATGGCTGCCTTTAAACACCAATAAGCTCAGCTTATTGTAATAAGCTGAGACAGTTGACTTCAGTTGATTTTTAGGAATTTGAGAGGTAATGAACTAAAGAAACTTGGGGCAATTCTACAAATGGACCAGTCGCTCAAAGTGGTGGGCTTTTGTGTACCTAAGTAGGTTGGTTTCTTGAAATGGCCCGAGCGACTTGCGAATTTAACCCAAGGGCGACATGTGGCACAATAAAAGTAGTGCCCAATCATTATGTGTAGTGGTTACTTTTGTGCTACTTATCACTAGCGACCTATCTAAAGTTCGAGCGACCTTCTAATAAAATTATTTTAATCTTTTTTCCCCTTCCCAACACTTCCCATCACCACCACCCTCTACCACCACACAACCATCACCACCACCCTCCACCACCACCACCACCACCAACCTCTACCAAAACATTAATCACCAATTACAGAATAACAACATACTTATAACCATGTAATTATCTCTTTATTAGAAAAATGATTAACATGAAATTTCAACTAGTTTAATTGGTATCACGTACTTGTATTGTATTCAAAGAGTTAATGAATTAAATCTTTGTTAAACCCTTTTGCACGTTCGCCGAGTAACACAATAACATATATGAATATGAATATTGCAGCTGGTCTTTGAATGAAATCAAAAATGACGGCTGGGTTTCTTTTGTGAATGGTCGAATAGGGTACCCCGTGTTTTTGTCTCACTACAAAAAAAAGGCCATTTAGTGGCACACAAAAAATGTCACCAAAAACGAAATAAGTGTCACTAAAGACCCGGCGGGGAATCCGTGGCAGAAAAAAGAAGTGTCACTAATGTCGCTGCCACTAAAAGGTTTTAGTGGCAGTTTATACTTGTGTTATTGCAGACCTTATGGGTTATAGTGGCACTTCTACATTTTGTTGGTATTGACCATTCTAACTTAGTGACACATAATGATCTATCACATGAAACTTTAAGGATTTCGTGACACTTACTTTGTGTCACCATACTCTAACTATGATTGCAAAGTAAGTCGGCTTTAGTGACATAACATTTTCCATGAAGATTTGTTACAATATTTGTTTTTTCCACTGTGATGTTTACAAAATTGTGGCACAATGATGTTAATTCTCAATTACTAGATTTCATTAAAAAAAGTAACAATTTCATATTCAAACAAAAATGCAATTGCCATTGAACAAGTTTTTTTCATTATCAAAATAGAAATATCCAACAAATACACTGCAAACAAAATTCTTGAATATCCAACAAAAAACGCAAAGTGACTGTGAATTTCCAACTGTATAGCATAAAAGAGACCTAAAACTACCAACTTTATTGTATCTTCATCAAAGGTATCAGGCAATGTGATAACTCTTGACCTCTTGAAACCCCAAGAATCTGTAAGCCAACAAAAATAGTAGTGTAGAAATTAATATTCAAGATGAAGGCAACAAACTATCATACACCTGAATGTACAAGATTTCCGATGTTCTTTGATATAACCAGAATATTTGACAAATTTTCTAATTCGAATCATGAAAAGTGTCAAAAAGTAAAGAACTTTTGGTTCATGAAGAAGAAGTTTACCTGTGAAAAGCATACTCAAGAAAGATTTGTTGGAGTACCTGAGTAAAAAAAGAAACAAAATTTTAGAAGTGAACCATTGTTACTTATCCATATTTAAACAAAAAAGTTCGTATTTTACCACTGCTTTGATCTACAGCAGAAGATCCTTAATTTCCATTAGTAGAGTTGTTTTGACCCCAGAGTCATTTGCAACAACTTGTAGGGATGCCTGCATAGCAATAACATGTTCCACCGTTATAAAACGTAAATACTATCATGTGGTATTTTAAATATTGAGAAAACACATGCCACAACTTGTGCAGCTTTGTCATTAACAATACTGTCATCCTTATGGGTGCGGCTTATTTGGTACAATTCCCCTCGTGTTGGTTGCACCCCATTATTTTTAGTAGCCTATAACAAGAATCATTTTACTGATATGAATCAGGTTCTATCAATCTAACACTAGTGCGGGTAAGTGCTTTTATATTTAACAACAATTACTATATTAATTATTTACTGGTCACTTACCTCTTCTTCAGCAAGCCTAGCAAATGATTTTGTCCCAGTGACGTGAGGCTCTTCCATTTTCAAGCGGCTAATTCTCTTTTGTTCCCAAACGGCCTATGCAACAAATAATAATGAATTAGTTAATAAGCAACATAAAACCCATAAAAAATAGAAAGTATTAAACATTGGTACCTGAGATATTCTGGTTTCATCCAATGATTTACAAGATGTTGAAACTATTCAGTTCACCCTACTGTCAGTTTGTCTTGCCATGATTTCTGCCACACTAAGAGTCGGATCATACTTTCGTGATTTTAATAAGTTTCTCCAAGTGTAACTTTTTCCCAAAGCTGGAAAGAATCCATTTCTTGACAATAGTTGTTTCAGCTAGATGGAAAAGAAATTTTTCCTAGAATGGAAGTGCAAAAATTAGCGAGATGCAAACCCTGTCTATGTTGACCAGACATTCATATTTACTTTGTAATACACATACCTTCACAACTGAATACATGTATTCCTTCTTTTCATCGTCAACCTTTGTACGGTCTTCACAATGTAGCCCGGCATTTCTAGCTATCCTAGCAACTGATCTTAGAAATTGTGTTAGTTCATTCCCTTCAACTCCCACCAGGTTTTCCATACTTGTTGAATTTGAAAACAATCTTATTTTTGTGCATATTCCATAACTCGTTCTTTTGAGAAGGACCTCGTACTTTCTTTGGAGGACCTTTAATATAAAATATATTCATTAATCAATGGACAAGATAAACTCTAAACTAGGACTCTTCACTAATCAGTTTAACCTGAAAACCGCAAAAACCATATTGATCTGATATTCAGGTCATTTAGTTCATTATGTCCAAACTAATAACAAGTTAACACCAATATGTGACATATTAAATCATGTGGTATACTTATTTGATAAAATGAGCATGAATCTAATCTGTGATGGCAATTGGCAAATTGTCAACATGTAATAAAAGTGAAGTGGGCTTTGAAAAGTCGTTAACCTAAGTACATACAACCTTAGTTGGCTAAGAAAAAATTGCAGTAAGCATAATTTGTATTCCATTATTATACAAAAAGAAAGAATAGTAAGCTTATATTCTATAGTTGCATTCCATTATTGCATTCCATAGTTGGCTTAGAAACATGTACAAAAAGTTTAGTAAGCATTTTATCAAAAAGAAAAAACATTAGGCTAACTACATAAATTGTATTCCATTATACCAAGATCTTCAAAATGCTTATTGATTAACTAGCTAACTATTAATGTACAATATATTAAATTGTATTGCATTATCACAAGAACTTCATTCAGATTATCAAGTGTTGAAAAGACACATACCCCCTTATTCATTCTGATTATCAAAGGAGTTTGCATCATTTGTTTCATTAGTAGTGTGCGCATTCAACTGACCTTGTGCTTCATCATGTTGCTGTTCATTTTCAGCTTCAGTGAATATCATGCACAGTCTCTTCCGCCTATCCATGCTGGTGTATATAAGAAATAAAAAAAATATGAGCTCAGTAACACAACATCATAATATGCATATATTTGTTACTAGAAGACATGAGCTCAATAATACAACAAGATAAGTAACCATTGTTTCTACCATTACTTCCCCATGGACCCGTGTTCAAGTTAGATTCACTCATTTGCACCTCACCTGCACCAGTCAGACCACTACCCATACTTTGTTGTGGTGGGGTTGGCAGGATAATATCATTTAACAACCCGTGCATTTAATGGTCCAATGTCTCCTCTTCTTCATTGTTTAACCCCACTCACAAAAGGTGATCATTCCGAGTAATCTTTCGCGAATCCCCAACACATTAGGTGATCAAACACATCATCTCTTGTTCGATGGAAAATGTTTACACATTGTGAACATCGAAACCCCTTCACTGTTTGACGACCTCTTAAACACAAAATCTATAAAATTTTCTACACCACTCACAAATGATCTACTTGACCTACAGGTATTATACATCTACGATTTATCCATTACTAAATTACCTAATGTAAACTACACCAAAAAAATTTAGTGAAATATGCTTACTGGATTTAATAGAAACAAATTTGACTAACACCAAAAGTACTAATCAAAAACTCATTTGACCACATCTTCAAATATCATATAACCCAACTAAGAATGTTCAATTTTACATATTTTGGGTGTTTAAACTACCTTATTGTGGCTCATTTATAATAAGTTCATACTAATTACATTTGAATGGAAAGACATAACAAAACCCAACAACCAACAACATAAGAAAGCAAATGATAACAATCGACATATGCTCATCAACGGCAAACATAGATTTATTCAAAACCCATTTTCATGTGTTATAATTTTACCGGGGTGAATTAACACTTTTACTCAAAAAAAAAAAAAAAAAAAAAAAAAAAAAAAATCATGTGTTATAAAATTTTAATGAAAAATTAAAAAAACATACACTAGTAATAATCAAAGAATATAACTATTAATAGTCAAATTGAGGCATCACCGAGTACTATTAAACAAAAGGTAGATAAGATATTTCATTCAGTTACCTGACCAAACGGATGAAAACAGTGACCGAACGAAAATCATTTTTATTGAGATAACTATGAGTGAATGAGAGATGGGGGTTGGAGATTAGGAATAGTGATTGAGATCTCTGCAATTAATTTAGGGATAACAATAGGAGGGAATTAATAAAAAAGTGGCGCTCGATTTGATTTATTTTTAGTGCAAAGGCCGGGTAATTTTTTGTATTAGTGACATATATGAAAACTAAATAAAGTAAACTAATAACTTTTAATGGCATAATATTAAGGGTGTATCACAAATTACACGAACTTTTAATAACATGTTTATTTTTGTGCCACAAATATTATGTATAATGGTGGCACAAACCGTAAAGTGCCACTAAAGCTATAAAAAAAGTTAGTGGCACATAAAATATGTCACTAAAAACGCAATATGGTGACACATGTAAATTTGTCATTAAAAATGTGTGCCACTAAATGGGCTTTTTTTTGTAGTGTCTTCTACCCAATTATATATAACAAGGGATGAAACCCTTTTTCTTTGTTTCTTCTCGTTAAAACACCAACAGGCCAAGGCCTTTTTCTCTTTTCTTCGATGCGTCCACTGATGAGTGCTCAAACACTCATCATTTTTGGTCTAATCTGAACTGCAAAACATACAAAAACACTTAGAAATGCATCAAAATACTGAAAATATTTCAAAATTGTGTTTTATATGTTTTAGATGCAAAATGAGTAAAAACAAATGAAAAACGTACAAAGTTTGCAGAATTGGCAGTTTCAGTCCCCCAACTTTCAAAAATTGGCAAAAATAGTCCCTGAGCACTTATTTGGAAAGAAAAGTCACCAAAGGTCCTTTTGAAATCATAAGTTGTCATATTTTGTCCTTTGGTGAAAAATTGGAAAAGTTTTGGAAAATTACAAAATTAGTCCCTGGAGTTTCAAACTTTGGCAGATTTGGTCCCTGGTGGGATATGTTTGAAAGAAAAATCATTTTGGGTCCTTGGGAAGTTACAAAAGTCATTTTTAGTCCTTGGTGTAAAAGATTTGGAGAAATTACATATTTGGTCCCTAAAGTTTCATTTTTGGCAAGAATAGTCCCTGGAGATTAAATTGGAAAATTACATCATTAGTCCTTGGGAATATGAAACTTGGTGATTTTTGTGCTTGTGAACACTTGGGAAAAACACCACAGCCCTCCCCCCCTCCTAACTTTCTGAAAATTACATCTATGGTCCTTGTATTTTAACTTAAAACCAAATGGACCCTTTTTGTAATTCATTTACCCAAAACAAAACCACACCAAAACCACAACCTGATCCATGAACACCCCTTGGCCCATTACCCTACCCAAGCCCAATCCCTAAAAATATAAAAACAACCCCCACCCCATTTTTTATATATTCCTAGTCAAACCCCACCATTGACCACCTCCTTCCCCACTTGGCTGCCAAATCCCCTGCAACACTCCACAACTCCTCACCTCCACCTCATCTCTCCCATCACTTGTCTCCTCCACATCACACTAAACCCCAAACCTCATTAATTATCCTCAAATTGCTCCAAGAAATCCCACAACTGCCAAAAGTCAATTTCCCGCCAAAAGAAAATTTGAAGGCTAGGATTGTTTTCACTAATCCTAGGACTAAAAACAGAGGTGGGAAAGAGAAAGGGATGTGCAAGAGCTTATATAAGTCAAATAAAAAAGGAAGAGAGAAGGCAGTTAGCAGTAGTGTAGTTTAATGTAGTTTTTAATGTTGTTTTAATTAATTTCTCATTTCCAGTGTACCTTGTAGCTATAAATTGTTAAGTTAAGTATTTTCAGTGTTTATGAAACTCATTTCAATCCCTAATTTCAAGTTCTCAGTTCATTCTCAGTACTTATCAATTTTTAATTTGGAAATCTGTGGAAAACTAGAAGGGGGGGGGGGGTTGAATAGTTTTGCGTCTTTTAATTTAATAAAAGTTCACTTTCAAAGAATTGATAATAATTTGTAAAAACCTTTGAAGCTAAAGTATAGATACAAATTAATTAACATATGTCACATAGATACTACTTATTTAAAGTGTTGAATAGAAATTATAATTTCATATATCTCACTTGATTATAAGTTCGTATTTATATATGTATATGTGTATTAACGATTATATATACTTTTAATATACTAATGTATAATTAATGTTTTGAATGGAACCTAGTTTGATCTTTATGTGAAACCAATATATCCACAACACACAATAATAATAATGTAGGAGAAGCAAGTAAGTAAATAAGTAAAGAATGAGAGTTGGAAAGATCAAACCGAGAGACAAAGGATTTATAGTGGTTCGGCTACAAGGACACCTTCCTTGCCCTACTCCACTCCCCGAGCACCGAACTCGAGAGTTTTCTTCACTAAGTCAATAACCTCCCTTATGGCGGAGAAAACCGTACACACCAAATGCTTACACCAATTAACGACACAAAGCAAGATGTCGAGTTCTAATCGTAGCTAGAACCAATCTCACACCAAATAACACACCACAACTTCTTCACACCTTTTACTTCTTCAATATGTCTTCACACCACGAGTATCTTCACGCCTTCACAAAATACTTCACGACTTCAATGTCTTGTTACTTCACAACTTCAAAGCACCAATGTCTTCACAACTTGAGTCTACTAATGTCTTCAAGTCTTCTCCACTTGGAAGCTTCAATTTCTTCACTACTAGTCACTATTGCCACTCTATCCTATCTTCACTACTATCCAACACTTCTTCTTCACTTCAACCTCCACTTCACACTTACAACAATTCTAGATTCTACAACTAAATCTAGCAAACTAATACATACACCTTATTCACCAAGATATGAAAGATCAACAAGATGAAACAAATAAACAACTTAGATAGCAAGATGATACTAAGTTGTAATACTTCTAATAGAAGTATTCTTCTCTTTGCACTTGAGTGTTGAGGCTTGAATCACTTTGAAACAAAGATCAAAGTATATAAGATCAAAGGATTTTTAGAGGATGGAGAGGGATGTTTAGATCAGAAAGTTTTTAGCGCAAAAAGGTGAGAAAAATATGTGGAATGATCCAATATTTATAGGGCCAGAAAATACTGTTCTGGAGCGTGCCGGTCCCCTTAATTAGGGGGCGGTCCCCTTAATGATTAAGGGGGCCGCCTAGTATAATTAAGGGGACCGCCCTCCTGAACATTGGATTTTCTTGTCCTTTTGTGAGGGGAATTTTTCTGGATTAGATTTGCCATTTTTGGTTGAAAATTTGAATTCACAAATTTGTAATGAATAAAACATATTCTTTTAATTCCAAAAATGTTTTACAAAAGATATAAAATGTTTTGCGACATTTTATAAATATCTAGTGATTAACAAAAATGTTCCTTTGATCTTGTAATACATTAGACACTTTGTTTATCCATACCTTAAGTGATTTAATGGTAAAGACGAGTATTTACTACTAAATACTTGTTTATGTCATAATCTTTGGTTTGATGAGTTTTCATTTTGTGATTATCAAAACATAGAGATATCGAAAGATATGAATAACGTATTTAGTTATTTATTTATATCAACAATCTCCCCCTTTTTGATGATTACAAAACCTAAACTCATTAAATCCAAAAATTAATTTTTAGACATGTATTTAGTGAGTTTATATTCACTTCTCCCCCTTTTTGTAAAATCAAAAAGGTTTAAGCCAAAAGAAAGGAAGCTCCCCCTTGATGTATGCTCCCCCTCGTTTGAGGGCACCAAGGGTTCGAGAATTGGGATTCTTGCAAGAAAAATATTAGAAGCACAAGCATAGCACAAGCAAACACATATAACATAATACCAACATTTGGATTTAGATCAGAAACACATATTAAGTCATTCATTGATAGAAAATGATTGTGTTAACCCATAATCATTGTTACAAAAGCCATAAATATAGAATACTAAGACTAAGTATAGCATCCTATTGTGCTAACAAGGAGTGTCACCAAACTTTCTTGAATCCCAAAATGGTTGAAAGGTTTTATTTGAAAATGAGAAACATAAGCATATAAAATGCTTGGTGGTTTAGTGGAGATAAACTTTTGGTTGCATGGATGTTGGTGAGTTTGGAGATGTGGAACTTGTAGGTGGTGGGTTAGAGATAGGGTTTGTTGATTGAGGGTTTTGATGTTGTTCAAGTGATGATGTATGTTGAGATCTTGTAAGAAGATACTCAATCCAAGTGAAGTGCTCATTCAAGGCAATGGTTTGTTGTTGAAGGAAGATGCAACAAGGGTAATTGTTGACATGCTTCTCAACTTGGTTGATGTTGTGTGGTGATGATGGTGAGCTTGATTGGGTTGGATCCAAATTGCGTTGCGCAAGATGTAATGCTAAAAGATCACTAAGCTCATGAGCCTCTTTTAGCTCCTCAACGAACTTCAAGTGTTCGGAGGAAGGTGATGATGGTGGAACAAGATGGTTGTCTTGGGTGAAGGTTTGAACATGCAACATAGGCATGGCATGTGAGGTTGTAGGATGTGGTGGTGGTACTCTTGGTGGTGGAGACATGGTTGAGCTTGGGTAGTCATGAAAACATGAAATGGGTGGAAGAGGTTCTCCAAGAGTGAGTGGTGTTTTTGTTGAATGAACAACATGTGAAGTATTGATTGAGAGATTGGGATTGTTGTTTTGGGATTGAGCATGCTCATCATAAGAAGAAGCATGAATGAGGGAATGAGTGGGTGATAGGTTGTGAGATGAGTCATTATTGTGGGTTTGAGGTTTAGTAGTTGGTTGACTTGGAACAACATCACTTGAGTTATGACAAGAATCAAGTTTCCTCCTCCAAACGGGTTTGACGGAGATCCTTGCGGTTCTTGAAATCTTAGGTTTTTGGTTGTTGGGAGATGACATGTTTGGGTGTGATGGAATTAATGATGGGAAGAGGGTATTTATAGTGTATGAGAAATGTGGTTTAGGAAGGTAAATTTTGAGGGATAGCATGGGACAAAATATGTTTGTGAATTTTGGGAAGTATAGGCTGAAATGGGTCAAAAAGTGATAAAGAAAAGAGTATCCCCGACCATCAGATGGCCGGTCCCCTTAATTAAGGGCCGGTCCCCTTAATCATTAAGGGGGCCGCCCATCTGGTGATTCCCAGAATGCCAGAAAGGGGTTTTTGGCAGAAAATTTTCAAAAAGGTTGTGTTTTTGGATTTGGATTCAAGTAAGTTCAACTCTTTGAGGCAATATAGGGCATACTATTCATGAATGTAGAGAGTGATATAGAATTAATTAAAATATGCAATTAATTTCTAATAATCATGCTATCTATTAATTTATCAATTAAGATATGCAACAAAGGAGGCAATAAGGCAAATAAGTTAAATGTGTAACTATATGAAGATGATAACATTTAGTCTAGGGCAAACATATTGATGATTGTTAACACGTAATAAATAGGTGGACATGATTATATGGACTTCAAGACTTGTTACAAACAAGATCCAAATGGGCAAGCCATGATTCTCATGAAATGATTTGATTAAATTGTGAATGTCATTTCCAATAGAAGTGTATGACACATGTGAGAAAGTTAAATGTGTTTTAAGCAAAACGTTTTTAGTTTTATTCAACAATGTTTTGAAGTAAATTCAAGTGTGCATTACAATAACATAGATTGAATTTTGTTTCATAACGTGTAACAAAAAAATTCAATCTTGTTTTTGATTAAAATAATGGTTATGAAAGAAATTTTAGTTAAGTAAATAGTTTCAAGAAAAATAAAAAATATTTCATTCAAAAAGAGAGAAGTTTTAAACATGATGTTTTGATCATGATAATCAAGAAGTTGCAAGTGAAGGATTTGAAATGGAAGCTTATCATGCTCAAGAGAATCAATTAAGCCCATTGTCACACATAATCATCTTTAATGACACCTAAAGATATTAAAGTGAAATGATAGATACTTATGATCTAAATGCAATGGGACAGGAAGGAGCAAGGTAAATAGTTCATGGATACAAGATAGATATGTGTATATATATATATATATATATATATATATATATATATATATATATATATATATATATATATATATATATATATATATATATATGTATGTATATGTATATATGTATACAAAGAACATCATAATATCAAGTTGCAAACAAATCTCAATTATAATACATCTATTAATGCAACTAGTAAGATCATATAGCTTAAGTGGAAGGGTTCTACTATAGATCATAGAAGATTAAGAAAAATGATAATAGACTAAACAACAAGAAGGTTAATAATGCTAATATCATATATGCATATATTAGTAATAATCTAAAAGCATGGCAACTTATCAGTTAAATCATATTCACATACTAACTTAAGCATTCTAAAATATAATGTAATTTTGGAAAGTTTTTGAAAAGAGAACTTATCTCAGGTCCAGCTTTTCTTTAAGAGTGGGCATGAGGGTAATGGAAGAAATCATAGAAGTTTGTCCAAAACATGTCGAAGTAGCCAAGTAACATTCCAACGCAATAGAAATCAAGGGAGCTAGATCCGAGATGCTTAATCGATCACATCAATCATCACAAGTCGTGAAGGCTAATAAAAATTGTAATTTGGAGGCTTCATCTTGAAATAGTAACGGACACACCATGATACCAATACTCTAAGAGTGAAGAACAAAATCCCGAGACAAGAAGATTCTCGCAACAACGTTATAGGCGAAACGATTGCAGAATGTGAAATAACGTGATAGAAACCAATAGCCGTCAAAGGTAATAGAGCGAGATGAGTAAATCAACACGTAATAGACTCTTCATTCGTTAATTACCTAAACATGATAAAAAGCTTGGTACCCAGATTCTCATGGGTCCTAGTTGGTTAGATGAGAACATCCATTGCATTTGAATGCACATGATGAGGATGTCGTTGATAAGTACAAGAATTCACCAATAGTTTGTTTTAATTAACAAACAATGACTTTCTTGACTAGAACAATAGATAATGAGTGTTAATAGTATTAGTTCTAAATTTATTCACTAGGTTTAACAAATTTTATTTGTTTTGATACATTTGTTGAAGGATTATTTACGATAAATCCTAAGCCGGTTTTATCATAAAATGACTTTTGAATGTTGAGAAGATATTTTAAAGATTTAGAACTATTTTCGAATTTTGCCAATGTTTTTGCTCTTTCATTTTCCATTTTAATTTCATGTTTGTAGTCTTGACACTTTTTACATTCAAGATCAATTTCAATATTACTTTCAAGTCTAGACATTTTATCTTCTAAAATTATTTCTTTTTCAAAGCTGTTTTCAGCGGATGTTGAAGATTCAGTTTTAAAAATAATTTTTGAGTCAATGTTGCAAAAATGTTTGAAGTTGTTTTCCATTTTTGAAAATTCTAATATAAATTGATCATAGCAAAAATGTTTGGTTTTGGATTGTACCTTATTTGTAGTTCTATATTCTTCACATGCTATATGGTGATCAATTCCATTGTCCATGTTGCTCCATGTTTTGTTTGTAGTTTCGCTTGGGTCTAGAAGCATGTAGTTCTTGCCATCAATACTTGTGTTCACATTTGTTTGAATATTCTCATAAGCCGTATTATCATCGTCATCTTTGCACTTGTTGCACCATGATTTATTCACGCTCTTTCTTCGGATTTGGCTCATGTATTCTTCGTTATAGATACCTTCAATGATCACATTTGAACTAGTAGTACATGTGTTTGTTTCAACTAAATATTTATTTACTAAATTTTCTAGATTAACTATTTCTTGTGCAATATCAAGTTTATCATCTTTGATTCTACATTTCTCTTGGTGAAACTTTAAAAGACATTTCCAAATATCATTTGCCGTTTTACAACGAAATAATCTTTCATATTTAACTCTTGGTAGAGTTTTAAAAATAAGTAATTTGGCTTTAGTGTTTTTATCAATTTTGGTTTGAAGATTATTATATTGATTTTCAAAATCTAGTTTGGTTGGTTTAAGATCACCAATTGAAATGATATGCCAAAGATCAAGATCTATTGATTTCACATAATTTTCAAATTTGTTTTTCCATTCAAGAAAATGATCATTTTCAAATAAAGGTGGTTGTTGTGCAAGTTTCCCTTCTAAATATTTTTCAAATTCCATAGATCGTTACAAGTTTTAAAATACAATCTATTTTAAAAATCTTGCTAGACGTGGCTCTTGATACCAATTGTGGAAAACTAGAAGGGGGGTTGAATAGTTTTGCATCTTTTAATTTAATAAAAGTTCACTTTCAAAGAATTGATAATAATTTGTAAAAACCTTTGAAGCTAAAGTATAGATACAAATTAATTAACATATGTCACATAGATACTACTTATTTAAAGTGTTGAATATAAATTATAATTTCATATATCTCACTTGATTATAAGTTTGTATTTATATATGTATATGTGTTTTAATGATTGTATATACTTTTAATATACTAATGTATAATTAATGTTTTGAATGAAACCTAGTTTGATCTTTATGTGAAACCAATATATGCACAACACATAATAATAATAATGTACGAGAAGCAAGTAAGTGAATAAGTAAAGAATGAGAGTTGGAAAGATCAAACCGAGAGACAAAGGATTTATAGTGGTTCGGCTATAAGGACACCTTCCTTGCCCTACTCCACTCCCCGAGCACCGAACTCGAGAGTTTTCTTCACTAAGTCAATAACCTCCCTTATGGCGGAGAAAACCGTACACACCAAATGCTTACACCAACTAACGACACAAAGCAAGATGTCGAGTTCTAATCGTAGCTAGAACCAATCTCACACCAAATAACACACCACAACTTCTTCACACCTTTTACTTCTTCAATATGTCTTCACACCATGAGTATCTTCACGCCTTCACAAAATACTTCACGACTTCAATGTCTTGCTACTTCACAACTTCAAAGCACCAATGTCTTCACAACTTCAGTCTACAAATGTCTTCAAGTCTTCTCCACTTGGAAGCTTCAATTTCTTCACTACTAGTCACTATTGCCACTCTATCCTATCTTCACTACTATCCAACACTACTGCTTCACTTCAACCTCCACTTCACACTTACAACAATTCTAGATTCTACAACTAAATCTAGCAAACTAATACATACACCTTATTCACCAAGACATGAAAGATCAACAAGATGAAACAAACAAACAACTTAGATAGCAAGATGATACTAAGTTGTAATACTTCTAATAGAAGTATTCTTCTCTTTGCACTTGAGTGTTGAGGCTTGAATCACTTTGAAACAAAGATCAAAGTATATAAGATCAAAGGATTTTTAGAGGATGGAGAGGGATGTTTAGATCAGAAAGTTTTTAGTACAAAAAGGTAAGAAAAATATGTGGAATGATCCAATATTTATAGGGCCAGAAAATACTGTTCTGGAGCGTGCCGGTCCCCTTAATTAGGGGGCGGTCCCCTTAATGATTAAGGGGGCCGCCTAGTATAATTAAGGGGGCCGCCCTCCTGAACGTTGGATTTTCTTGTCCTTTTGTGAGGGGAATTTTTCTGGATTAGATTTGCCATTTTTGGTTGAAAATTTGAATTCACAAATTTGTAATGAATAAAACATTTTCTTTTAATTTCAAAAATGTTTTACAAAAGATATAAAATGTTTTGTGACATTTTATAAATATCTAGTGATTAACAAAAATGTTCCTTTGATCTTGTAATACATTAGACACTTTGTTTATCCATACCTTAAGTGATTTAATGGTAAAGATGAGTATTTACTACTAAATACTTGTTTATGTCATAATCTTTGGTTTGATGAGTTTTCGTTTTGTGATTATCAAAACATAGAGATATCGAAAGATATGAATAACGTTTTTAGTCATTTATTTATATCAACAAAATCTCATTTCATTGTAATAATTGTTAAAGTTGTTGTTCAGTTGTTAAATAAGCTCATTAGTACTCACTTATGAGTTTTTTAAATCTTAGAAAACATCCAAGATAAGCTAGGTTAGTGAAATCAAAAATCTCAAAAATAGCTAAAAAAATAGGCATTAAATAAAAAATTTTGTGAAAGAATGAAGAGAGGTTAAGGAACCTGTGGAATTTAGATTTGCATGGTTTTAGAGTCTCATGGGAGACATTAGGGTGTGATGAAAGTCCTTGGTACACTGTTCTCAGTTTGAAATTACCATTTGTAAGTTTTTCTCACATTTTTGCTTATTACTGTAGCATAGCTTATTAGGTGCTTATCTTTGCTTCTTTCTGCTTATTAGATATGATTTAGTCCTTATAGTGTTTAAAGGGTGATGCTTATTCATTGCAACTCATTGTGCTTTAAACTTTTAAGTTGACTGCCATTTCTAGCTTATTGTTGATTCTTAAGCTTTAGTTGCTATTGAGGGTGGATTTGTGCTTAATTAGCTCCAAGTCATCATGTCATAAGCTTATGTATCAGTTTCCATGGTAAAATCATCCAAAACACTTGAAAATCTTTGAATATTGTCACTAAAGGGGTGTTTGGATTGGCTGTTTATTCCTTGTTGTTGTTGTTATTTAAGGTTCTCTTCTGATGAGATAAGACACCTAGGACCTATTTGGCTCAGTTGAACCTTTTATTTTGCTCCTTTTCAAGAAAAAGTCAATCTTGCACTTTTATGATCACAACAGCTAAGCTGTTGTGATTTGTGATGTCAAATCCTTAAATCTGGTTCATATATGGTTAAGTTTTCTATAATTCACTTTATTTAGGCATAATATAGCATAATTAATCATCTAGGTACATTAGAAATCCAATTTAGTCAAAATCTCAAGTTTAATCAAAAAGTCAAATGACATGAACTCAGTTTTTTTCAGATCTTGGGGAAATTATTTTGAATTTTGTGTTATGATTTAGTACTTGTGCTTGTTAGGATATGTAGTTTATCAGCTCATCTTCAAGATCCCATAGTCATTAGATTTTTAGGATTTTTCTGTGGGTCCCCACATCACCCCAAAGTAACCTGCAGGGAAGGGGATACCCCGTGTGCAGCAGTCCTCACCACCACACCACCACCTTTGGTGGTGGTTTCTGGCCTCCATAGTGGTCCCCAATGCCCCCTTCTTGGTTCATTCAACCCCCCTCCTACCACACTTCAAACCTTGACCATTAGTTTGACCTAAAGCCTAGTGGACCCCACTTTGAATCAACCCTTAAGTTTGTCCCATTTTCTGAGTTGAAACAAATATCCAAGTGCTTAATTAGAGCTTATTGGCTTATTCTGTGGAACGTTTTGGTGGATTCTTGCTCATACATGTCCAACACACTAGTTTGAACCAGAATCACCCATAGTGGGTCCCACACAAGCTAATTTGAGCCTATTTCCTTCTTTGGTCAACAAAAGTCAACTGTGGTGCTAATAAGCATCCACAGTGCTTATTTTTAAGTTGTAAAAAAGTTGTTTTCACAAAAAGTGTGTGTTTTTAGGTCTAAAATAGATTTGTAAAAGAAAAATACAGAAAAAACAATTTAATTTTAAGTGATAGTTTCTATTTAATGTAATTTAAATTTTAATTTTCATTTTTAAATTTTTGTTAAGCACTTAGCTTTTTTATATTTTTATTAATTACTTTTTATATTAAAGTAATTTTAGTATATTTCTCATATTTTTAATTTGTCATTTATTATTCATTAGAATTAATATTAGTTTTATTAATAATTAATCAATAACTAAGTTTTAAATAGCATAATTAGTTTTTATTAAGTAAGACCTAGTTTTTATATTTTTTTCTAGCTTTTATATGTTATAAAACATTTTTAGAAATTTTTCTAGAATTTTTACTGTTCATTTGCTATTTTTTATAATTTAAATTAGTTTAATTAGGTAATTAATGTTTAATTAGTAATTAATTAATAGAAAAACCATAAAAAGACAAAAATATTTCTTTTTAATTTTTATACTTTCTTCAAGTTCATTTTAAGTTTTAGAAATTATTTTTGCAAGTTTTTAGTTTAATTTCTAGTGTTTATCATTTTTAGTTTATTTAAATTAGGTTTAATTTACTTTTTAAATAGTTTTAATTAATTAAATAGTATTTAAATGTTAAAGTAATTATTTTAATAATTTCATTTTCATTTTAGATTTTCTTTTTATTTTAAGTTTGTAAAAGTGTCATTTTCACCCCCTGGGGGTTTTCAGATTTCAGTTTTCACGTTTTATTTCGTACGTTTACGTTATTTCAAACGTGAACGTATGCGTTTTTAGATTCCAAGCGTTTTTAGGTATTTAACTTTCACGTAATCATCTTTATAGCTTGTTTAAGCTATTTCTTTGTATATTCCCTAGTTTAATCTCTCACAAACCCTTTCCGTCCAAATTCACCCGATCACAGAACCGTTTAATAACCATCACACCACGTCGGGACATAACGACCCGGGGAAACCCTATATTCCACGGAGATTGATTCTAGGCTGTTTGACCTGGTTGACCATCACCTGGTCAATTTAGGTTGACCGTTTGGACCCAATCATCCACAGTAGCCCAACATTAAAAGCCCGAATTTGTAATAAGTGGCCATATGGTTAATCAACACTTCATGTTAGTTCAATTAATTTGGAGCGAGTGTTCTACTAATCAATCTAAACAAAAGCCCTATGGTTAATTAAACTCAAACAATCATTCATGACAAAACCCAAAATCGACCTATAAGCGCTATGATTCGAAAAATCATTCAATCACGTTTCTGGGTATGATTGTTTGTTAGAAACATGTTAAGCATAGATGTATTAACAAAACCCACTAACCAATTTAATAATATGTGTGGTGGTAGAGGTTGGTGGTGGTGGTGGAGGGTGGTGGTGATGGTTGTGTGGTGGTGGTGATGGGAAGTGTTGGGAAGGGGAAAAAATATTAAAATAATTTTATTAGAAGGTCGCTCGAACTTTTGATAGGTCGCTGGTGATAAGTAGCACAGAAGTAACCCCTACACATAATGATTGGGCACTACTTTTGTGGTGCCACATGTCGCCCTTGGATTAAGTTCGCAAGTCGCTCGGGCCATTTCAAGAAACCAACCAACTTCGGTCCTAAAAAACCCAAGCAATTGAGCGACTGGGCCAGTCTCAAATTTAGCCCAAGAAACTTACCACAAGCTATGACAGCTTGAATAAGCTTATATATAAGACTAAAAGGCTTATTGAAGCCGGATTTTTAAAAAAGTAAACATATTTTTTATCTTTTATTTATTTATTTTTATTTTTTTTATTATTATTTTTTTAACTTGAGAACAAAAATGAGTAAGTAATGATTATAAAACTAGAACAAGCTTCTGAGAAGCTAAATGAAACAGAAATTAAGAAAAGTAAACATCTTTTTGGATTTTTCAGATTTTCTTATTTTTTTGAGTTTTTATGAAAACTTAAATAGAGACAAAGAAATAAACTGTTAAAAGCTATGAAATTTAACAAAAGAGATCATTAAAGAAGTAGAAAGCTAGGATAAGAACCCTTAAGCTAAAACAGAATTTAAATGGTAATACTAAAAACAGGAAATTAAAACATGAAACAAAGATACTTTTATTTAAAAACTGAGATTACATGAAAGTGAAGCTAAGAATACATTATGAAATGAATTTGACAGCATAACATTACTAAAAACCTACACACTAAAACGTATACAAGGGGGGGGGGGGTTATATAGGAGAGCAGGGGTGAGCTAGGGTTTTTGCTCAGAAGGATCCAGAAGCTCGTTTTTAGCCACATATCTTCAATTCTTATCTTCATGTCGACATCCCACCTCATCCTTAGCCATATGATTGAGCTTTATCTCCTTGCCACGCTACAATAACCAATCAGAGAGCTTGAAGGAGCCACATGGAGGGAATTATGACAACATTTCTGACAATGTGTCAGAGATTCTAGAAGCTCTTACCTCGTACTAAATAGATGCTGGTAATTTTGTGGAGAGCAGGGTAAAGTGGGGGTGAAGAAGCACAGTGAAAGAGCGCGTTTGGTTTTTTTATTGTTTTTTTGACTGAGGTGGGTGGATTGGGGGTTTGACCGGGTAATAATAGGGTGGGTTTGGATCGGGTTTTGGATATTAGGGTGGTGGGCTTGTGTATTTTTGGGCCAGCAGTGGTGATTGGGTTTGTTATTTTTAGGTTAAGGTATTAAGTGGATTTGCAGATTTAGTATAAGTGTAAATTTAGGTTTTGTGGTGTAAATAATCACAAGGGCCATAATTGTAACTCCTGAAATCACAAGGACCATAACTGCCATGATGAATAATATCCAAGGATCTTCTTTGACATTCTTTGATTGTTGGAGGGTTTTCTTTGCCATATCTTCAAAATATCTTCAAGGGACTACTTTTGACAATCTTGAAAGTCGAAGGACCAAACATGTAAATTCATCAATCTTATGACCAGGGACCATTCTTGTAATTTTTGAAACTTTGAGGACTCCTTATGACCATATGAGCTTTGACTTTGACCACTAAGCTTCCCCGGCTCCGGCTATTGACACTTTCCAAATCTCGTGCTCGTTTTGTCATTTTCTCATGATTTTTCGTCCTTTTCTTTAATATCCGTTCCTGCACATTTACAAACACAAAAACACACATTCTTTGGCAATTTTGGTTAGTTTTTGGTTCATTTGGTCCTATTTTAGCTTAGAAAAGGTGAGTGAATAAGCACTCACCAGTAAGATTTCACGAGAAACTTGACTTGGTCCTCAAGTTCCATGATCCTACGGTCGGGAGTGCTAGAATTGTTCGAAGGCAAAGATATTGCCTTGACCGTTTTGTTCAAATCACGGGGATCATTCCAACTTTCGTTGTCATAGAGAGCAAGATCTTCTATGAGTTCCCATGATTGTTCCGCACTTAGATCACGTAGCTTACCACCGGCCAATTGGTCAATGGCTTGCCTTGTGGAGAGATCGATATGGTCATAGAAGATTTGGACTTGGAGCCAAAGATCTATGCCATGATGAGGGACTTTTTGGAGTAAGTCCTTGAATTGAGTGCATGCTTCATATAGAGTTTCACCTTGACGTTGTTGGAACATCAAGTTATCATTTCTAAGCTTGGTAGTTCTCCCCGGTAGGAAAAATTGAACAAGGAAAAGAGTGGTGAGATCATCCCATGAGGTGATGGATCCCGCGGGTAAACGCTCAAGCCATTGGCTAGCTTGATCACGTAGAGAGAATTGGAATAGGCGTAATCGGGTTGACTCTCTAGTTGTAACATCAAGGTCTATAGAATCTATGATTTTAAGGAAGTCCTTGAGATGTTGATTTGGATCTTCGGAATGAAGTCCATGGAATGCACATCCGCTTTGCACCAACCGGATGGTGTCGAATCGCAAGGGGGTCACATTGGCTCCTTGGGTGAGCTCAATGGTGTTTCGATAGCCTTGGTGGCTAGGTCAGGAATACTCTCCTAGGGTTCGGGGCCTAAGAGGTTGGTTAGCTAGTGGTGGGTTTTGTTGGTGGTCTTGTTGTGGTGGGATGATGGGTTCAAAGATGTTACCATCGTCCATGATGTTGGATGGCGAAGAGTTATGAACAAAAACACGAAGAAATAAGATAGACTAAAGAGAACCTAAAAATAAAAATAAAATCTTACTAGAAAGGAATCTAGCAAGTAGACCTAATAAAAAGAGATTCTAACCTAGACAATAACTATTCCCCGGGCTGCGGCGCCAAAAACTTGGTAGCGTAGGGATTGCAACAGGCTTTACCTCTCGAGGGATCTCGAGAAGCTTACAACCCCCACCAGGCAGTGTACCTGATCGATGTAGTATAGTATAATGACAAGTACCGGGGGATTGATCGTTCAGCTAGGAATAGTGTCGCTAGGATTAGAAAACCTAAAGACTAGGTCTAGAGATGAGGGATGATTCTTTTTGTATTTTTATATTTTTATGAAAGCAATTAAAAATCTCGGTTTTGAAGGAGTTGGGCGGAATTAGTTGCTAGTCAACTAACCCAATTACTAAGATGCAATCAAAATAAAATACTAAAAATGAAAATAAACTAAATTAAACTAGAGGTGTGAGCAATATATGGGAGAATTGTGTTTACTTAGATTTCACTACTCCCTAGATATCTTTTACAGGTTAATTACTTGTTACAGTTGCGTGGATGACGGGTTGTATTCCTTAATACCATTCATGGGGTGGCTTACTTACTTCCCCAATCCTATAAGCGCCTACTTCACTCCTATGTCGAGCCGGCTAAGAAGCTCCTAACATGGGATCACTAGAATTTGCTCATGCATTAACTACAACTAATAAAACCTAGTACACATCGGTTCATGTTTCTTAAGACGTTCAAGCATGTTACACAATGGAGATCTGCCAGTTTTCTTAAGCCTAACATTGAAATCATTCATCCAATACAACTATAAACAAGAAATCAACCTATAATTAACATCTAGGTTTCATTACATCTAAGCAAACACATGATAGATCTAGCCTAGCATGTTGAAATCAAGACAAGCATAAGATATATTCAAACAACACATAGACATATTGAATGAATTGAAAGAGGACTTATCTAAATTGAACATGAAAGGTTTCAAGGGGTGAAAACCCTTAAAAATACAGTTAAAAACGACCTAGGGTTTATTAGGTTCGACCCTAGTATTCTCCACACAAGTTCCTCTCCTAATGAATGAAAAATAGTAAAGTATGTATAGATTCTGAGAGGTGACGGCGTCAAGAACAAACTTCTGACGCCGTCATCTCGCCGCCAAATAATTTCTCGGACTGCCTAGATCTCGGTTTGACGCCGTCATGTGTACTCCTTATGCAGGCCGTCGCAATATTAACTCTTGACGCCTTCAGGTTTTCACTGGGTCGTCACGGATTTTACTCTTGACGCCGTCAGGTACTGTTCTCAGCATGGAAAATTAAGTCTTTGTCGTTTTCTTCACTTTTATGCTCCAAAAACGTCCAAAATGCTTCCTTTTCTAGAATTCACTCCCAAAGTACCTAAAATCACAAAAGGAATGATTTAGGGCAATATTTGATCAAATAAATTCAATTCCGGGCTTAAATGACCCCCTAAAAACGGTTCATTTTTTGCCTCATCAGTGGCATTTAATGTTATTGGCTTCATCAGTGGCATTTAATGTTATTGGCTTGTTAGGTAAGTGGTGGTTTGGGCGGTGGATTATGATGGTGGGTTGAGGTGATGGTGTTGTAGAGCAAGTGGAGTGGTGGGGGTGAGAGGGAAGGTGGGAAAGGGGATGGTTTGACTGGGGTTTGACCACAGGGTCAAACATTGACCCTGGTGGTATTAAAAATGGGAGTAGGCTTTTGAGGTTGGGCCAGGGGTAAGGGTGTTGGGTTGGTGTGTTTTATTTTTGGATAGGATTTGGTTTTTGATATTTAAGGGTCCGGTTTGGTTTTGTAGTATCACAAGGACCAAATATGTAATATTCTAAAATTTGAGGGGCTTTGTTGGGCACTTTTCCAAAGTATTCCATGGGTATAACTTGCCAAATGAAAATATTATAAGGACCTGTGTTGATTTTTCCATGTATGAAACTTCAAGGACCATTGTTGCCAATTTGCCAAACTCCAGGGACCAAACTTGTAATTTCACCAATATTTCTAACCAAGGACCATTCCTGCCATATATGAGAAGTACAAGGACAAAATTTGTTTTTCTCAAAGTTTTAATATCCTAGGGACCATTTTTGTCAATTTTGAAAGTTCAGGGACTAAACTTGCAATTTTGTAAAACTTTGCACCAAAGGACTAATTATGTAATTTGTGATTCAAAAAGGACCTTTGGTGACTTTTCCAAGTTTTTAGAATAGACAGGGACTAGATTTGACAACTTTTGAAAGATGAGGGACTAAAACTGCCAATTATGCAAACTTTATTCATTTTTTATCTGTTTTTGATTATTTTGCATCTGAAACATATAAAACACATTCCTGGGATATTTTCAGTATAATGATGCATTTTTGAGTGTTTTTAGATGTTTTGGCAGCTCAGAATAGGTAAAAATGATAAGTATTTACACACTCATCAATCCCCCACACTAAAACATTGCTAGTCCCTAGCAATCTTTTGAGAAAAACTTAATGGATTTGAAACTCTTTACCAAAAGCCATTACTTCTGGAGTAGCCAAATGTTTCAGTTCAAGTAAGAACTATGGTCCACTTGATAACCATGTGATTTTGAGCAAACCACCAGCTGTCAACGGATTTGATTTGTCTTTACCAGAAACCGTTTGCTTCTGGACTAGCCAACTCTTCATGATTAAGGATATGGTGAGTTGATTCCCATACAATTTTTGGCAAATTCTCAGCCATCAACGGTTTTGAGATATCTTTACCAAGAGCCGTTTGCTCCTGGATTAGCCAGTCCTTGTGTGAATAAGACATGGTGGACTGATTACCATTTGTTGTGTTTAGTGCGAAGCACTTCCACTAAAAAAAATTTTGGGCTAAAACGGGGGTATTATGGCACTTATAAGGTAAAAATGTGATAAAATTCGCCAGAATTCCCCCCCCCCCCCCACACTAGAACTGAATATTGCCCTCAATATTCAAAGTACCCGGCCATTATGCCGATATTTTGAAAAAAACTTTGATTTGAAAATTAGTGAAACTTGGGCAAGTGTGGGAATAGCATTTTTTTTTCAAGATTTCTTTATATACAACAGCATGGGGGACTCCCCCACACTAGTTTGGTAGAAAGTAGAAAGAAGTCAGAGATATGGGTGAAAACCCATATAATGCTAATTTTTGTTCACCGAGTCACTAGCTTGACTCGATCCCCGAATTCATTGGTTCATGGGGAAAGTTTGGAGATCCGGGACAACCATGGATGGTATGTCCTCTCCAAAATAATGTTTCAAACGATGACCATTCACTTTAAAGTTGGGACCTTCGGGTTGAGATAGCTCAACAGTCTCGTATGGATATACTTTTTCAACAGTGAATGGTCCAGTCCATCGGGTTTTTTAATTTCCCCGAGAAGATCTTTAACCTTGAATTGAAAAGAAGGACTCTGTCACCGACGTTGAAAACGCGGTTCTTAATCTTGGAGTCGTGGATCTTCTTTGTCTTTTATTTGTAGATCAAAGAGTTCTCGTAGGCTTGATCACGAAGTTCGTTTAATTCATTGAGTTGAATTTTACGATGATCACCTGCTTTATGAAGTTCGTAGTTTGCATGTTTCAAGGCCCAATAGGCTTTGTGCTTGAGCTCGATCGGTAGATGACACGCCTTCCCGTATACAAGCTTGTAGAGAGTACACCCGATGGGTGTTTTGTAAGCTGTACGGAAGGCCCGGAGTGCATCATCTAGTTTGTCCGACCAGGAAGCACGGTTTTCACCTACGGTCCTCTCAAGAATCCGTTTAATACCACGGTTGGAAACATCCACTTGCCCACTTGTTTGTGGGTGATATGCGGTAGAAAGACGGTGAGTAATGCCATACTTAAGCATGACTTTTGCGAATTGATCATTGGAAAAGTGTGTACCGCGATCACTAATGATGGCACGGGGAGTTCCAAAACGAGCAAAGAGGGATTTCAAGAATTTCACAACAACTCGGGCATCATTGGTGGGTAAGGCTTTTGCCTCAACCCATTTTGACAAGTAGTCAACAGCCACGAGAATGTATTTGTTTCCACGAGAAGATGGGAAAGGCCCCATAAAATCAATGCCCCAGACGTCAAATATTTCACAAATTTGAATGGCATTTTGTGGCATTTCGTTCTTTTGTGAAATATTCCCGTGACGCTGACAAGCGTCACAAGCTTTGACTAATTCGTGGGCCGATAGAAACCGGAGTCAAACACCTTTTTGGCGGTTTAGTTAGGACTATGGTGGCCCCCGGTGGGTCCAGCATGGCAAGCCTTGAGAATATCAGCGTCTTCCTGTCCGTAAACACATCGCCTGATGACTTGATCGGCACATATTTTGAACAAATAGGGGTCGTCCCAGAAGTAATGTTTAACGTCTTTAAAGAATTTGTTTTTCTGTTGGGACGACATCCCCTTCACGATGAAGTTACCCGCATGGTAATTTGCAATGTCGGCAAACCATGGGGTAGTAGAGTCACCACGAAAAGAAACCGCATTGAGTGTCTCGAGAGGAAATGTTTCATTTATTTCCTGTTTCTCGGACACATCCTGGTGAGGGTTTTCTAATCGTGAGAGATGATCAGCAGCAAGGTTCTCGGCTCCTTTTTTTATCACGGATAATGATATCAAATTCTTGGAGGAGGAGAACCCAACGGAGTAGCCTCGGCTTTGCATCTTGTTTTGCAAATAGGTACTTCAAAGCCGAGTGATCCGTATATACTACGCATTTGGTCAGTATTAAGTATGGCCGGAATTTTTCAAAGGCATACACCACAGCCAATAGTTCTTTTTCAATAGTGGTGTAATGACTCTGAGCCTCAGTCATAGTTTTGCTTGCGTAGTGTATAGGCTGAAAGTATTTCGCTTTTCATTGCCCCAAGACCGCACCTATGGCAAAATCACTAGCATCGCACATAAGCTCAAAAGGTAGGTCCCAATCGGGGGCAACAAGAATCGGTGCCTCAGTAAGCTTTTTCTTTAAGGTTTCAAAAGCTTCGATGCACTCAGGAGAGAAGATAAAAGGAGCATCCTTATCGAGGAGATGGGTCATAGGCCGGGTGATTTTAGAGAAATCTTGGATAAACCTACGATAGAAGCCGGCATGACCCAAAAAGCTCCTAACTCCTTTGACGGTAGTGGGATGAGGTAATTTAAAGATGACATCAATTTTGGATTTGTCAACCTCAATCCCGTTTTTTGAAATTTTATGGCCGAGGACAATGCCCTCTTTAACCATAAAATGGCTCTTCTCCCAGTTGAGACTCAAGTTCGTTTCTTTACAACGCTTTAGCATCTGTTCCAAGTGGGAGAGACAAGACTGGAATGAATCCCCGATGACTGAAAAGTCATCCATAAATACCTCCATAGTTTTCCCGATCATGTCGGAAAAGATTGACATCATGCACCTTTGGAATGTCCCTGGTGCATTACATAAGCCAAAAGGCATACGTCTGTAAGCAAAAGTTCCGTAGGGGCATGTGAAGGTAGTTTTCTCTTGATCCTGTGGATCAATGGGGATTTGGAAGTAACCCGAGAAACCATCGAGAAAACAGTAGTATTCATTCCCCGCTAGTCTTTCGAGCATTTGGTCCATAAAAGGTAGAGGAAAATGGTCTTTACGGGTGGCTTCATTCAACTTACGATAGTCAATACATACTCGCCAACCCGTGACCAAACGAGTTGGAATCAACTCGTTTTCCTCGTTGGTGACAACGGTTATGCCACCCTTTTTAGGAACGCAATGAATTGGGCTAACCCAAGGACTGTCATATATAGGGTAAATTAATCCCGCATCAAGAAGTTTTAGAACCTCTTTTTTGATAACTTCGTGGATTTTGGGATTTACCCTCCTCTGTTGTTGCACTGCTGGCTTAAAGTTATCCTCCATTAAGATTTTGTGTGTACAAAAGTTCGGGCTAATACCCTTAATGTCGGAGAGTTTCCAAGCAATTGCTTGCTTGTGTGACTTAAGAACCTTTAGGAGTGCAGCCTTTTCCTCATCTTTTAAGTCTTTAGCAATAATGACGGGTAATTTATCATTACCCTCCAAAAATGCATACTCCAGATGAGGAGGCAAGTCCTTGAGCTCGACCTCGGGAAATTCTTCAGATTTTTCAATGGACTTAATTTCTGCTTTATGAAGTTCTTTTAGAGACGGAGAGGGTGAAGGATCGTCATTTAACAATCTTTCAAGAAGAAGAATATCCCCCTCCGGGTCAAGATAGTTTTCATCAATCTCATTTGAGATTGAGCTATCCTGAGCAAGAAAAGCCTCGACCTCTTCCAAAAGGAAGTCACTTCCCTCAAACGGAGTGAGAGAAGGGGAAGAGTCGGATAAGATAGGCTCAGAAGAAAGAATGGTACTGCCACTTGATGAGAAACCAAGGAATTCTTGAGAATACTCCTCTGACGCAACATCGATGATGTCAATTCGGTTTACCGTTTCAGCATCATAGTTGGAGGAGTATCTTGAAGTTTGATCAAGATTGAATGTGACGGCTTCATTACCAACACGTAAAGTGATTTCTTCTTCGAAAACATCAATTAGAGCATGACCCGTTCTTAAGAATCCTCTCCCGAGAATGAGAGGAACTCTCGGGTCAGCATCGAAATCAACAATCACGAAATCTGCCGGAAAATGGAACTTTCCTACTTTCACGAAGATATCTTCGGCAATGCCGAGAGGATGAGATATAGTACGGTCTACAAGCTCGAGAGTCATGCAGGTAGGAGTGAGAGCAGGAAGAGAGAGTTTCTTCCAGACTGAGTGAGGCATAAGGTTAATGCTTGCACCAAGATCGGCCAAGGCAAAGCACTCAACCATTCCCGGGAAAATGCAAGGAATGAGAAATTTCCCGGGATCTCCAAGCTTTTCGGGAAGCTTTTTCAAGAGCACTGCTGAGCAATGCTCGATCAGTGGAGTTTTAGCCATCTCATAGAGTTTTTCCTTATTGCTTATTGCTTATCAGTTTTTCCTCGATTCTGATTTTGATTCGAGTTACGGTTTTGATTTTGGTTAAAACCGGGAGGTCCGAGAAAATTGTTGGAACAATAGCTTAAGAGATTACGGTCCCCTTGTGGTTGGTAAGAATTACCCCCCATGTTGTAGGAACCTTGAGCAGCATAAACGTTCTCTTGAGGAAAACCAGCAGTAGCTGGACACTCGGAATATAGATGTGGGCCTCCACAAGTTTCACAACTTCGGGCTACGGCTTTCACTTGTTGATTTTAAACTTGTTGATTTTGCATAGTTTGGTTCATTCTCAACACAGCCGTAGAGATATCATCCATCTTTTTAGTGAGAGCTATAATTTCAGGAGATGATGATGAAGGAATGACTGATTTACATGACTCATCCCTCTCCGCAGAGGAATCCCAAAAGTTATGGTGGGCAGTCATGTTCTCAATTAGATCATAGCATTCTTCGGGACGCCTTTTCATGAAGGTCCCACCAGCAGCAGCATTGAGAATATCCCGGTGCCTCAATGTCAGACCATTATAGAAGGTATCTATGATGGTAACTTGTAACATATTATGGTTAGGGCACTGATCAATTGCTAGCTTATAACGTTCCCAAGCCTCAAATAGAGACTCATCGGGACGCTGCCGGAAGTTGCTGATATCATTTCGTAACTTGGTAACCATGGAAGGTGGAAAATATTTTGCTAAAAACTTGGTTACCATTTCATCAAAGGTACGAATAGAATTCTTGGGGAGTCGGTCAAACCATGCAGTGGCATGATGGGTGAGAGAATAGGGGAAGAGATACAGACGGAGGGCATCATCGGTGACACCGTGCTGTTTCATGCTTTGGCTGACGGTAAGGTATTTGTCAAGATACTTGTTAGCATCCTCACCCGATAATCCGTGGAATTGACACGAATTTTGGACTTGTTGGATCATGTGGTGCTTGAGGCCAAAGTCCGTAGCCTCAATAGTGAGTGGTGCAATAGGTCCGCCCCTCCCTTGCATGGTAGGCTAGCACAACTCCTCCATCGTTCGGAGATCGGGAGCTGGCTCATCCTTGGGAGGGTCAGGGGGTGGCGGTGGCCCGTCGTCCATTTCTGTTTTAGGTTCTTCAATAACAGTACGTAGCTCGGGTACGTTTTTCTGATTTTTACGCTTTGTTTGTGAACGAGTGTGCATGCACTAAAAACAATTTTTCAAAACAAATTCGAGGCAAAACAACAGGGAACTTAAACCAATAATCACAAGTGAATGGCTTCTTTGAAAAAGGTACAGCACTCACAGGGATACAATGGCAAGTTTTAATCTTTAGTTTGGGAACTTATTATGTCCACACCCCCAGTTGGTAGGTGTTCTGCCTTGGTTTGCGGTGGTAAGATTTTATGTATTTATTAACAGAAAAATTGTTTTTGGGCTTTTGGATGTGTGTGCAAAAAAACTTTGGGAAATATTTTTGGTATCGATTCGTTAACCGAAATCGACCTCTTTAAAATTACTCGCAGGGTGGCGGGAGAGAAGAATGGATATCTCTTCAGTTCGCAATTTAATGACAGAACTTCCGTATTCCACCTGTGTAGGTTGTAATCTTAAAGAAACCGAAGTAATTTAACTTCACGATTTGTTTTGTTGTTTTTGATTTTTTTTTTTTTTTTTTTTTTTTTTTTTGGTGTTGCTAACACTTAAGGAAAAGTGTTAATGAACTTTTTGATATGATTGATATTTTTACAAAAACTTTTTACAAAAGTGGTGAAATTTGTACAGGGAGGGTTTTGAAAAGCACTAAACTTAAAACGATTTTAAAACACGTAACAACCTCCCCAGCAGAGGCGCCAAATTTTGATTGGGGCTAAACCGTCAGATATTATTGACCAAGGTTAATAAGTCAAAAACAGCTTAGGCCAATGCCCTGTGGATAGTATAGTGTTTCCCCGGGTCGTTATGTCCCAGCGAGATTGCAATGGTGCTTTGAAAACGTTTTTGAGAATGAGTGGCACTGAGGACAGTAGCCAAAGATGATTGAGAAGTGATTATGCTACTGATTTCTTGGTATTTGAACAATTTGAAACAATATTAACAATAACAGATATACATATGTAATCACACAAATGCAAATTGGAAACAGAAATGTTTACAAACAAAGAAAAAGGTAAGATTTACCAATTTTACAACTACAGGGGGTGCAAATGAAACTTTTTCAAACTTAAAATTAAGAGAAAATGAAATTAAAAAAAAAATTGTTTTTTTGAATTTTTTTATTATTTAATTATTTAAATAAAACTATTTAACTATTCAAATAAAACTAATTAACTTTAAAAACTTAATAATACAAATATAAACTAGAAAATGGTAAAATTAATTTTCTAAAAATATAAAATGATTTAAAATAAGATTAAAAATTAAAAATATGTATTTTTGTCTTTTTATGGATTTTCTTTTAATTAAATACTAATTATATTAATTAAACTATTTAAACTATTTTAAATTACTAATAATCCTAAAAATGACTAGATAATTATAGAAAAATTTATAAAACTAATTAACCATCATAGGAATCCTAAAAAAATTATAAAAATAATTTTACAACTAATTTTTAAGCTATTTATGAATTAATCACTTAATTATTATTTAAAGGCTAGTTTAACTAAATTAAATGTAAAAATTAGCAAATGGAAAGTGAAAATTGCAAAACTAATTTTTACAGAGGTTTAATAACTTATAAAACTTAGAAAAATTATAAAAAGTTATCTGGGATAAAATTTAAGCACTAAATCTAATTTATTTTTGACTTTTTAATTTAACCTAATTTAATTAAAATCAAATCTAGAAATTACTAGGTGAACAGTGAAAATTATGAAAAAATTATGGCAAGCATTTTAAGTGACAAAGAGGCTAGGAAAAATAAGCTAAGTACAACAGCTTATACAGATAAGCTGGAATAAGCTAAACGACCAAAAGAAGCACAATACACTCAAACTACCTTAAGTATATTGTTTATGCAAAGAGGGATGGAACTGGTGCCCTAGAGCAGATGGAAGGGGGAGGGGCTATATGCATGTTACTATCCTAAATGACCCAGGTTCGAGTCCCACTCCCCACTTTTTTACAAAACATTTATTTTTTTGATTTTCTTTTTGCAAAATTATTAAATAAGCTAAACTATGAACTTTTAATGAAAACTGTTGGGATATGAAATATCAAAGTGCTTCTGGATGTCAAAGTACTGCTGCATGAAGAATAAAAGTCAAAGTACTGCTGATATGAAGAATGCTTAAAGTACTTCGAAGAAAGCAAGGACTGATGTGCAATATTAAACAAGGATTATTGTGTAATATTAAGAGAATATTCTAGAATTAGTTAGGGATTATAACTTGTCGTTCAAGGATTATATGTTGTAAACCGACTTAAGGTTATCTATATACAGAGCCTTAAGAGGTATTGGTCGATAAGAGTTTTTTTAGAAGTTTTACAAGTTTTAGAAGTCGATCAAAGTTAATAGTTAGGGATTGTTAGTGAATCTGTGTAACAAAGCAGGTTCTAAGTTTGGTTAATATAAAAGTTTTCTTAAGCTTTGTGTTAGTAGATTCCGCATACTTTACAAGGTCAAAACAGTGTTTCAATATTAATAGTATTGAGTTTATTCAATATTGTTAAACCTTTACAAGCTACAAAAATAGTTTGATCAGAGTATATCAATCCAACAAGTGGTATCAGAGCTTGTGTTGGAAACTCTGAATTAAGAAAACAAACCTTTAAAACCTTTAAACTGATTTCACTACAAACCTTTTAAGATGTCGACTGATGCTGCACCTGCTCCCTCAATTACTGCTGTTAGAATTCCTATTGTTAAGAAGGGAGAGTACAATCTATGGGCTATGAAGATGAGGCAGTACATTGCTATCACAGACCATGCCTTATGGGATGTGATTGTCAATGGTA
The DNA here is from genome assembly GCA_030686995.1 of Artemisia argyi. Lineage (NCBI taxonomy): Eukaryota > Viridiplantae > Streptophyta > Magnoliopsida > Asterales > Asteraceae > Artemisia > Artemisia argyi. The sequence goes on from CM060680.1 coordinate 205,661,171, forward strand.
ACATGCAAGTTGAAGAACCAATTGAAGTACCTGGACAACCAACACCTCCAAAAATACCTGTACCTGCTGCTACCAAAAGAAATCAAGACAAAGCTCTCAACATACTGCTTTCTGCTATTCCTGATGGTCACTTACTAAAGTTTCATGATGCCAAAGATGCCAAATAACTGTGGGCTGCAATAAAGAAGAAGTTTGGAGGTAATGATGCTTCCAAAAAGATGCATAGGAATTTGCTGAAGCAACAATTTGAAACCTTCACAGTTGGTGAAAGAGAAGGTCTTGATTCTGCATATGAAAGATTTCAACATCTTTTAAGCATGTTAGAACTATATGATGCTGAGGTATCTATTGAAGATGCAAATTTGAAGTTCTTAAGAAGTCTACCATCTGCCTGGCATGTTGTTGCTACTATGATCAGAGGACAATCAGGGCTGGATACTATGGACTTTGATGATCTTTACAATAATCTGAAGGTGTATGAGCATGAGATGAATGGTTCTACAAGTTCAAGTACTCAGCAGAACATTGCTTTTGTTTCTTCTGAAAAGAGAAGCAGTACTTCTAACAAAGGTACTGCTTACCCTACTCAAAGTACTGTGAATGAAGCATAGGTTCCTTGCACAACAATGGTCACCACCAATTCATCACAATCACTAACCCCCACCTCAGATGATGTTCTATGTTCATTCTTTGCTCAACAAGCATCTATGCCTGTCACCTATCAAGAAGATGTATTGCAAATAGATGATGATGCTTTGGAAGAAATTGATATCAGATGGCAAGTTGCTATGCTCACTGCAAGGATCAAGAAGTATGTGAACAAGACTGGTAAAAGCATCAACTTCAGAGCTAAACAAGGCATAACATTTGACAAATCCAAGATTGAATGTTTCAACTGTCAAAGGACTGGTCACTTTGCAAGAGAATGCAAATTTGCAAAGTATCAAGCTAACAAGATGATTGAACCACCCAAGCCTGAAAGAAAGGAGATTCCAATTACTGAACCAAAACCAAAAGCTTTGGTTGCTCAAGAGAATCTGTCAGAGATTGATTGGTCCAATGAGTTTGATGAAGAACCTATAACTTATTCAATGGTTGCCTTGGAAGATTGGAGCACAGCATTTGATGAAGAGCCTGGATATGCTGCTTTGGAGTCAAGAGAAGAGTTAGGAAGCTTTGATTGGAGCATGGAGTTTGAAGAAGAGACAGTTCAGCTTGCTATGGTAGCTGCTTCACCAAGTCCATCCACCAAATCTGAGGTATGCTCTAAGTGTAATGATATGTATCAAAAGTTACTTACTGAGTATGTAGCTGAAAGAGATAAATTTCAAAAAGCTAGGGCTGAGATAACAGGTTATCAATTAACTTTAGAGTCTATGGAGGCCAAAATCCTTACACATGAAAACAATGAAGTAGCATGGCTTGAAACATATAAACAACAGGATTACCTAGTTAAGTTGAATGAATGGAAACTAGGTTGCAAGGTGTCTGAACTAGAGAAAGTGACTGCTGAAAGAGATAAGTTGGTAGAAAAACTTGCTGTTTGGAAAGAAGCAGGAGTGTCACATGTTCAATTTGTTGAAAAGCAAAGAACATCTAATATTAAGACAGGCCTAGGTTATGATAATAATGAAGGAATTCCATTCAAGAACAAGGAACTAAATCTAACTGTTGAATCCTCCACTAGTGATGAAGAGTTCCTAAGTCTAGATGAAAACACTTCTAGTGATGAGGAATCCCCTAGTCAAAAACCTCCTGTATTTCAGAAAGAAAAGGGTTATAATGCAGTTCCTCACCCCCCAGGTAGCTTTCAACCACCTAGAAAAGATGTTGATTGTTATGGTGTAGATAATCTAGAGTTTAGAAAAAAGCTTATTAATAAACTTAGTCCTGAAACTTTAGAAAAACCTGTTGAAGCACCTAAGGTTGAAGAGATAATGTTTCCAAAACAAGCAGTACCTTTAAACACTTTTCAAAGAACTGCTGATCACTCAGCAGTACCTCAAAGAAAATTCTTTCAAAATACTGCTAATTTTAGAAACACTTATGGAAGGGGATTTGGGGATATTGGTCCAAAGGTCTGTTATGTTTGTTATAGTCCTAATCATCTGATTAAAGATTGCAACTATCATTCAGAATACCTTAGTAAATATTCTAAGACCAGAACTGCACAACCAAGTTATACAGAGAATAGGCCAAGAGTTAACAAACCAGTTTGGAATTATTCACATAGGGTTAACCACTGTAATTTCTCAAAAGATTTTAGGTACCCTCATCAGAAAAGGTCATATTCCAAACCATCAGTACCTTCCCAAAGTACTGACAGTAAGGTTCCAAATGTTTCTAGCAAACACTCAAGTGTAAGACCTATGAGTTACAGTCATTACAACCCTAGAAAGACTTACAACATAAGAAAAGATGCTAGGACACAGAACCCAACTTCTAAAGTCACAACAAAATGGGTTAAGAAAGAAAGTACTGCTGGGGTAGATCCAGTACTTTCAGAGGTTAAGGGTGAAAAAGGGAAAATTGATCATGAAAAACAAACTGTTTTGGAAACAAAAACCTTAATTCTTGATCATGCTTTCAAAGATAGTGGTGATTACATACTCAAAAACTTTGAGTATGTCACTCCACAAGGGGAACACAAGTCAGTAATGGCTTGGGTTCCTAAAAATAACTAACCTTTTTCATGCTAATGCAGGGCAACCCAGAGGAGGAGCTTAAAGATCATCTTATTGTAGATAGTGGTTGCTCTGGAAGTATGACAGGAGAAAAGGAGCTCTTGTCAGATTTTAAAGCTTATTATGGAGGAAAAGTTGCATTTGGGAATGATCCTGATGGAGGAAGAATTACTGGCAAAGGAACAATCAAAGCTGGAAACATTGATTTTGAAGATGTTAGATTTGTGAAGGAGCTCAAATTCAATCTTTTGTCTGTCTCTCAGATTTGTGATAAGAAGTATCCTGTGTTATTCTTTGACACAGAATGTCTCATACTTTCTCCTGATTTCAAGTTAGAAGACAGAAATTTGGTGTTACTGAGAGCACCAAGAACTAATGATGTGTACAGCATAGATTTGAAGAATGTGAATTCTGATGTTAAGGCAACATGTTTGATTGCAAGAGCATCTATGGAGGAAGCACATCAATGGCACAGAAGACTGGGACATGTGAATTTTAAGAACATCAATAAACTGGTCAGAGGAAATTTAGTTAGAGGTTTACCTTCTAAGACATTTAAGAATGATCACACATGTCTTGCTTGTAAGAAGGGTAAACAGCACAAGGCCTCTTGTAAAAAGATTGAAGAAAAGACTATTAGAGAGCCTTTGGAACTGCTGCATATGGACTTGTTTGGACCTGTTTCAGTTGTCAGTCTGAACAAGAAGAAGTACTGTTTGGTTGTAACAGATGACTGCAGTAGATTTAGCTGGGTCTTCTTTTTATGTTTTAAAGATGAAACTTTTGATGCTATTCATGATCTAATTATAGCATTAGAGAATCAGTTAAGGCTCAAGGTAAGAGGCATTAGATGTGATAATGGGACTGAGTTCAAGAATCAGCTCATGGATGACTTTTGTGCTAAGAAAGGAATTAAAAGAGAATTCAGTATTGCTAGAACTCCTCAACAAAATGGAGTTGCAGAAAGAAAGAATAGAACTCTTATAGAAGCAGCCAGAACAATGCTTGCAGACTCTCAACTACCAGTTCCATTTTGGGCAGAAGCTGTAAGTGCTGCTTGCTATGTGTTGAATAGAGTGTCAGTGACTAAACCTCAAATGAAGACACCTTATGAGTTACTCATGGGTAAGAAGCCAAGTATCAAGTTTATGAAACCTTTTGGATGTCCCCTAACCATTTTAAATACTGCTGATAATTTGGGCAAATTTGATGGGAAGTCAGATGAAGGATATTTATTGGGATATTGTACAAATAGCAAAGGATTCAGAGTGTACAATAAGGTCACCAAGAAGGTTCAAGAATGTCTTCATATTGAATTTTTGGAAGAACAAGAAAACTCTAAAGGTAAAGGTCCTGATTGGATGTTTGATCTTGATTTAATGTCTTCATCAATGAATTATGTACCTGTAAGGGAAGAAAATCAAGCTGCTCCCACTGATGATGAAGCACAGTACATTGTTCATGATGTTAATTTAAGATCTGAAGATGAGCCAAAAGAAAATGCCAATGGTCAGAAGAAAAGTACTTCTGAGCCTCAAGGTACTGCTGTTCCTAACAGTACTGTTGATCCTCAAAGTACTGTTCCACCAAATATACCAGTATCTGCAGAAGATCAAGCCATTCAAGATGAACTTTCTAGAATGCTTTTTCAAGACACAATGGCTAAGTCATATGATGATGAACAAAGGAGGGTCTATGAAGCAGAAAAGAAGAAGGCAAAGGAAACAGCTAGCACCTCTAATCCATTTGAAAGTACTTTTCAACCTATGGATACTTCAAATTGGAAAAGTACTGATGTTGTTCAAGATTTTAACATACCTGACTTAGAAGATACTGCTGATCCAAACACCATTACTTTAGAAGATACTGATGATGAATTAGATCAAGAAGGCATTTTCTCAGATTCTAATGAAGATCCAGATATCACTAATTTGGAAGATAATCTTGCAGTTTCACCAACTCCAACACTCAGAATTCATAAAACTCATCCTGCTACCAATATCATTGGTCCATCATCATCAGGGGTGCTCACAAGGACTAAGGCTAAGAATATGTCTCAACAACATACTTCTTTACTTAGTTTTATCTATAAGCAGAACAGGGTAAATCACAAGGATCAGAAGTTATGTCTATTTGCTTGTTTTCTATCTCAGGAAGAGCCCAAGAATATTAAACAAGCACTAGCCAAAGAAAGCTGGGTGGAAGCTATGCAAGAAGAACTTCTATAGTTTAAGCTTCAAGAAGTTTGGGTATTATGTGATCTACCTGATGGAAAGAAACTTATTGGAACTAAATGGGTGTTTAGAGTAAAAAGAGATGAAAGAGGTAATGTGATTAAGAACAAGGCAAGATTAGTGGCTCAAGGATATAGACAAGAAGAAGGAGTAGACTATGATGAAGTTTTTGCTCCTGTGGCAAGACTTGAAGCCATTAGGCTGTTTTTGGCTTTTGCATCTTATATGGGATTCCCTGTATATCAAATGGATGTTAAAAGTGCTTTTCTATATGGCAAAATCACAGAAGAAGTTTATGTCAAACAGCCTCCTGGTTTTGAAGATCCTGCACATCCAAACAAAGTTTACAAGGTAATAAAAGCTCTTTATGGTCTTCATCAAGCTCCAAGGGCTTGGTATGAAAGGCTTTCCAACTTTTTGCTACAACATGGTTACAGAAGAGGAGCTATTGACAAAACTTTGTTTATCAAGAGAGATAAGAAGGATATTATGCTTGTTCAAGTATATGTAGATGATATTATTTTTGGTGCTACCAAGCAATCTATGGTGAAGGAATTTGAAGATCTTATGCAGAAAGAATTTCAGATGAGTTCCATGGGAGAATTAACATTCTTCCTAGGCCTTCAAGTACAACAGTCCAGTAGTGGGATTTATATTTGTCAAGATAAGTATGTTGCAGATATTCTCAAAAGATTCACTTTTACAACTGTTAGGCCTACATCTACACCAGTGGATACTAACAAACCTTTGGGAAAAGATGAAGATGGAGAAGATGTTGATGTCACACTATACAGGTCTATGATTGGATGTCTTATGTATTTAACTGCATCAAGACCTGATATTACTTTTGCTGTGAGCTTATGTGCAAGACATCAGGTTAATCCTAAAGTATCTCATTTGAATGCTGTCAAGAGGATTTTCAGGTATCTCAGGCAACAACCTAAGTTGGGATTATGGTATCCTAGGGATTCACCTTTCCATCTCCATGCCTTCTCAGATAGTGACTATGCTGGAGATAATTATGATAGAAGATCCACAACTGGAGGATGCCAGTACCTTGGAAACAGATTAGTTTCATGGCAATGTAAGAAGCAAACAATTGCAGCAACTTCTTCTACAGAAGCAGAGTATGTAGCTGCTGCAAGTTGTTGTGCACAAGTACTTTGGTTGCAAAATCAGCTTTTGGATTATGGGTTCAATTTCAAGAATACTCCAATCAACATTGATAATGAGAGTACCATCTGCATTGTTAAGAATCCAGTCTATCATTCTAAAACCAAGCACATTCAGATTAGACATCACTTCATAAGAGATTGCTATGAACAAAGGCTTATTAATGTGGTTAAAGTTCATACTGATGATAATGTAGCAGATCTACTCACAAAAGGCTTTGATGTTTCAAGATTTACTTTCTTAGTTGTGAGTATTGGAATGATTAATATGTAAGCTATTTTTGAGGGGAGGCTTTAGTAGTTTTTAGTTAGTCATTAGTTAAGGGGAGGCTACATGTATCATACAAAGGAAAAGCTTTTTATTTTTTATTCAGTTAAGATTCATACATCATCATTGTTATCAAGTTACAGACTTAGACACAAGACAAGACAAGACAACCACACAAAAGACCATCACAGACTACCACCAAGATCCTTATCCCTACTCCATAGGCCTTTTACCCTTGCCCTCATAGCTATGCTTTCCTTTTTGAGCAGCTTTTCTCTTGTCATCAAAAGAAGTCTGCTTTCTTGGGCAAGCTAAGCCAAGAATCTGCTTGGGAGGTCTTTCTTTTCTTGGAGCAGGCCACTTCATGTTCTGTATTGCAGTTTCAAGAGCATGAGTCAAAGCTTGTGGGAGCTCTTTAGCCAAAGATGAACCAACTTTCTTTTTGGGTTTCTTACTGGAAGCACTGCCTGCATCAGTTATGGTAGATTCAGCTGCACTCCTAGTTGATGAAGCTTCTTGAGGTCCCATCCATTGCACTTGAGGTGGAAAATAGTCTAACCATCCCGGATCTTCAAACTCAGAATCAGAGTAGTAGCTTATTTCTGAATCCGAGTCTGATGAGATGTTCACAATTGGGATATGACTCATGATGTTTACTAGCTTTTGTGTTAAAGAAAGTTATGAGGATTGTAAGTTGGTGATGAAGTTGCTTTTATAAGCCAAGTAAAGGTTAATGGGCATTTATTGAAGTATATTGATGTTCACTTACCATGGTAGCTTTGGGATTTATTATGGGGAGATAGTCATTAATTTTGGTTGACTTTCTAGACTCTTTTGGTCAAATGGTCAACATTCAAGATTTTCTTTTGGGAAAGTACTTTGGTCAACATCCTGTGTGAGCTTATAACGGAAGGTACTGCTCCATATTCTATGGAAAGTACTGCTTGGTGTTATTAAAGGGTACGCTGACGTGTCTGACACTGTTCCAACGGTCAGATTTGCGGCTAACAAACTTTCGAAAGATTTGGGGATATTTACTTCCAAAAATAACGGTAAAATCATTAATTAACCGTGATTTTTTGTATCTTATCCTTATTTAAACCCTCATATCTTTACCTTTTATTCCCCTTATTCACCGATTCTTGTTATTTAAACTCATACATATCTCACATCGATCATCAAACCCTAATCATCATGGCTAATCGACAAACCAACACCAAACACAACATGATTGCAAACCTTGAGAAAACCAAAGCAAACATTGATTTTCATAGCATTATTGATTTTCTCAATGGTACAAACATCTGTTACTCCATTCTTGTTAACCCTGAGGTTATTGGACCATGGATTCAAGCTTTTTGGGATACAGCTCAGTCGCAGGTTGAGGATGGAGAAGATATTATTGTTGCTACAGTTGCTGGGAGAGTTATTCGTGTAACTGAGGCTTCAATTAGAGAGGTTTTGTTATTTGATGATGAAGGAGGCTCTGTTTTATTTGGGAAACAAGAAATTTGGAATACACTCAGAGATATTGGGTATGAAGGTGCATTGACTAAGCTTACTTTTCAGAAAGCTATGGTTAGTCCTCATTGGAAATTTCTTATTCATGTTTTGTTACATTGTTTAAGTCCAAAGAGTACTGCTTGGGATCAATTTAGTCATTCTATAGCTTCTGCTTTTGTGGGTTTGATTACTAATCAGCCTTTTAATTTTTCTTACATGATTCTTGAGGGCATGCTTACTCATATTAAGGCTGGCAAACCTTTTCTTATGTATCCAAGGTTTGTTCAATTGCTTTTAGAAAATCCACTAGATGGTATACCCAAGTCTCAGGATTATGTACCTACCATTAAAATGCCACCTAAAGTTTTCACTTTTATGTCACACAAGGGGATAAATTTTTCGGGTAGGAATACACCTCTTAATGCTTATATGTTAGAGGTAGCTCAAGCTGTTAGGGATGAAGAAGCCAATAGTGGTTCTGCACACACTGATCATGATGCTTCATCTGCTGAGCATTCTGCTTCAGAGCATACTCCCACACCATCTATGGTTTCTCCTCATCATGATGTTTCAGATGAAAAGACTTCTTTGGATCATTCTGTTTCTCCTCAAGGTACTTCTCCTCAACGTACTGATCCTCAAGGTACTGCTTCAGAGGATTCACCAGTACCTACTCCCAATGATTATACTTCCACAGATGGGTTTCAAACATCTGAAGAAATTTGTTTGGCCTCTTATTAAGCATTTTAGGCTTTTTGTGAAAGAAAAGAAACAGTCTCAGAAGGCACAATCTAAACAGAAGAAGTCTAAGTCTAAAAGGAAGCTTAGAAAGTCATCATCTATCAAATTGGGGAGGAATCAAGATGATAATTTGAATAAAGATGATGTTGAAGATGCTCATTTATGGAAATATCCAGAAAGTCCAAAGATTCTTATCTCAGAAAGTTATGTTGAAGCTGATATGGATATTGCACAAGAAGAAGAGCATATTGAGCAAGAGAAAGAGAATGAGCAAAAGAAAGAGAATGAGCAAAAAGAGGATGAGCAAGAGATTGTTAAGCAAGATGAAGGTGCACAGAATATTCAAAGTACTGGTGTTCAAAGTACTGCTGCAGAAGTTACAAGTTTGCAAGGTACTGTTGAGCAAGGTATTTCTTCCAGAGTTATTAATGAAAGTGAAGTTACTGCAGCTGGACCTTCCATAATGGATTATGCAGATGAAGCTGGTCCTTCTACTTTTGTACCTGAAGAAGAAAGAGAACATACTGCTAGTGATGATGAAACAATTGCTCAGGTTATGATGAATTTGAGAAGACCTACTGGAGGAATACATATATCTGAGCCTGCACAAAAGGATGATGAAAGTACTTCTGAATCAGAAAAACCAGATCCAAAAGATAAAGGGAAAGGTATAATGGTTCAGAAAGAATCTAAGAAGAAGAAGAAATTTTCTATTGCTCAGGTTAGAGAATTAGAGACTGCAGGTGATTTAGAGCTTGCTAAAAAGCAACAAGCTGAATTTTATGCTGAGTATTTGGAGGAAATCAGAAGGCCAATTACAAAGAAGCCAATGACTAAAGCTCAGGAAAGAAATTGGATGATACAATTTTTAAGAAAGAAGGGATACAAGAATTTGCATAAAGAAAGGTATCCAGAAATAAAAGCTTTATGGGACAAAGTACAAGAAGATATCAGAAGAGAAGTAGAAAGTTTTGTACCCATGGAAGTTGATAGAGAAAAAAGATTGGAAGATGTCAGAAAGGAAGAAGCTGAGCAAAGGAAATTGAAGAGAAAGAAATTAGCTGAAAATGATCAACTGACAAAAAGGCTAAAGCTAGTTCATGAAGATACTGTTGATGAACTCAGAAACTATTTAAGAGTTGTTGATTTTGAGAACAAAAGAATTGAAGAATCTGGAACTAAGTCCAAGATAATCTTATTTTCTGTGGTAGAATCTCAAGAGGGAAATTATTTTATGATCCACAGGGAAGATGAAAGCTTCACAACATTCTATATGTTATGGGATTTGTTGCACTGTATTACAAGGGAAGATTTGTATGACTTATATGTGCAAGTGCAGTCTTACTATACAAAGAATGAAGCTTCAGAAGTGGGATTAGTTTTGCTTGGAGATTTATTTACCATCTGGGATACTGAAGAAACAAGTGTTGATACTCTCTGGAATGATCAAGAGAATTGGGAAATTACAAGATGGAGATTCTTTGAGTCATCAGGAGTTCATACATTAGAGATGGAAGATGGTACTATGATTCATATGTTGGCTGAGAGGAGATATCCATTGATCAGAGATATAATGCTCAGAATGCTGGATCATGGAATGGAACTTGAAGAGGAATCTGAAGTAGCTTTGGATGTTATTAAGCTATTTATCAGAAGGGTTAAATCTGAAGAGTAATATTGCATAGTACTGGTATGATTTGTTTTGTAAAGTTAATGTATTTTTCTAAGTACTGCAAAAACAAACAGTACTTTATCAAAGTACTGCTTGCTGATATAAACCAGTATAAGTCCAGGAAAATAAATGTTTTTGATAAAAAGGAAAGAGGATTTGAAAAGAAACACATGGTGTTAGTATTTATACTACACAACAAATGGTTATTGATTCACCATGTCTAATCCACATAAGAATCAACTAGTCCAGAGCAAACGGCTACTGGTAAAGACTTATCAAATCCGTTGATGGTTGATAGTTTACCAAAAACTAGGTTATCAACTCACCATACATCTAAGTGATCAAGAGTTGGCTAGTCCATAGCAAACGGCTAATGGTAAAGACATATCAAATCCGTTAATAGCTGATGATTTGCTAAAAATCATAATTTTCAATGATTCACCTCTCACAGGAGTTAACACACCTGGAAGTGATGAGAATAGTATGAAACTTTTAAGATTTGATGATTTGTGTACCTAAATGTTGCTGAGTTGCTGAAAAGATGCTATGGAAGATCTGATGCTGATAAAGAGTACTTTGACAGATGACAGATAGAAGAAAAGAAATAAAGAAACAACCTCACTGAATGATTAAGGATATGAAGATTAAAGATAATAAAGAAACTTGAAATTAAGCAAGTAAAGTTCAAGTTAGGGGAGGATTGTTGGGATATGAAATATCAAAGTGCTTCTGGATGTCAAAGTACTGCTGCATGAAGAATAAAAGTCAAAGTACTGCTGATGATTAAAGTCAAAGTACTGCTGATATGAAGAATGCTTAAAGTACTTCGAAGAAAGCAAGGACTGATGTGCAATATTAAACAAGGATTATTGTGTAATATTAAGAGAATATTCTAGAATTAGTTAGGGATTATAACTTGTCGTTCAAGGATTATATGTTGTAAACCGACTTAAGGTTATCTATATAAAGAGCCTTAAGAGGTATTGGTCGATAAGAGTTTTTTTAGAAGTTTTACAAGTTTTAGAAGTCGATCAAAGTTAATAGTTAGGGATTGTTAGTGAATCTGTGTAACAAAGCAGGTTCTAAGTTTGGTTAATATAAAAGTTTTCTTAAGCTTTGTGTTAGTAGATTCCGCATACTTTACAAGGTCAAAACAATGTTTCAATATTAATAGTATTGAGTTTATTCAATATTGTTAAACCTTTACAAGCTACAAAAGTAGTTTGATCAGAGTATATCGATCCAACAAAAACACTTTTTCTAGAAAAACCAAATAAGCCTTGTATGAGCTTATTTACTCAACAGATGGCTTATTAAGCCAAAATTGGATTTCTAACAAGCCAAAAGCTACAAACAAGCTACAAACCACTGATTTATACCTAAATTAAGTTAAATAAACCAAATAAGCTCAGGAAATAAGCTAATACACAACAATAAGCACTTATATGTATGACTAAGACCAAAACAGGCCAAAAGGCCAATGTCCAGCCCTATGTAGGGCCCACAGGCTTGATTGGAAGTCCAAATGGAACTTGGATCCAATAAGCCAACCTGGTAAGCTTCTAAATAAGCCAATAATCACAAGCTAAATCCCACAGTTAAGCAAGATATGAGCTTATGAAAATGTATGATCACCACTGATCACTCAGTCTGGGTGTTTGGTCAGGGTGACTTAGGAGTACAAATAAGCTAAGGGCCAGGGTCATAGGGTTCAAAATAAGCACTGGAATATCAAAATAAGCTGGTGAACTCTCTAAAAAGCCAATGGTTAAGTACTGGGGTCCACAAGCTTAGTCACAAAAGCACTTGGAATAGTGATCAAAATCCTGTGCACAGGGCATACACTTGCCCTGCAGGTCTAAACAAGCTCTTGCAAAAGCTTATATAAAAATCTTAAAATTAAGCTGATAGTAGAACTTTGAAGACTAGGTGACAAAGATTGATTTCTGAAAAGATCAAAGTCTCAAGTTTAACACAGAAATAACAAAAAATCTTCCAAATTTTGGATTTCTGAAACAAGTGAACTTTTGACTTTTTGAAATTACAAACTTAGATTGACTTTTATGAACTTTGATCTGGATTTATTTACTGAATATTTTATTTTAGACTACAAGGACATGAAAATAAGTAACCTTAACAACTTGTGAACAAATTTGATGAGTTTGGAACCAAAAATCCTTTCAGATAGCAATTTATGAAGGTTTGAAAGTGATTTTGACTTTCCTTTCAATAAGCACTGGTTTTTATGATTGATTTGCACTATTGTGACCGAAATTAACAAGTCTCAACAATAACAAGCAACAAACTACCACTAGAACACCCAGGATCACACTGATCCAAACAGACCTTTAATTTACTGTTTTGTTGACTTGTGAAGCAAATGGGTTATTTAGACAAAGGGACTAATTCCTAACAACTTATGAAGATAAAATAAGCCAAAATAAGCATAAAAACAACATGATTAACCACAAAGACAAAGAATCTTCTAATGTACTAATTAAGCAGTAAAAATGAAACACTAAGCAACTACTAATTTTAATTAACAAACTACTGATTTTAATCAATATTATCACTAATAAACACTAAATAAGCTTAAATGAACAAAGATAAGCAGATAATAAGCTATGCTACAGTGAAATTACAAAATTACACTAATAATGAAAAGTTCAAACTTACAAAGGACCTCTGCTCAAAACAAGGTCTAATTGGCTCGAGGAGCTACTCTACAAGCTCCTAGCTTATCATAGATAAGCTAGGTACAATCCATCTGCCAATTCCATTACTTGGCACTTCCTATAGCTTTCCACAGTCAAATGCAAAGGTATCCTGCTTATTTTTTGTATTTTTTTTCTTTTTTATGTTTTTCTTATATAATTAAGAGCTTAAGTGAGCTTATATGACAGTAATACTAAGTTAAGAGCATGATCAGAAAATAAAAAGAAAACTTAATTTAAAATGTAAAACTGAATTAGAACTGAAATGCTTGAGTTTTTGATTATCAAAAGATCAAATTACAATGTTGAAATAGATTACAAGCTTTTGGAAGTAAAACTAACAACTAGAATTTGAAATTATACTAATTCGACATAAATTATAAGCTAAGTGAGTACACACTTCTTCCTTTGCTTCCTTCTCTCTTATATAGCCCTCCATTAGGGTTTGTGTGATCTTCTGAGCATTTCCCACAACCCTTGGATCCTTCAAACTCAATCCTAGCCATCCACGTCATTTTGGCGGGAAAATTGGGAAAGAGTGAATTTGTTAAATACTGCAACAGGGGGGTGGCATTTAATGTTTTTGGCTTGTTAGGTAAGTGGTGGTTTGGGCGATGGATTGTGATGGTGTTGCAGAGCAAGTGGAGTGGTGGGGTGAGAGGGAAGGTGGGAAAGGGGATGGTTTGACAGGGGTTTGACCACAGGGTCAAACGTTGACCCAAACGTTGACCCTGGTGGTATTAAAAATGGGAGTGGGCTTTTGAGGTTGGGCCAGGGGTAAGGGTGTTGGGTTGGTGTGTTTTATTTTTGGATTGGATTTGGTTTTTGATATTTAAGGGTCCGGTTTGGTTTTGTAGTATCACAAGGACCAAATATGTAATATTCTGAAATTTGAGGGGCTTCGTTGGGCACTTTTCCAAAGTATTCCATGGGTATAACTTGCCAAATGAGAATTTTATAAGGACCTGTGTTGATTTTTCCATGTATGAAACTCCAGGGACCATTGTTGCCAATTTGCCAAACTCCAGGGACCAAACTTGTAATTTCACCAAAATTTCCAACCAAGGACCATTCCTGCCATATATGAGAAGTACAAGGACAAAATTTGTTTTTCTCAAAGTTTTAATATCCCAGGGACCATTTTTGTCAATTTTAAAAGTTCAGGGACTAAACTTGCAATTTTGTAAAACTTTGCACCAAAGGACTAATTATGTAATTTGTGATTCAAAAAGGACCTTTGGTGACTTTTCCAAGTTTTTAGAATAGCCAAGGACTAGATTTGACAACTTTTGAAAGATGAGGGACTGAAACTGCCAATTATGCAAACTTTGTTCATTTTTCATCTATTTTTTATTATTTTGCATCTGAAACATATAAAACACATTCCTGGGATATTTTCAGTATAATGATGCATTTTTGAGTGTTTTTAGATGTTTTGGCAGCTCAAAATAGGTAAAAATGATGAGTATTTACACACTCATCAGCGGTTATGTAACTTAGATTAAACAAAAATATGCTAAAAAATTTTCATTTTGATATATTAAGTACAGATTAAGCATATTTTTAAAATTTCAGGACAAGTAAGCGTTCTAATTCCCCATCCCCCCACTTAAGTTGAACAACATCCTCGTTGTTTCTAATAAAAATTAAAAACAACGAAATAAAAAGAATTAGAACGGGAAACTCCCCTCAGATTTACTCGGTATGATCCTCCATTATGTGTTTGTAAGCAAAATCTACTTTCTTGTGGGCGAAAAAGCGTTCAAGCCTCCATGAATGACGTCTCCACAGAAAGTACAGAAATGTATATACACCCTTGTTTAAATAACACACCTGTATTAAGAAAGTAACAACTTGCACGTAATTGATTAGTAGTTAGCGAAAACAAAACCTAAAAATTTAAAATAAAAAATCTGGAAATCATCAGGTCAGTCGATACGCCGCATCCATAGGATGAGATGCGCCGTATCGAACCTGGAATAAGTACGAATCAGAAAATCAGATGCATCGCATTCTTAACCAGGGATGCGCCGCATTAAATAAACTCACATAATGTTTTAAAGTTTCAAAATAAAATAAAACGGAGAAAATAAAAGATGTGATATGTTCAGTTGATATGCTGCATCTATAAGATGAGATGCGCCGCATCTACTGTAGATCTGACAGACTCGACAAAGAAAAACAGTAAATGATAAATCCGGGTTGTCTTCCGGTGAGCACTTTTCTTTATTCCAGAGTCTTTGATGCGTAGGGATTGCACCAGGCTTTACCTCTCGAGGGATCTCGAAAAGCTTACAACCCCCACCAGGCAGTGTACCTGATCGATGTAGTATAGTATAATGACAAGTACCGGGGGATTGATCGTTCAGCTAGGAATAGTGTCGCTAGGATTAGAAAACCTAAAGACTAGGTCTAGAGATGAGGGATGATTCTTTTTGTATTTTTATATTTTTTAGAAAGCAAGTAAAAATCTCGGTTTTGAAGGAGTTGGGCGGAATTAGTTGCTAATCAACTAACCCAAAACTAAGATGCAATCAAAATAAAATACTAAAAATGAAAATAAACTAAATTAAACTAGAGTTGTGAGCAATATATGGGAGAAATGTGTTTACTTAGATTTCACTACTCCCTAGATACCTTTTACACGTTAATTACTTGTTATAGTTGCGTGGATGACGGATGGTATTCCTTAATACCATTCATGGGGTGGCGTACTTACTTCCCCAATCCTATGAGTGCCTACTTCACTCCTATGTTGAGCCGGCTAAGAAGCTCCTAACATGGGATCATTAGAATTTACTCATGCATTAAATACAACCAATAAAACCTAGTACACATCGGTTCATGTTTCCTAAGACGTTCAAGCATGTTACACAATGGAGATCTGCCAGTTTTCTTAAGCCTAACATTGAAATCATTCATCCAATACAACCATAAACAAGTAATCAACACATAATTAACATCTAGGTTTCATTAGATCTAAGCAAACACAAGATAAATCTAGCCTAGCATGTTGAAATCAAGACAAGTAAAAGATATAATCAACCAACACATAGACATATTTATTGAATTAAAGAGAAGACTTATCTTAATAGCACATGAAGGATTCAAGGGTTGAAAACCCTTGAAAGTACTGTAAAATATGAGCTAGGGTTTAAAAAAGTTCGGCCCTAGGGTTCTCTACACAAGTTCCTCCCTAATGAATGAAAAATAGAAAACTATATATAGAGTTTAGAAGGTGACGGCGTCAAGAACAAAGGTCTGACGCCATCATCTCGCCGCCAAATAGTTCCTCGTACTGCCTAGATCTGGGTCTGACGCTGTCATGTGGTCTCCTTATGCAGGCCGTCACAGATTTAACTCTTGACGCCCTTGTTGTGACGCCGTCAGGTTTGCACTGGGTCGTCACCACTTTTACTCCTGACGCCGTCAGGGTCTTCCTCTTGGCGCCGTCAGGTACTGTTCTCAGCATGGAAAATTAAGTCTTTGGCGTTTTCTTCACTTTTATGCTCCAAAAACATCCGAATTGCTTTCTTTTCCAGATTTCAATCCCAAAGTACCTAAAATCACAAAAGGAACGATTTAGGGTAATATTTGATCAAATAAATTCAATTTCGGGCTTAAATGACCCCCTAAAAGTGGTTCATTTTTCGCCTCATCATATACCCTTACACTTGAGATTTGCTTGTCCTCAAGCAAATGCGCTTTTATTCTAATCAAAATACAAGTTAGGGGTCATTTAACACTAATATAAAAGTAATTACAACAAATAATCGTTCCACTAAAGACAAATGACAAGCACGGAGGTCATACACTAGCACCTCACAAATAGTGTTTAGATACTCACATCTCTCGGGTGTAATAAAGTAATATCACAATATGGAAATGGAAAACATCTCTCACTACCTGTCATAGCAAAATAGATTACCATAGGCTTGGGAAAGGATCAAACCTCCACCACATGGCGTAAGCACCTAGGATAAACCATCAAAGAGGTCTTTTAAAGGGTTGTAACGTTAGGTGTAGGGATATGGAATACACGGTTTTGTTGGATATAGGCAGTCTTTACTGGTGGCGAGTTAACAATCTTAGTTAATTACATGTACAATATGGCGTTGCTAAGCCATGACTAGACTTGACTTAAGCTAATAAATGAAAAATAACAAAAACATAAAATGAACATAGAATGAAACGGGATGGTAGTCCGTATGTTTTTTCTCTTTTCTTTTTCTATTTTTTTTTTCTTTTTCTTGATTTTTTCGATTTTTTTTTTTCTTTTTTTTTTTTTTTTTTTTTTTTTTTTTTTTTTTTTTTGCATACACTCTTACCCTACCATCCAAAATAATACATCATAGGAAATGAAAATTCCCCATACACTTGAATTTTTACATACTTTACAATAAACTAATCTAATGACTCGAATTAAGAAAATCAAAACACTTGGAGTACTTTTAAGGTTAACGTACATATGGGGGTAATATATGATGTTCTTCCCCACTCCATAAAATAAGTACTTTACCCATGAGTCCCAATCGTCCCAAAACAATATGTACAAGGATATGACTCGACTTAGCAACCATGTAATCAATTAGATAATTAACTTAGGGTTTAAACAAATAACAATAATGCACTAAAAATGAGTGCATACACGGAAGGCTAAGGCGATTTGGGTGTACATTTAAGTGGGGTGTAACAAATTCTTCCTTTAAGTAAAATGGTTAAAGTTAGAAACGAAAAGATAGGCTCGGAGGGGTGTACTAGGGGTTTCGTGTACTAAAAATGAGTACAACGCTAAGGTGTGGGAAAATTTAGTTGACTTAACTAGCCAAGTAATATGACTTAAATGGTCAAGTAATTATAATACGGGTTTAACACAAGGGTGATCCTAATGCCTCTTATCATGTAGTGTATCCTACTACACGAATGTAGTCTCACTAGCGGTCTCGGGATGCATCACGAACGCAAGTTCTAGAATCTAAATGCTACCGGTACACTCATAAGCACTAATAAGAAATGCTTTTCCTATCAAATCTAAAGGCGAACCTCACATATTTGGGTGGAAAATTTTTCTAAATGATACGGTTATGTGCTAGTCATACAATCTCCTATCCATGAGACGCTTGCTATGGCTAAAGTTTCACTCCTAAATGTTGTAAAAAAATTTTAATTTGGCGCTAAAATTACACTAACAAGTATTTCTCATAGTTTTATTACACATCTACTATCAAACAAACAAACTCAAGCGAAAGTGTATCTGTTAGGTATCATCATTTTACCCTCCCCTTACACTTAGGATGAACATTGTCCCCAATGTTCAAGTAAAGAATGTAAAAGTGAAATAAGTAAAACAAATGAAATCAAATACTCCCCTGATTCGCTCGGTATGGATAATAAGGTGGCCAGGTTAGATCTTCCTCCAAGAAAATGAACAATCAAAGCTTCCCTTCCAGAAAAATAATCATCTTCTTGTCATACATAACCTGTGAAACCTGAGAAAACAGACAAGGCAACCTCGCTTAAAATCGGCGGCAAATCTACATATGCTAATAAATCCTAGAAAACAAAATAAGATATAATGCTTGTGGAATGATGTTTGCAGATTTCCTGGAGATTATAAAACTAATAATGCAACAAAAACTTTAAGACTCCGTTAGAAAAACAAAACTGGTAAAATTTCCAGATTTTTACACGTGACGCCGTCACAAGTGACCTGCAGAAATTCTTATGTTAAGTTTCCGGAAAATTTCTGGAAAAACTTGGTCCTACTTCTTGGAAAATCCTGCAAAACATCATTATGACTCGATACAAGCATTTGACTCTAACAAATACGAATATACATGTTCACTTAATATTGTGGAGAATCATGATCGGTTTTGTTTCTTAAAAACATATTTGGGGTTTCCCCTTACACTTATCTTTTGCGAAATACCTTTGGATGAAGTTAAGACTAAGCCAAACAACAAAATAAAGTATTTTCACTATTTTAGTTTTGAAACATGATTTACCAACAATAAAAATAAAGCATGCATACGGAAGCAAATAACAATCAAACAAAATGAAAAATCACACAAAACATGGGTTGCCTCCCAAGAAGCGCTTTTCTTTATTTACGAGTCTTGTAGCTAGACTCAAGGTCATGGGTTACTACGTGACCTCATCATTGGTTTCATTTTCTGATTGTAAATGTTCTTTGTAGAAACCAATCACCTTTTTCTCAATCGCTCCTATAATCCTGTGGGCAAATTCCTTATCGACTTTATACTTTGGTCCTAGAGTCAAGCAATCTTTGTAGAAAAGACTCTTCTTTTCCCATACATAATCCATGCCCTTTTTCTTATCTTCTTCATTGATGTCCTCAAAAGTACCAATATTATCCAAGTCAAGTCGGGGCACAAAATGAAATTCTTTCATTCTATTAGGCATCCTATAAGTGATCCTATCGGTGTTACTTGCAAATCAGATTGTCCCTTCTATCTCATCATATTCCAACTTGGACTCTTCAACAAATGGTTTACCAAACACAACATTGGATAACCGACAATCAATAACATTAGCAAGATCTTCAACAATCATAAAGTCGGCGATATAAGTAAAATTCCCAACAAAGACATGTAGACCTTTAACTCTCCCGACAAAGTTACAAACTCCACCGGGGTATTTGGGATCTCTTCTAGGTTCAAGTCTTGTTTTCACTATATCATTATAAACACTCGAGGACATCATGTTGATTGGGGACTTAAAGTCAATGGAAGCATTGTTAACGTGTCTATACCCAATCATACATGGTATCTTAGCATTCTTAGGATCGCCTCTCTTTATCTTGGGTTCGATTCTAGTAAAAAGAGATCGAGGGTTATCAATAAGATTATTATAATAAGCAATCTCCTCCTTAGCGGGGTATAGATTAAAATAATCGTTTAGCTTCGGATCTATTTCCCCTTCCTCAAGTTTCTCAACAGCATTCTCAAAATCATTAGGCCCTAGGTCCTCATTTGAATACAAGGCGGTTGCTAGGTCACTAAATGCATGGTCGAGCTCAACTTTAATCAACCTATTAAGCTCCCTAAGTTCCCTAATCTCACTCTCAATTTGTTCACGTAACAAAGCCACATCTCTAGGGGAAAGGGGTGGATTCGCGTTTTCCATAATGGTCAACGGAATAGTCAATGAATCTAATTTACTAACAGAGGCACGAAGCAAAAGATAGACTAAAGAAAACCTAAGAATAAAAATAAAATCTAACTAGAAAGGAATCTAGCAAGTAGACCTAATAAAAAGAGATTCTAACCTAGACAATAACTATTCCCCGGGCTGCGGCGCCAAAAACTTGATGCGTAGGGATTGCACCAGGCTTTACCTCTCGAGGGATCTTGAGAAGCTTACAACCCCCACCAGGCAGTGTACCTGATCGATGTAGTATAGTATAATGACAAGTACCGGGGGATTGATCGTTCAGCTAGGAATAGTGTCGCTAGGATTAGAAAACCTAAAGACTAGGTCTAGAGATGAGGGATGATTCTTTTTGTATTTTTATATTTTTTAGAAAGCAAGTAAAAATCTCGGTTTTAAAGGAGTTGGGCGGAATTAGTTGCTAATAAACTAACCCAATACTAAGATGCAATCAAAATAAAATACTAAAAATGAAAATAAACTAAATTAAACTAGAGTTGTGAGCAATATATGGGAGAAATGTGTTTACTTAGATTTCACTACTCCCTAGATATCTTTTACACGTTAATTACTTGTTATAGTTGCGTGGATGACGGATGGTATTCCTTAATACCATTCATGGGGTGGCGTACTTACTTCCCCAATCCTATGAGTGCCTACTTCACTCCTATGTCGAGCCGGCTAAGAAGCTCCTAACATGGGATCATTAGAATTTACTCATGCATTAAATACAACCAATAAAACCTAGTACACATCGGTTCATGTTTCCTAAGACGTTCAAGCATGTTACACAATGGAGATCTGCCAGTTTTCTTAAGCCTAACATTGAAATCATTCATCCAATACAACCATAAACAAGTAATCAACACATAATTAACATCTAGGTTTCATTAGATCTAAGCAAACACAAGATAAATCTATCCTAGCATGTTGAAATCAAGACAAGTAAAAGATATAATCAACCAACACATAGACATATTGATTGAATTAAAGAGAAGACTTATCTTAATAGCACATGAAGGATTCAAGGGTTGAAAACCCTTGAAAGTACTGTAAAATATGAGCTAGGGTTTACAAAGTTCGGCCCTAGGGTTCTCCACACAAGTTCCTCCCTAATGAATGAAAAATAGAAAACTATATATAGAGTTTAGAAGGTGACGGCGTCAAGAACAAAGGTCTGACGCCATCATCTCGCCGCCAAATAGTTCCTCGGACTGCCTAGATCTGGGTCTGACGCCGTCATGTGGTCTCCTTATGCAGGCCGTCACAGATTTAACTCTTGACGCCCTTGTTGTGACGCCGTCAGGTTTGCACTAGGTCGTCACCACTTTTACTCCTGACGCCGTCAGGGTCTTCCTCTTGACGCCGTCAGGTACTGTTCTCAGCATGGAAAATTAAGTCTATGGCGTTTTCTTCACTTTTATGCTCCAAAAACGTCTGAATTGCTTCCTTTTCCAGATTTCACTCCCAGAGTACCTAAAATCACAAAAGGAACGATTTAGGGCAATATTTGATCAAATAAATTCAATTCCAGGCTTAAATGACCCCTAAAAGTGGTTCATTTTTCGCCTCATCAGTCTTCAAGTTAGACTCACGTTCAACTCCTATTTTGCATCATTCTAAGAATCGGAAGCGTCACGCTCCCACATTGCCAAACCAGTAATATTGAACACACCTTGCTCGTCCTTGATCTCCACGCCATTTCTTTTCAAAATCTGTATGAACAAGGTCTTGTCCCTTTCGGGCAGAGATGATAAAATGATTGACGGGAAATTCTTATTATTATATAGGCATAAATATGCAAGATGGGGTGGTAGTTCAATAAATATATCATTATCCAAATTAGTTTTCTCAAATACTCTCCTATGTTTGTTAATAACCACACAATCATACCACTCATCGTCAGAATCATCAACAATATCACACCTAAGCTCGGTAGGTACATTAAGGTCAATAAATTCCTCGAAGCTTTCATGATTAGGATTAGTTGAGTTGTTCAGGATCAATGTTTCTCCCATAAGCCTAACTTCTAGATCGAGGTCCATACGTTCTCTTAATCCTAGCGCATAAACGCTTCTAATAATGCTTTTACTTGGATTTTGGCACTTATAGACTAGTTTATTGTTCCCTAATTTTAATGAGATTTTTTTTTGAAAACATCTATCTTAGCATGAGCAGTAGACAAGAAAGGTCTTCCAAGGATTAAAGGAATCTTAACATCCTCGGGCATATCTAATATAACAAAGTCTATGTGGAACACAAACTCTCTCAATCTTAACTAGCACATTCTCTGCTATTCCCTCAGGTCGTTTTACCGTTTTATCAGCCAATTCAATCAATAGCTTAGTTGGTGTTAATTTACCTAAGCCTAGAGTTATGAATGTCTTAAGAGGCATTACACTAACACTTGCTCCTAAGTCAGCTAAAGCATTATTGAATGACATGTAATTAATAGAACAAGGTAAAGTAAAACTTCCTGGATCTTTTTCTTTGTGGGGCAAGGCTTTGTGATCAGTTGCTGAGTACTCTTCTTTCATTGTAGCCTTGATTTCCTATTCAATCTTTGCCTTTTCTTTGAGAAACCTTCTTAAATTGACCGAAGAGTTAAATAAAAATTCGGGCTTTGCAGCATCATTACCATTCATCAACCTTCTAGGAAACGGCACATCGGGCATGATTTCTTCGGCTATGGTGATTGCCTTGACATGATCTCTTGGGTTTGTTTCAGTTGAAATAGGCAAATCATTGTTTGAACTAATCCATATTGATGTTTGGGTTCTTTATAAGCATTCAACTGTAAACAAATGTCACTACTTTCTAACTATTGTAGATGACTATTCAAGAGCAACTTGGCATATTATTTACCATCCAAACACCACACAATATCAACCATAAAAATGTTTCATGCTTTCATCTTAAACCATTTCAAAATCACTATCAAAATAATCAGGAGTGACAAAGGCACATAGTTTCTTAATCACTCCCTGTCTGAATTTTTTAAAACAAATGGCATCCTTCACCAAACCTCATGTCCAAACACACACCAACAGAATGCCAGGGTAGAAAGAAAGCATAGGCACTTATTAGAAGTTGCAAGGGCCATCAGGTTTCAAGCCAATTTTCCTATTCATTTTTGGGGATACTGTTTGCTTGCAGCAACTTATCTCATAAACAGACTACCATGTAAACCTTTGAACCACAAAAGTCCTTATGAAATGCTATACCAAATACCCTGATGAGATCAAATAAGTACATTTTATTAGCATCATTTATCCTATTTAATTGACTTGTTTTATATTATTTTGTATGAGAATTGGTGCTTTAATATTTACTTTAGTGATTCTCAGTTAAAACCAAGCAATAGGTGAAAGTTAATGATATTGAATGAATTATGGAGCTAAATGATCAAGATTTGAAAAGTCTATTGAAATTCAAGAGATGTGCCGTATCTCTCTCAACAGATATGCCGCAACATCATACTTAGATGAATTCGAAGACCATTGCCTGACTTTGAAGAATGCACCGCATTCAATTACAACATGCGCCGCATATGAAACTTTGGTCAACGAAGAATAATCAACTTGATCTAATCCAAAATACGCCGCATCTCATTTACAACATGCGGCGTATCAGCTAAAGACTTCACCAGATACTATCCAAGACGTTAAAGAACATGCGCCACTTAAAGAAACAGGTTACGCCGCATCTAAAGGCGATGTACGAATATTCCAGAATATAATAATCTTGGACCCTACGCGAATTTAAGTAGATGTGCCGCATCTGTCATCAACATGCGCCGCATCGACCCCTCAGACAAAACCTATAAATACCCCAAGACAGATATGTTGATATAAATAATGCTTCAAGACATTATTAATATTTTTCAATAACTCTACGTTTTGATAATCACAAAATGTAAACTAAATTAAATCAAAAATTATGACGTAAACAAGTATTTAGTAGTAAATATTCACTTTTACCAACTAATCACTTAAGGTATGTATAAACAAAGTGTCTAATGCATTATATGATCAAATGAACATTCTCTTAATCTCTAAATTTTTATAAAATGTCACAATCATTTTATATCCTTTAGAAAAACATTTTTGGTATTAAATAAAAATGATTAATTAACCATAAATATAAAAATTCAAATTTTTAACCAAAAATGTTCTAGAAAAACCTTCCTCACAAAAAGAAAAAGCTTGGCAACGTTCAGAAGGGGAGGCCCCCTTAATTATTAAGGGGACCGGCCACGCTCCTGACCCCCCCCCCCCCCCCCCCCAGCTTTGCCTATAAATACTGGTTCATTCCCATAGATTTTCCTCACCTTTTTGCACTAAAAACTTTCTAATTTCAATCTCTATCTCTATTCTAAAAGCCTTTGATCATATATTCATAAGTCTTTGTTTCCAACTGATCCAAAGCTTCATCCACACAAGTGCAAAAAGAAGAACACTCCTTCAACATCTATACATTGTAGTAGTGTTGTGTTTAGTTAGTATCATCTTGTAGTAGTGCTTGATAATTTGTAAAGTGTTGTGTGATTAAGTTAAGTTGTAGATACTAGTTGTGTTGAAAAGAAGTATTGTAGTAGTTGTGAATAAGTTGTGCAAAGAAAAGGGTGTGAAAAAGACGTGAAGAAGTTGTGAAGCTATCATGAAGAAGTTGTGAAGTTGTGAAGAAGTCGTGAGATTAGTTCTAGCTAGAATTAGAACTCGACATTTAGCTTAGTGTCATTAATCGTGTAAGCTAAGGTGTGTAAGGTTTCTCCGCCAATAAGGAGTTTGTTGACATAGTGAAGAAAACTCTCGAGTGTGGTACTCGGGGAGTGGAGTAGGGCAAGGAAGGTGTCCTTGTAGCCGAACCACTATAAATTCGCGTGTTGTGGTTTGATCTTTCCATCTCTATCTTTCATTTCATTTTATTACATTACTTACATTATTAGATTATACTTGTTTAGATTTGCTCATATCTGTTAACAATTGAATTCACATAACATCGAATCAAAATTTTAATAAGCAACAAAAGTTTTTAGAAAATAAACTCAACAAGAACGTAAAACTATTCAACCCCCCCCCCCCTTCTAGTTTTCCACAATTGGTATCAGGAGTCACGTCTAGCAAGATCTTTAAAATATATTGTACTGATAAGATCGTTGTAGCTCTTAGACGAGGTCTAATATTATATCTAGGAACACATAATAATGAAGGCGGAATATTCAAACATAGAATCAATCATTATTATGAACAAGGTTTTTCATTATCATTCACTTCTCTAACGATTACAAACTACTTAACATGTTCTACCTTGATCAAGTAGAACACGTTATCTAAACTAAAACACTAAACCCTAGGCGTTTAACTCCTACGCCTAGGTTACACACACACACCTTTACTAGACGTCTACATTGTGGAAGACTTGAATTAATTACTTTAATGACCCATGACCTCTTTATATACTAGAGGATTAGGGTTTACAAAATACTACGAAGGACTAATAAATAAAACTTCTTTTGCAAGCAAGTCCTTCCCATCTTTTGTAGAATTCCTTCTTGTCACTTCCAGCCCTTCATGTTTCATTCTTCTTGTTTTGTATCATCAAATCAATAAATATAATTCTCAACAATCTTCCCCTATTTGATGATGACAAAACAAACACCTTCTTGTACGAACTTCCCTAGACGAAGTAGAGAAGTTGAGATAATTAAATCTCGCCATGAATGAAACAATCTTGTCTTCCTCTTAAGCCATGCCATGCCACTCCAACATCGCTTCTAACATCTCTTCTAACATCTTAAGAGTATAAACCAACTAACCATCTTGTGTGTGTATACCAACAACCTATATGTGTATAGAACCATCTTCTCATAAACGCTGTAGCAGAGTCAAATAACTAATAGTAGAATCTCTCGAAAATAGCAGTAGTATGCAGCAGCAGAAATAATAAACTTATAGCAGCAGAATCAATACAAAGTTACTTACGAAATTTGCAGCGGTTAAACTCGAAAGCAGTAGTAACTCAATATTGACCTCCAGCCATAATGATTTCAATAATTACTAAGCTCCACATAACTAACCAATTATTGTCACCTAATTAATTCAATTAATGTTTTTTTTATTGTCCCATAATAATTGGTACGATGTAACTCTTCTTGAATCACCAATCCACTAATTAAACTTAAGTAACCATGTACGAGGTATCATTAATATACCAACCAATTGATGAAGATATGTAGTACGAGGTTGTTCCACCAGATCAATTAATACACAACCATCCCTCTTGCATTTGACCTACCAATTGAATTTGACCAATTAATAACCACCAATCAATACTGATGACAGCAGCAACTAGCCGACAATCACTCATAAATATGCTTCGACCAATTTAATGTACTGACTTATGATTAATAAATAGGTACGAGAATAAAGTAACCCCTAATCATCAAAATTTATGATCCACCTTAGCCTCAGAAACTTGAACGCACAGCATAAACTATCATCATTATCGCACAAGAGGAATTAAATCAACATCCTCAAAGCAATAATAAGATAATGCAATCTTTTGACCACCGTCCCACGTTCCTTGAATATTTAATCGAACCACAATCTTTGAATCAATATATAATATTCAACACACCTTTAATATGTCCGACATTTAAGATTAATATGAATAAACGACAACCAGTCAATTCTGGTATAAATATCAAACTTCACGGCACATCTTTAACCGACCAATTAAAGTTTTGATAAGAAATTATACGGTACGAGGTTTTTCTTCTTAAATTGGCCAATCAATATCAAATTTAATAATAGCCCCTTTGTAATCATGTAGGCAACGACAAAACCAATTAACACTCATGTAGCAATAACTAATTAATTAGTACGAGGAAGTAGTTATGAATCATGACAAACCAGAACACAATTGTCGATCCCCTTTTAAAAAAATAAACATCAATTACCTTGAGACCTTTTCAAAGCAGCTTCTTCACGACAATAAAAACCTTGTAAATCCCTAGGTAACGAGCTAACCTGGCTCTGATACCAATTGATAAGATCGTTGTAGCTCTTAGACGAGGTCTAATATCATATCTAGGAACACATAATAATAAAGGCGGAATATTCAAACATAGAATCAATCATTATTATGAACAAGGTTTTTCATTATCATTCACTTCTCTAACGATTACAAACTACTTAACATGTTCTACCTTGATCAAGTAGAACACGTTATCTAAACTAAAACACTAAACCCTAGGCATTTAACTCCTACGCCTAGGTTACACACACACCTTTACTAGACGTCTACATTGTGGAAGACTTGAATTAATTAATTTAATGACCCATGTCCTCTTTATATACTAGAGGATTATGGTTTACAAAATACTACGAAGGACTAATAAATAAAACTTCTTTTGCAAGCAAGTCCTTCCCATCTTTTGTAGAATTCCTTCTTGTCACTTCCAGCCCTTCATGTTTCATTCTTCTTGTTTTGTATCATCAAATCAATAAATATAATTCCCAACATGTACTTTAAAACTTGTAACGATCTATGGAATCTGAAAAATATTTAGAAGGGCAATATATGCAAAGACCACAACTATTTGAAAGTGATGGATTTTTATATTGAAAAAATCGATTCGAAACTTATGTGAAATCAAAAGATCTAGATCTTTGGCATGTTATTACTAATGGTGATTTTTTACCTATTAAAAATAATCCCGAAACAAAGAAAGATGAAATCGTACCTTTTGAAAAATAAAACGATGATTTAAAAAGAAAACTTGCTAAAAATGATGAAGCAAAAATGGTTATTTACAATGCGCTACCACGTAAAGAATACGAAAGGATCTTTACGTGTGAAACCGCAAAAGAAATTTGGAACTCTTTACTAATAACTGACCAAGGCAATAGTCAAGTCAAAGATAACAAAATAGATCTATTTGTTCAACAATATGAGCAATTCACGATTCCGGAAGAGGAATCAATTGATAATGATTTTGCTAGGTTTAACACTATCATCACAAGTTTTAAAGAACTTTATGAGAATTTTTCTAGTAAGAATTTTGTTAGGAAGTTTCTTAGGGCTCTTCACCCAAAATGGTGAGCTAAAGTGACGGCTATTGAAGAATCAAATAATTTGTCAACTTTACAACTTGATGAATTAATTGGGAACTTGAAAGTCTACGAAGTAATAATAAAGAAGGACTCCGAAATGGTCAAAGGAAAATGAGAGCAAAGCAAGTCAATCACCTTGAAAGCTAGAAAGGAATATAGTAACGAAGATAGCTCATATTCCGAAAGTGATGACGAAGAATATGCCATGGCCGCAAGAGATTTCAAGAAATTCTTCAAAAGGCGAGGAAGATTCGTTAGACAACCACATGATGAAAGGAAAGCATCTCAAAAGAATAAAGATGACAAGAATAGCAAGAATGAAAGGAAGTGCTTCAAGTGTGGTGATCCAAATCATCTCATTGGAAAATGTCCAATGATGTCAAGAGATCAAAATCAAAGAGCATTTGTTGGAGGAGCTTGGAGTGATAGCGATGAAGATGAGAAAGAAACGACAAACGAGGAGAAGTGTCTTATGGCAAAAACATCAAGCGAGGTACGTTCCGAAACCGAATACTTTAGTGATGAGAATCTATCATTAGACGAAAATGATTAAGATAATGAGTATAATAGACTATGCAAATTAGGACAACAAGTAATGACTAAAAACAAGTCACTAAAACGTATAAACAACCAATTAGAAAATGAAATACTAGAACTAAAAATTAAAATACATAAATTAGAAAAAGATAAACAAATTGTTGAATAATGTAAATTATGTCAAGAGCTTAAAAGTGAAAATGAAATACTTAGAGAAGAAATTTGCAAGCTTGACAAATTTGAAAATAGTAGTAACTCACTTAAGAAGATAATAAGCGTTCAAAGAATATCCAGAGACAAAACCGGCTTAGTATTTAACCCAATCAAAGCCTCGATTAGTGAAACAAAAAATGTTAAGTTTGAAAGCGAACCTAGTAAACTAAAACCTTTAGAATCACATCCCAAATACATACTTATAAATGATAAGAAAATACCTCTTGCTAGTTATGAAGTAATAAAAACTTTTTATAAACCATCCTTAAAAACCGAAGTAGGATCCTCTAAACCCAAAACAAGATCTAAAACTCCACCACCTAGGAAGCCAAATAACTCTTATCCTATATCTAAAACACCTCAACCAAGAAGAAACCAAAATAGACAAAACTACAATAACACTAGTAATCAAATGTGGAACTATCAACCAAGTTACAACCCTTGGGGAATACTACCACCTTTCATGCACCCTAGCCAAATGTTAAACATGTTTAGACGAAACAACTTTGGACCAAAGAGGCAATGGGGACCGAATAGCTAGATCAACATTTCATAAGACTACCTTGAAGCTTTATCACCATAGACTTTTACAAAGTCTATAAATCATCTTGAAGATTTAGAAGAATGTTATTGAAGACCGCCAGGTACGCCATTCTTTCACAACTCATTGCTATGATTAGATAACCCTCTCTTGATTTGTTGCTTTGTTTGCGTAGATATAGTTGATTGTCTCCTTTCTTTTATATTTATATATATATATATATATATATATATATATATATATAATTGAGATTAAATGAGAACTTTCTTAAAGTTGTAAAAATGAGAACCAACCAAAATCTCATAAATGACACTCAACTTAAAAGAAAATAAAAACTTAATTAATTACAACTAAAATTGTTAAAGATTTGATGGGTTTTCTTATGAGAATTGACGTAAACTAAGCGATACACTTTGATTCAACGTGTAATGTGTATCAAGGTTTAGTATCGTGTATCAACTTTTTAGTGGTTGTTGTGTATTAGGTGTATTAATTTATGTATAAGAAATTAGTTTTTTGAGATTTTAATGTATATGTATAAAAAATTTAATTGTGTATCAGTAATCCGTTTCTCATGTGTGAGTTGTTTATTAGTCGATTTAATGTTAACTTGTATTAATATATAATATTTTGGTGCATCTTTGCTAAAATGATTATGTATCAATGTTATAATGGTATTTTAGAATGGTTCTCATTTTTTCAACATTAAGAAAGTTCTCACATTAACATTCCCCTATATATATATATATATATATATATATATATATATATATATATATATGGAGAGGATCGGGTGAGGATTGACATCTAAGTAGGGATGGTGCGGATTAATCACAGCCATCCATCTTGTCAACCACCTTATCTTTAGTCAAAAAAGCAGAGTGGCAATATCGTAAATATCCTGTCTTTTTTAAAAGTAGTTAATATCATATTAGCTTTTTTTTCTTAAAAAATTGAAAAAAATCTGAAAAATAAAATAAAATAAAATAAAATAAAAAGGATAACAAGTTATTAAAAATCGTTGAAAAAAATTTCAAAAAAAAGTCGTTTTCAACATTAAAGGTATTGTGATATTAGCGTCTAATTTTGAATTTTTTACAAAAGTAAAGATCTGATATCACATAAGCCTTTTCTTTTAATTAAAATTTTAATATCACAATAAATTTTTAATATCATAAAAAAAATTTCTTAATAAAATTGTTAATATCACCATAACTATCTTGTGTTTTTTAATATCATGGTTCATTTTTACATGTAAAAAAAGCTTAGTATCACGGTTGGTTTATAATATCACCGTTTTATAAATATCACCGTATCATAATATCGTTAATATCACCATAATTATCATGCTTTCTTAATATCAAAGTTAATTTTCTTAATATGACCGTAACTTTTCTTAATATCGTAATAAAAAAACAGTGATATTAAGTTTTTTTACAAATATCAAAGTAACTTTTTAAGTAAATATCGTTAATATCACAGTAGAACTCATAATATTGCTAATATCGTGGTAGGACTCATAATCACAAAAACAAAAAAGTGCTCAGAAAAATCTGAAAAAATAAAAAAATGAAAGAAGACAACAATAGTAAGGAGCCCTCAAAAGGAAAAAAATTAAAAAAAAAAATCATTTGCATGGTCAATTGGTACTGCGATAATAGCGCGTGTGTGTGATGTGTGTGTCATTAGATCTAGATCAGATCTGGATGGACGGTCCAGATCTGTCCGTACGTCCACACTAAAATCCAAAATCCGCACGTGATCCTCACTCATATATATATATATATATATATATATATATATATATATATATATATATATATATATATATATATATATATATATATATATATATATATAGGATCCGGTTCCATTGAGAAGGTTTTTATTTTGAGAAGATTGAGAAATCTTCGTTTAAACAAATTGATTCATGTTTTTGACTTGATTCACAAGTAAACATCATTTTATGGTGAATCGAATCTATAAATCATAAATTTGATTGACAAATCATTGTTAAAATCGAGTTATGATAATGATTCATTAAATTTGTACAGATGATTCAGTATTCTACATATATCGCAAAATCGAGAGATTTTTAACATTGATTCAAATTTTTTTTACACATTTTGAATTTTAATCACATTAAAATGAGTTTTATGCTTGAAAAACATGAATCAAAGTTAAAAATCTATCATTTTTGAAAACCTTCTCAATCTTCTCAAAATAAAAACCTTCTCAATCGATCCAGATTCTATATATATATATATATATATATATATATATATATATATATATATATATATATATATATATATATATATATATATATATATATATATATATATATACATAACCTAGATACGTCATTAGTTGACTTTCTAGAACTCAAGGAAATTGTTCGTTCTCGAACCTTTTCCTTCCCCCCTGTTGGCCCTCTTGAACTTTGACGTTCAACTCGAAAATCTTTTATGTCTACTATTAGAAAACTCATGATGATGAAGAGATGTGAGTTAAGTGGATCAACATAAAAGTAGAACGCCTTCGCACAAGAAAACTATGGATGAAACAAACTCCCATCGCCGATAAATACTCATCTCCGTCATTTCCTTATCATTTCTCAATTCCGCTTAATAACCCACTATTTCCTCACACTTACACATAATATATATATATATATATATATATATATATATATATATATATATATATATATATATATATATATATATATACACACATATTCTCGAACATTTCTCAAACCCTCTATATAGAGTTTAGAAGGTGACGGCGTCAAGAACAAAGGTCTGACGCCATCATCTCGCCGCCAAATAGTTCCTCGGACTGCCTAGATCTGGGTCTGACGCCGTCATGTGGTTTCCTTATGCAGGCCGTCACAGATTTAACTCTTGACGCCCTTGTTGTGACGCCGTCTGGTTTGCACTGGGTCATCACCACTTTTACTCCTGACGCCGTCAGGGTCTTCCTCTTGACACCGTCAGGTACTGTTCTCAGCATGGAAAATTAAGTCTTTGGCGTTTTCTTCACTTTTATGCTCCAAAAACATCCGAATTGCTTCCTTTTCCAGATTTCAATCCCAAAGTACCTAAAATCACAAAAGGAACGATTTAGGGTAATATTTGATCAAATAAATTCAATTCCGGGCTTAAATGACCCCCTAAAAGTGGTTCATTTTTCGCCTCATCATATACCCTTACACTTGAGATTCGCTTGTCCTCAAGCAAATGCTCTTTTATTCTAATCAAAATACAAGTTAGGGGTCATTTAACACTAATATAAAAGTAATTACAACAAATAATCGTTCCACTAAAGACAAATGACAAGCACGGAGGTCATACACTAGCACCTCACAAATAGTGTTTAGATACTCACATCTCTCGGGTGTAATAAAGTAATATCACAATATGGAAATGGAAAACATCTTTCACTACCTGTCATAGCAAAATAGATTACCATAGGCTTGGGAAAGGATCAAACCTCCACCACATGGCGTAAGCACCTAGGATAAACCATCAAAGAGGTCTTTTAAAGGGTTGTAACGTTAGGTGTAGGGATATGGAATACACGGTTTTGTTGGATATAGGCAGTCTTTACTGGTGGCGAGTTAACAATCTTAGTTAATTACATGTACAATATGGCGTTGCTAAGCCATGACTAGACTCGACTTAAGCTAATAAATGAAAAATAACAAAAACATAAAATGAACATAGAATGAAACGGGATGGTAGTCCGTATGTTTTTTCTCTTTTCTTTTTCTTGATTTTTTCGATTTTTTTTTTTCTTTTTTTTTTTTTTTTTTTTTTTTTTTTTTTTTTTTTTGCATACACTCTTACCCTACCATCCAAAATAATACATCATAGGAAATGAAAATTCCCCATACACTTGAATTTTTACATACTTTACAATAAACTAATCTAATGACTCGAATTAAGAAAATCAAAACACTTGGAGTACTTTTAAGGTTAACGTACATATGGGGGTAATATATGATGTTCTTCCCCACTCCATAAAATAAGTACTTTACCCATGAGTCCCAATCGTCCCAAAACAATATGTACAAGGATATGACTCGACTTAGCAACCATGTAATCAATTAGATAATTAACTTAGGGTTTAAACAAATAACAATAATGCACTAAAAATGAGTGCATACACGGAAGGCTAAGGCGATTTGGGTGTACATTTAAGTGGGGTGTAACAAATTCTTCCTTTAAGTAAAATGCTTAAAGTTATAAACGAAAAGATAGGCTCGGAGGGGTGTACTAGGGGTTTCGTGTACTAAAAATGAGTACAACGCTAAGGTGTGGGAAAAATTAGTTGACTTAACTAGCCAAGTAATATGACTTAAATGGTCAAGTAATTATAATACGGGTTTAACACAAGGGTGATCCTAATGCCTCTTATCATGTAGTGAATCCTACTACACGAATGTAGTCTCACTAGCGGTCTCGGGATGCATCACGAACGCAAATTCTAGAATCTAAATGCTACCTGTACACTCATAAGCACTAATAATAAATGTTTTTCCTATCAAATCTAAAGGCGAACCTCACATATTTGGGTGGAAAATTTTTCTAAATGATACGGTTATGTGCTAGTCATACAATCTCCTATCCATGAGACACTTGCTATGGCTAAAGTTTCACTCCTAAATGTTGTAAAAAAAAATTAAATTTGGCGCTAAAATTACACTAACAAGTATTTCTCATAGTTTTATTACACATCTACTATCAAACAAACAAACTCAAGCGAAAGTGTATCTGTTAGGTATCATCATTTTACCCTCCCCTTACACTTAGGATGAACATTGTCCCCAATGTTCAAGTAAAGAATGTAAAAGTGAAATAAGTAAAACAAATGAAATCAAATACTCCCCT
This sequence comes from Artemisia argyi, assembly GCA_030686995.1. Classification (NCBI taxonomy): domain Eukaryota; kingdom Viridiplantae; phylum Streptophyta; class Magnoliopsida; order Asterales; family Asteraceae; genus Artemisia; species Artemisia argyi. The sequence goes on from CM060680.1 coordinate 205,695,632, forward strand.
GATTCGCTCGGTATGGATAATAAGGTGGCCAGGTTAGATCTTCCTCCAAGAAAATGAACAATCAAAGCTTCCCTTCCAGAAAAATAATCATCTTCTTGTCATACATAACCTGTGAAACCTGAGAAAACAGACAAGGCAACCTCGCATAAAATCGGCGGCAAATCTACATATGCTAATAAATCCTAGAAAACAAAATAAGATATAATGCTTGTGGAATGATGTTTGCAGATTTCCTGGAGATTATAAAACTAATAATTCAACAAAAACTTTAAGACTCCGTTAGAAAAATAAAACTGGTAAAATTTCCAGATTTTTACACGTGACGCCGTCACAAGTGACCTGCAAAAATTCTTATGTTAAGTTTCCGGAAAATTTCTGGAAAAACTTGGTCCTACTTCCTGGAAAATCCTGCAAAACATCATTATGACTCGATACAAGCATTTGACTCTAACAAATATGAATATACATGTTCACTTAATATTGTGGAGAATCATGATCGGTTTTGTTTCTTAAAAACATATTTTGGGTTTCCTCTTACACTTATATTTTGCGAAATACCTTTGGATGAAGTTAAGACTAAGCCAAACAACAAAATAAAGTATTTTCACTATTTTAGTTTTGAAACATGATTTACCAACAATAAAAATAAAGCATGCATACAGAAGCAAATAACAATCAAACAAAATGAAAAATCACACAAAACATGGGTTGCCTCCCAAGAAGCACTTTTCTTTATTTACGAGTCTTGTAGCTAGACTCAAGGTCATGGGTTACTACGTGACCTCATCATTGGTTTCATTTTCTGATTGTAAATGTTCTTTGTAGAAACCAATCACCTTTTTCTCAATCGCTCCTATAATCCTATGGGCAAATTCCTTATCGACTTTATACTTTGGTCCTAGAGTCAAGCAATCTTTGTAGAAAAGACTCTTCTTTTCCCATACATAATCCATGCCCTTTTTCTTATCTTCTTCATTGATGTCCTCAAAAGTACCAATATTATCCAAGTCAAGTCGGGGCACAAAATGAAATTCTTTCATTCTATTAGGCATCCTATAAGTGATCCTATCGGTGTTACTTGCAAATCGGATTGTCCCTTCTATCTCATCATATTCTAACTTGGACTCTTCAACAAATGGTTTACCAAACACAACATTGGATAACCGACAATCAATAACATTAGCAAGATCTTCAACAATCATAAAGTCGGCGATATAAGTAAAATTCCCAACAAAGACATGTAGACCTTTAACTCTCCCGACAAAGTTACAAACTCCACCGGGGTATTTGGGATCTCTTCTAGGTTCAAGTCTTGTTTCACTATATCATTATAAACACTCGAGGACATCATGTTGATTGGGGACTTAAAGTCAATGTAAGCATTGTTAACGTGTCTATACCCAATCATACATGGTATCTTAGCATTCTTAGGATCGCCTCTCTTTATCTTGGGTTCGATTCTAGTAAAAGGAGATCGAGGGTTATCAATAAGATTATTATAATATGCAATCTCCTCCTTAGTGGGGTATAGATTAAAATAATCGTTTAGCTTCGGATCTATTTCCCCTTCCTCAAGTTTCTCAACAGCATTCTCAAAATCATTAGGCCCTAGGTCCTCATTTGAATACAAGGCGGTTGCTAGGTCACTAAATGCATGGTCGAGCTCAACTTTAATCAACCTATTAAGCTCCCTAAGTTCCCTAATCTCACTCTCAATTTGTTCACGTAACAAAGCCACATCTCTAGGGGAAAGGGGTGGATTCGCGTTTTCCATAATGGTCAACAGAATAGTCAATGAATCTAATTTACTAACAAAGGCACGAAGCAAAAGATAGACTAAAGAAAACCTAAGAATAAAAATAAAATCTTACTAGAAAGGAATCTAGCAAGTAGACCTAATAAAAAGAGATTCTAACCTAGACAATAACTATTCCCCGGGCTGCGGCGCCAAAAACTTGATGCGTAGGGATTGCACCAGGCTTTACCTCTCGAGGGATCTCGAGAAGCTTACAACCCCCACCAGGCAGTGTACCTGATCGATGTAGTATAGTATAATGACAAGTACCGGGGGATTGATCGTTCAGCTAGGAATAGTGTTGCTAGGATTAGAAAACCTAAAGACTAGGTCTAGAGATGAGGGATGATTCTTTTTGTATTTTTATATTTTTTAGAAAGCAAGTAAAAATCTCGGTTTTAAAGGAGTTGGGCGGAATTAGTTGCTAATAAACTAACCCAATACTAAGATGCAATCAAAATAAAATACTAAAAATGAAAATAAACTAAATTAAACTAGAGTTGTGAGCAATATATGGGAGAAATGTGTTTACTTAGATTTCACTACTCCCTAGATATCTTTTACACGTTAATTACTTGTTATAGTTGCGTGGATGACGGATGGTATTCCTTAATACCATTCATGGGGTGGCGTACTTACTTCCCCAATCCTATGAGTGCCTACTTCACTCCTATGTCGAGCCGGCTAAGAAGCTCCTAACATGGGATCATTAGAATTTACTCATGCATTAAATACAACCAATAAAACCTAGTACACATCGGTTCATGTTTCCTAAGACGTTCAAGCATGTTACACAATGGAGATCTGCCAGTTTTCTTAAGCCTAACATTGAAATCATTCATCCAATACAACCATAAACAAGTAATCAACACATAATTAACATCTAGGTTTCATTAGATCTAAGCAAACACAAGATAAATCTATCCTAGCATGTTGAAATCAAGACAAGTAAAAGATATAATCAACCAACACATAGACATATTGATTGAATTAAAGAGAAGACTTATCTTAATAGCACATGAAGGATTCAAGGGTTGAAAACCCTTGAAAGTACTGTAAAATATGAGCTAGGGTTTACAAAGTTCGGCCCTAGGGTTCTCCACACAAGTTCCTCCCTAATGAATGAAAAATAGAAAACTATATATAGAGTTTAGAAGGTGATGGCGTCAAGAACAAAGGTCTGACGCCATCATCTCGCCGCCAAATAGTTCCTCGGACTGCCTAGATCTGGGTCTGACGCCGTCATGTGGTCTCCTTATGCAGGCCGTCACAGATTTAACTCTTGACGCCCTTGTTGTGACGCCGTCAGGGTCTTCCTCTTGACGCCGTCAGGTACTGTTCTCAGCATGGAAAATTAAGTCTATGGCGTTTTCTTCACTTTTATGCTCCAAAAACGTCCGAATTGCTTCCTTTTCCAGATTTCACTCCCAGAGTACCTAAAATCACAAAAGGAACGATTTAGGGCAATATTTGATCAAATAAATTCAATTCCAGGCTTAAATGACCCCCTAAAAGTGGTTCATTTTTCGCCTCATCAGTCTTCAAGTTAGACTCACGTTCAACTCCTATTTTGCATCATTCTAAGAATCGGAAGCGTCACGCTCCCACATTGCCAAACCAGTAATATTGAACACACCTTGCTCGTCCTTGATCTCCACGCCATTTCTTTTCAAAATCTGTATGAACAAGGTCCTGTCCCTTTCGGGCAGAGATGATAAAATGATTGACGGGAAATTCTTATTATTATATAGGCATAAATATGCAAGATGATGTGGTAGTTCAATAAATATATCATTATCCAAATTAGTTTTCTCAAATACTCTCCTACGTTTGTTAATAACCGCACAATCATACCACTCATCGTCAGAATCATCAACAATATCACACCTAAGCTCGGTAGGTACATTAAGGTCAATAAATTCCTCGAAGCTTTCATGATTAGGATTAGTTGAGTTGTTCAGGATCAATGTTTCTCCCATAAGCCTAACTTCTAGATCGAAGCTTTCATGATTAGGATTTGTTGAGTTGTTCAGAATCGAGGTCCATAAGCCTAACTTCCATACGTTCTTTTAATCCTAGCGCATAAACGCTTCTAATAATGCTTTTACTTGGATTTTGGCACTTATAGACTAGTTTATTGTTCCCTAATTTTAATGAGATTTTTTTTTGAAAACATCTATCTTAGCATGAGCAGTAGACAAGAAAGGTCTTCCAAGGATTAAAGGAATCTTAACATCCTCGGGCATATCTAATATAACAAAGTCTATGTGGAACACAAACTCTCTCAATCTTAACTAGCACATTCTCTGCTATTCCCTCAGGTCGTTTTACCGTTTTATCAGCCAATTCAATCAATAGCTTAGTTGGTGTTAATTTACCTAAGCCTAGAGTTATGAATGTCTTAAGAGGCATTACACTAACACTTGCTCCTAAGTCAGCTAAAGCATTATTGAATGACATGTAATTAATAGAACAAGGTAAAGTAAAACTTCCTGGATCTTTTTCTTTGTGGGGCAAGGCTTTGTGATCAGTTGCTGAGTACTCTTCTTTCATTGTAGCCTTGATTTCCTATTCAATCTTTGCCTTTTCTTTGAGAAACCTTCTTAAATTGACCGAAGAGTTAAATAAAAATTCGGGCTTTGCAGCATCATTACCATTCATCAACCTTCTAGGAAACGGCACATCGGGCATGATTTCTTCAGCTATGGTGATTGCCTTGACATGATCTCTTGGGTTTGTTTCAGTTGAAATAGGCAAATCATTGTTTGAACTAATCCATATTGATGTTTGGGTTCTTTATAAGCATTCAACTGTAAACAAATGTCACTACTTTCTAACTATTGTAGATGACTATTCAAGAGCAACTTGGCATATTATTTACCATCCAAACACCACACAATATCAACCATAAAAATGTTTCATGCTTTCATCTTAAACCATTTCAAAATCACTATCAAAATAATCAGGAGTGACAAAGACACATAGTTTCTTAATCACTCCCTGTCAGAATTTTTCAAAACAAATGGCATCCTTCACCAAACCTCATGTCCAAACACACACCAACAGAATGCCAGGGTAGAAAGAAAGCATAGGCACTTATTAGAAGTTACAAGGGCCATCAGGTTTCAAGCCAATTTTCCTATTCATTTTTGGGGATATTGTTTGCTTGCAGCAACTTATCTCATAAACAGACTACCATGGAAACCTTTGAACCACAAAAGTCCTTATGAAATGCTATACCAAATACCCTGATGAGATCAAATAAGTACATTTTATCAGCATCATTTATCCTATTTAATTGACTTGTTTTATATTATTTTGTATGAGAATTGGTGCTTTAATATTTACTTTAGTGATTCTCAGTTAAAAACAAGCAATATGTGAAAGTTAATGATATTGAATGAATTATGGAGCTAAATGATCAAGATTTGAAAAGTCTATTGAAATTCAAGAGATGTGCCGTATCTCTCTCAACAGATATGCCGCAACATCATACTTAGATGAATTCGAAGACCATTGCCTGACTTTGAAGAATGCACCGCATTAAATTACAACATGCGCCGCATATGAAACTTTGGTCAACGAAGAATAATCAACTTGATCTACTCCAAAATACGCCGCATCTCATTTACAACATGCGGCGTATCAGCTAAAGACTTCACCAGATACTATCCAAGACGTTAAAGAACATGCGCCACATAAAGAAACAGGTTACGCCGCATCTAAAGGCGGTGTACGAATATTCCATAATATAATAATCTTGGACCCTACGCGAATTTAGGTAGATGTGCCGCATCTGTCATCAACATGCGCCGCATCGACCCCTCAGACAAAACCTATAAATACCCCAAGACAGATATGTTGATATAAATAATGCTTAAAAACATTATTAATATTTTTCAATAACTCTACGTTTTGATAATCACAAAATGTAAACTAAATTAAATCAAAAATTATGACGTAAACAAGTATTTAGTAGTAAATATTCACTTTTACCAACTAATCACTTAAGGTATGTATAAACAAAGTGTCTAATGCATTATATGATCAAATGAACATTCTCTTAATCTCTAAATTTTTATAAAATGTCACAATCATTTTATATCCTTTAGAAAAACATTTTTGGTATTAAATAAAAATGATTAATTAACCATAAATATAAAAATTCAAATTTTTAACCAAAAATGTTCTAGAAAAACCTTCCTCACAAAAAGAAAAAGCTTGGCAACGTTCAGAAGGGGAGGCCCCCTTAATTATTAAGGGGACCGGCCACGCTCCTGACACCCCCCCCCCCCAGCTTTGCCTATAAATACTGGTTCATTCCCACAGATTTTCCTCACCTTTTTGCACTAAAAACTTTCTAATTTCAATCTCTATCTCTATTCTAAAAGCCTTTGATCATATATTCATAAGTCTTTGTTTCCAACTGATCCAAAGCTTCATCCACACAAGTGCGAAAAGAAGAACACTCCTTCAACATCTATACATTGTAGTAGTGTTGTGTTTAGTTAGTATCATCTTGTAGTAGTGCTTGATAATTTGTAAAGTGTTGTGTGATTAAGTTAAGTTGTAGATACTAGTTGTGTTGAAAAGAAGTATTGTAGTAGTTGTGAATAAGTTGTGCAAAGAAAAGGGTGTGAAGAAGACGTGAAGAAGTTGTGAAGCTATCATGAAGAAGTTGTGAAGTTGTGAAGAAGTCGTGAGATTAGTTCTAGCTAGAATTAGAACTCGACATTTAGCTTAGTGTCGTTAATCGTGTAAGCTAAGGTGTGTAAGGTTTCTCCGCCAATAAGGAGTTTGTTGACATAGTGAAGAAAACTCTCGAGTGTGGTACTCGGGGAGTGGAGTAGGGCAAGGAAGGTGTCCTTGTAGCTGAACCACTATAAATTCGCGTGTTTTGGTTTGATCTTTCCATCTCTATCTTTCATTTCATTTTATTACATTACTTACATTATTAGATTATACTTGTTTAGATTTGCTCATATCTGTTAACAATTGAATTCACATAACATCGAATCAAAATTTTAATAAGCAACAAAAGTTTTTCGAAAATAAACTCAACAAGAACGTAAAACTATTCAACCCCCCCCCCTTCTAGTTTTCCACAATTGGTATCAGGAGTCACGTCTAGCAAGATCTTTAAAATATATTGTACTGATAAGATCGTTGTAGCTCTTAGACGAGGTCTAATATTATATCTAGGAACACATAATAATGAAGGCGGAATATTCAAACATAGAATCAATCATTATTATGAACAAGGTTTTTCATTATCATTCACTTCTCTAACGATTACAAACTACTTAACATGTTCTACCTTGATCAAGTAGAACACGTTATCTAAACTAAAACACTAAACCCTAGGCGTTTAACTCCTACGCCTAGGTTACACACACACACCTTTACTAGACGTCTACATTGTGGAAGACTTGAATTAATTAATTTAATGACCCATGTCCTCTTTATATACTAGAGGATTAGGGTTTACAAAATACTACGAAGGACTAATAAATAAAACTTCTTTTGCAAGCAAGTCCTTCCCATGTTTTGTATAATTCCTTCTTGTCACTTCCAGCCCTTCATGTTTCATTCTTCTTGTTTTGTATCATCAAATCAATAAATATAATTCTCAACAATCTTCCCCTATTTGATGATGACAAAACAAACACCTTCTTGTACGAACTTCCCTAGATGAAGTAGAGAAGTTGAGATAATTAAATCTCGCCATGAATGAAACAATCTTGTCTTCCTCTTAAGCCATGCCATGCCACTCCAACATCGCTTCTAACATCTCTTCTAACATCTTAAGAGTATAAACCAACTAACCATCTTGTGTGTGTATACCAACAACCTATATGTGTATAGAACCATCTTCTCATAAACGCTGCAGCAGAGTCAAATAACTAATAGTAGAATCTCTCGAAAATAGCAGTACTATGCAGCAGCAGAAATAATAAACTTATAGCAGCAGAATCAATACAAAGTTACTTACGAAATTTGCAGCGGTTAAACTCGAAAGCAGTAGTAACTCAATATTGACCTCCAGCCATAATGATTTCAATAATTACTAAGCTCCACATAACTAACCAATTATTGTCACCTAATTAATTCAATTAATGTTTTTTTTATTGTCCCACAATAATTGGTACGATGTAACTCTTCTTGAATCACCAATCCACTAATTAAACTTAAGTAACCATGTACGAGGTATCATTAATATACCAACCAATTGATGAAGATATGTAGTACGAGGTTGTTCCACCAGATCAATTAATACACAACCATCCCTCTTGCATTTGACCTACCAATTGAATTTGACCAATTAATAACCACCAATCAATACTGATGACAGCAGCAACTAGCCGACAATCACTCATAAATATGCTTCGACCAATTTAATGTACTGACTTATGATTAATAAATAGGTACGAGAATAAAGTAACCCCTAATCATCAAAATTTATGATCCACCTTAGCCTCAGAAACTTGAACGCACAGCATAAACTATCATCATTATCGCACAAGAGGAATTAAATCAACATCCTCAAAGCAATAATAAGATAATGCAATCTTTTGACCACCGTCCCACGTTCCTTGAATATTTAATCGAACCACAATCTTTGAATCAATATATAATATTCAACACACCTTTAATATGTCCGACATTTAAGATTATCATGAATAAACGACAACCAGTCAATTCTGGTATAAATATCAAACTTCACGGCACATCTTTAACCGACCAATTAAAGTTTTGATAAGAAATTATACGGTACGAGGTTTTTCTTCTTAAATTGGCCAATCAATATCAAATTTAATAATAGCCCCTTTGTAATCATGTAGGCAACGACAAAACCAATTAACACTCATGTAGCAATAACTAATTAATTAGTACGAGGAAGTAGTTATGAATCATGACAAACCAGAACACAATTGTCGATCCCCTTTTAAAAAAATAAACATCGATTACCTTGAGACCTTTTCAAAGCAGCTTCTTCACGACAATAAAAACCTTGTAAATCCCTAGGTAACGAGCTAACCTGGCTCTGATACCAATTGATAAGATCGTTGTAGCTCTTAGACGAGGTCTAATATCATATCTACGAACACATAATAATAAAGGCGGAATATTCAAACATAGAATCAATCATTATTATGAACAAGGTTTTTCATTATCATTCACTTCTCTAACGATTACAAACTACTTAACATGTTCTACCTTGATCAAGTAGAACACATTATCTAAACTAAAACACTAAACCCTAGGCATTTAACTCCTACGCCTAGGTTACACACACACCTTTACTAGACGTCTACATTGTGGAAGACTTGAATTAATTAATTTAATGACCCATGTCCTCTTTATATACTAGAGGATTAGGGTTTACAAAATACTACGAAGGACTAATAAATAAAACTTCTTTTGCAAGCAAGTGCTTCCCATCTTTTGTAGAATTCCTTCTTGTCACTTCCAGCCCTTCATGTTTCATTCTTCTTGTTTTGTATCATCAAATCAATAAATATAATTCCCAACATGTACTTTAAAACTTGTAACGATCTATGGAATCTGAAAAATATTTAGAAGGGCAATATATGCAAAGACCACAACTATTAGAAAGTGATGGATTTTTATATTGAAAAAATCGATTCAAAACTTATGTGAAATCAAAAGATCTAGATCTTTGGCATGTTATTACTAATGGTGATTTTTTACCTATTAAAAATAATCCCGAAACAAAGAAAGATGAAATCGTACCTTTTGAAAAATAAAACGATGATTTAAAAAGAAACTTGCTAAAAATGATGAATCAAAAATGGTTATTTACAATGCGCTACCACGTAAAGAATACGAAAGGATCTTTACGTGTGAAACCGCAAAAGAAATTTGGAACTCTTTACTAATAACTGACCAAGGCAATAGTCAAGTCAAAGATAACAAAATAGATCTACTTGTTCAACAATATGAGCAATTCACGATTCCGGAAGAGGAATCAATTGATAATGATTTTGCTAGGTTTAACACTATCATCACAAGTTTTAAAGCACTTTATGAGAATTTTTCTAGTAAGAATTTTGTTAGGAAGTTTCTTAGGGCTCTTCACCCAAAATGGTGAGCTAAAGTGACGGCTATTGAAGAATCAAAGAATTTGTCAACTGTACAACTTGATGAATTAATTGGGAACTTGAAAGTCTACGAAGTAATAATAAAGAAGGACTCCGAAATGGTCAAAGGAAAATGAGAGCAAAGCAAGTCAATCACCTTGAAAGCTAGAAAGGAATATAGTAACGAAGATAGCTCATATTCCGAAAGTGATGACGAAGAATAAGCCATGGCCGCAAGAGATTTCAAGAAATTCTTCAAAAGGCGAGGAAGATTCGTTAGACAACCACATGATGAAAGGAAAGCATCTCAAAAGAATAAAGATGACAAGAATAGCAAGAATGAAAGGAAGTGCTTCAAGTGTGGTGATCCAAATCATCTCATTGGAAAATGTCCAATGATGTCAAGAGATCAAAATCAAAGAGCATTTGTTGGAGGAGCTTGGAGTGATAGCGATGAAGATGAGAAAGAAACGACAAACGAGGAGAAGTGTCTTATGGCAAAAACATCAAGCGAGGTACGTTCCGAAACCGAATACTTTAGTGATGAGAATCTATCATTAGACGAAAATGATTAAGATAATGAGTATAATATACTATGCAAATTAGGACAACAAGTAATGACTAAAAACAAGTCACTAAAACGTATAAACAACCAATTAGAAAATGAAATACTAGAACTAAAAATTAAAATACATAAATTAGAAAAAGGTAAACAAATTGTTGAAGAATGTAAATTATGTCAAGAGCTTAAAAGTGAAAATGAAATACTTAGAGAAGAAATTTGCAAGCTTGACAAATTTGAAAATAGTAGTAACTCACTTAAGAAAATAATAAGCGTTCAAAGAATATCCGGAGACAAAACCGGATTAGTATTTAACCCAATCAAAGCCTCGATTAGTGAAACAAAAAATGTTAAGTTTGAAAGCGAACCTAGTAAACTAAAACCTTTAGAATCACATCCCAAATACATACTTATAAATGATAAGAAAATACCTCTTGCTAGTGATGAAGTAATAAAAACTTTTTATAAACCATCCTTAAAAACCGAAGTAGGATCCTCTAAACCCAAAACAAGATCTAAAACTCCACCACCTAGGAAGCCAAATAACTCTTATCCTATATCTAAAACACCTCAACCAAGAAGAAACCAAAATAGACAAAACTACAATAACACTAGTAATCAAATGTGGAACTATCAACCAAGTTACAACCCCTGGGGAATACTACCACCTTTCATGCACCCTAGCCAAATGTTAAACATGTTTGGACGAAACAACTTTGGACCAAAGAGAAAATGGGGACCGAATAGCTAGATCAACATTTCATAAGACTACCTTGAAGCTTTATCACCATAGACTTTTACAAAGTCTATAAATCATCTTGAAGATTTAGAAGAATGTTATTGAAGACCGCCAGGTACGCCATTCTTTCACAACTCATTGCTATGATTAGATAACTCTCTCTTGATTTGTTGCTTTGTTTGCGTAGATATAGTTGATTGTCTCCTTTCTTTTATATTTATATATATATATATATATATATATATATATATATATATATATATATATATATATATATATATATATATATATATATATATAATTGAGATCAAATGAGAACTTTCTTAAAGTTGTAAAAATGAGAACCAACCAAAATCTCATAAATGATACTCAACTTAAAAGAAAATAAAAACTTAATTAATTACAACTAAAATTGTTAAAGATTTGATGGGTTTTCTTATGAGAATTGACGTAAACTAAGCGATACACTTTGATTCAACGTGTAATGTGTATCAAGGTTTAGTATTGTGTATCAACTTTTTAGTGGTTGTTGTGTATTAGGTGTATTAATTAATGTATAAGAAATTAGTTTTTTGAGATTTTAATGTATATGTATCAAAAATTTAATTGTGTATCAGTAATCCGTTTCTCATGTGTGAGTTGGTTATTAGTCGATTTAATGTTAACTTGTATTAATATATAATATTTTGGTGCATCTTTGCTAAAATGATTATGTATCAATGTTATAATGGTATTTTAGAATGGTTCTCATTTTTTCAACTTTAAGAAAGTTCTCACATTAACATTCCCCTATATATATATATATATATATATATATATATATATATATATATATATATATATATATATATATATATATATATGGAGAGGATCGGGTGAGGATTGACATCTAAGTAGGGATGGTGCGGATTAATCACAGCCATCCATCTTGTCAACCACCTTATTTTTAGTCAAAAAAGCGGAGTGGCAATATCGTAAATATCCTGTCTTTTTTAAAAGTAGTTAATATCATATTAGCTTTTTTTTCTTAAAAAATTGAAAAAAATCTGAAAAAATAAAATAAAATAAAAAGGATAACAAGTTATTAAAAATCGTTGAAAAAAATTTCAAAAAAAAGGCGTTTTCAACATTAAAGGTATTGTGATATTAGCGTCTAATTTTGAATTTTTTACAAAAGTAAAGATCTGATATCACATAAGCCTTTTCTTTTAATTAAAATTTTAATATCACAATAAATTTTTAATATCATAAAAAAATTTTCTTTATAAAATTGTTAATATCACCATAACTATCTTGTGTTTTTTAATATCATGGTTCATTTTTACATGTAAAAAAAGCTTAGTCTCATGGTTGGTTTATAATATCACCGTTTTATAAATATCACTGTATCATAATATCGTTAATATCACCATAATTATCATGCTTTCTTAATATCAAAGTTAATTTTCTTAATAAGACCGTAACTTTTCTTAATATCGTAATAAAAAAACAGTGATATTAAGTTTTTTACAAATATCAAAGTAACTTTTTAAGTAAATATCGTTAATATCACAGTAGAACTCATAATATTGTTAATATCGTGGTAGGACTCATAATCACAAAAACAAAAAAGTGCTCAGAAAAATCTGAAAAAATAAAAAAATGAAAGAAGACAACAATAGTAAGGAGCCCTCAAAAGGAAAAAAATTAAAAAAAAATCATTTGCATGGTCAATTGGTACTGCGATAATAGCGCGTGTGTGTGATGTGTGTGTCATTAGATCTAGATCAGATCTGGATGGACGGTCCAGATCTGTCCGTACGTCCACACTAAAATCCAAAATCCGCACGTGATCCTTACTCATATATATATATATATATATATATATATATATATATATATATATATATATATATATATATATATATATATATATATATATACGTGCACATAACCTAGATACGTCATTAGTTGACTTTCTAGAACTCAAGGAAATTGTTCGTTCTCGAACCTTTTCCTTCCCCCCTGTTGGCCCTCTTGAACTTTAACGTTCAACTCGAAAATCTTTTATGTCTACTATTAGAAAACTCATGATGATGAAGAGATGTGAGTTAAGTGGATCAACATAAAAGTAGAACGCCTTCGCACAAGAAAACTATGGATGAAACAAACTCCCATCGCCGATAAATACTCATCTCCGTCATTTCCTTATCATTTCTCAATTCCGCTTAATAACCCACTATTTCCTCACACTTACACATAATTTTTAGATTTATATATATATATATATATATATATATATATATATATATATATATATATATATATATATATATATATATATATATATATATATACACACACACATATTCCCGAACATTTCTCAAACCCTCTATTAACTTGACGTCTTGATCATTTTATCCAAAATTGTCAAGATACATTTTAATTGACGAAACGTTAATTAAGGATTGTCAAGTATCTCATCATCGTGCCAATATATTCTTACGTATTTTTGATATATTATAAATCTAATATATATATATATATATATATATATATATATATATATATATATATATATATTAATGTCAGAAACAAAATCACGAAAAATCAAAAATTGGCAGGTGGCCCCCTTAATGTTTAAGGGGACTGGCTTGTTATCGGGGGCGGTCCCCTTAATGATTAAGGGGACCGGCTATCTGGTACTTCCAAATTCGTTTTTCCTCTTAAAATATTTGCCAAACACTCCATTTGTTTATACTCTCCCTTTCTCTTGCTGCTGTGAACGAGACTCAACAACCAAAACCACCAAAATCCTTCACCAATTCACCAATCCAGGCTTGTTTCGCAAGGGGCAAACATTAACTAAACATATAACAACATCTTTTGTAAGTTTTCCAACATACATTTCATCTAATTTCATTCAAATTTATGTCTAATCAAAATTGGTATTTTATCAAAATTTATCTAAATCCGATAGGTATTTTATCAAAAGTCTAGGAATTGCATAACTAAATGCTCCCCATATGATTAGAATGTAGAATTACTACTCAAACTAAGTTTAACACATCATGTTGTCGAAATTTCTAATCGCCCATAAACCCTTACTAAGATTGTTTTTCAAAAAGCACATTGTTGATATAATTCTTAAAAACTAGTTAAAACTCCCTACATTGTAGTGATGTAATGTTTTAAACATCAAAAAACATACTTTTTGAATCATTGTAAAAAGTTTTATGAAAACAACATGGGCGTTTGGTTCATAAACAAAAAGTAGTTAAATGAGTTAATTTTAATCTTCAAACTATTTTGTTAAACTTATTAACACATTACTAGTCTATAGAAGTCATCAAGATATATAATTAATATATATATTGATGTTTTAGTCGATATTTATCTAGTTAAGGCAGCGTTTGGTTTAACTAAGAAAAGGATATTTTGAAAACCAAAATTCACATTTTCACTTTCTCAACAAGTTTGTTGTTGGTCAAACTCGTAAGAGATAGCAAGATATATAATCTAATATATATCTAGCCATATTTCGAAATGGCTTATGATGTTAAGCGAGTTAAAAATTAAAATCAAGGAACATTGTGAAACTACTTCCTATGATATATTTTTTAGGTCGAAGTAGGCTTCCGTTCCACATGTATTGCATATATTTATATAACATATGCATGTTAATTGTTTTTGTCTTATTTATTTATTTATTTTTGTTATATTTTTTAGGTGAAAATGCCTAAAACCACGGTTGGTGATGTTTCAAAAACAAAGCAATACATTCCCAAAGTCTCCGCCACTCCCGGCATGTCTCCCGCCGTTGCATGTTTCTATCGACCCATTGAAAATAGAAACATTCACGAGGGTAGAATTGTCGATCCATCCTTTTATCAATCTGATCAAATCGAACGAATGTTCACCAATGTTCGTCTCAATTTTCTTTTCAAAATTAACGAACCAATCATTCCTCGCTTTGTCCTCGACTTCTATAGCCAAGTTATGGTGCAAACCAATCCCTATAGCCATCTCCTCATCTCTTTCATGATCCAGAACCAATTCATTACTCTTACTCTTGCTCAGTTTGGACAAATCCTCAGAATCCCATACAACAGCCAAGCCGCATACTCAAATGAATGGGATCTTTCAACTCTTGAATAAAATCGACCTCAGGATGGTCCATACTATTCTGAGATTCCAAGTCCTGAAGACATTCGCCGACTACTTGAACTAGAACGTGGTACGACTAGTCGTAAAATCAAGTCGAGAAATGTCGATATTTATGAAAATCAAATCCTTCTCAAAGAGCTAAGCCCCAACATGAAAAATTGGGAAGAAATCATTCTCGAGAATGCATTTGGTACCGGCGGTCACCGTGATCATCTCATGGCCAGCATCGCCCACATGTTGTATTGTGTAGTTGCTGGAAAAAGCTACAATCTGGCTTATCTCTTTGTCAATCGAATCATGACTGCCAAAACCACTCCAAATGCCAACCTTCCTTACCATATGTTCCTCACTCGACTTTATCGTTATGTCATGGAGCACTACCCAGATCTTAGGAGTGATATCTATGAGTTCGTTCATCCCACCTTAAATCAACTTACTCTCATTCGTACTCGCCGATCTCGAAGTGACAAAGGGAAATCTCGTGGCCCTTTATTCTCTGCACCTCGTGGTTCGACATCTCATCGAGGTAATGATGATGATGTGGAGGAAGACACCTCGCGTGTTAGTACCCCATCTCCCACGACCTTTGTTGATGATCTTCCCGATCTTGATTATACGGAATATCAAATTCCTCTTCCTCACCAACGTACCGATGAACTTCTCTTTGAACGTCAAACATCACTAATGAACAGGACTCAACAAATGCATGAACGTGATTGCTATTCGCTGATTCATTCTCATTAGTTTTACTTTTATTATTTACTAAATTCGTGTTAGTCTCTCAGGCTAAACCCCCCCCTTTTATTAGATTAGGATTGTAAAACTAACTTAGATATTAAAATATTGATTAAATCAACTAGATATTACGTTCCATTCTTAGTGTTCGACATTCTACTTTCCACTATATGCATATTGATCGGGTACACTGCTCATTAAGTGTGTGTGTGTTAGTAATAAGTCGGCTAAATATAAACTTAAAACTTGATTAGGTAAAAACGTTCTATACTACACTGACACATAGCACGCATCGCACCCCCTTCACTAGACCATTTGAGAGTTCTTGGATGCCAGGCCTATGCTCACCAACACACCACAGAAAAATTTGAGTCAAGGTCCATACCCTGCATTCACATTGGCTACCCAACAACACAAAAAGGTTATCTGTTATATGATCCTAAAACTCACAAAACCTTTGTCAGTAGGCACGTCAAATTTCATGAACACATCCTATCATTTGCTCACAAACCTGCAAACACAACACCAACATCCACACCTATCTCGCCTGAACCACAAAACATACAAAACTTTGCATCACTAACTAAACCTACACCATCAAACTCATCACCATCTACACCACCTAATCAATCCACAGCCACCATACACCCAGAGTTAGGCACTGATCCAGCAACCAACACCACCAACATTCCTGACACCTCCCCATCCATACACAATAATGCAGACACTCCTTCACCAACATCCATATCTACATCAAAACCATCACATTCAGACACACCTAACATTTCACCTCCCATATCATCATCACCACCACCAATTTGAAAATCCGCAAGATCGAACAACAAAAATTCCTGTCAAACTAAAAGATTTTCATGTCACAGTCCCTAAATCCAAACACACATCTAACTCACTCACCAAATTTCATCACTCAAAATACATTAATTATCACAACATTCATTCACCAAAAAACATGCATCTCATAAATACCATCAATAAAATAGTGGAACCACAATTCTATACTCAAGTTGCCAAAGACTTAAGGTAGGTAGATGCTATGAATAAAGAGTTACATGCATTAGAAACCAACAACACATGGGTTGTAGTATCCCTTCCAGTAGGAAAATCACCCATTGGTAGAAAATGAGTGTTTAGAATAAGGTATAAGTCAGATGGAACAATTGAAAGGTTCAAAGCTAGGCTGGTCGCTAAAGGGTTCACTCAAAAAGAATGGATAGACTACACTGAAACATTTGCACCTATAGCTAAGATGGTAACAGTTAGAACCTTTCTAGTTGTAGCCATTCATCACAACTGGCATGTAGCTCAATTGTACATTCATAATGCCTTTTTTCATGAACTTCATTAACATATTTTTCTTGACAAACGACGTTGCTTTGCTAAAAATATTCTTGAATTGTCGCATGTCATTTTGAAACGAAGTATCATCATCATCATCATCATCATCATCATCTTCAGGCGGTGGCCTATTGATAACAGGCCACGGAACAGATAGGGTTCTCCAAAAAATATCAATTTAATCCAGTGGAATGGGGCGTCCTGAATTCATTAAAAGTGACTTGTATAAATTACTGATATTAATGGGGAAAACAACTTGATAGTTATAAATTTAATATACTTACCATGATATACATAATATTGCATCTCGTGAAAGCATGGTAGTCCAAAAATTGTTCGCAACTTATGGCTACAGTCTTCTACGGTGATCGACATGTGGAGTTCTTTGTACATGAGGTTGAAAGCATGTTTGGAAACTTTATACCACAATTCTTGAAACAGTGGTACATTACACTTATTTAGTTTCTCGTTGATGCTTCTATAAAACTCTCTTTTATCGCATTTTCTTGCGCAATGAGAATCTTATCGATCGAACTCAACAACCTGTCTAAGTTGGACTGTGTGCCGCCCAAATATAATTTCAACAACGCGTGGTGAGCCTCAACTCTGCACGTTGTTGTCTAACCGTAGGAGTGATATTGGTCAGTAACAAACAAGACAAACATTAGTGAGTAATCTCGCAGCCATTTATTCAAATACTCAGCAATATCTGAAAAAAACAATGAATTAATAAAAGGTCATTCGGGTGCTTATTTATTAAATAATAAAAAACAATGAATTAATAATTAAGTACCCGGATAGTTGACCAATCGCTGTTGTAGGCGTTGATAATGTTGCTTGAACATTTCGAATGTCGGAGCTTTAACCATCCAATCCCATCTGTGTTTAATGGACTCATAGTCATCTAACCCACTGCATCTATTTCTGCAATGCTGAAGCAGATTTTGCTCTATATGCCATCGACAGAGTAATTTGTGAGCGTTAGGAAATTCTGCTCTGCATGCCCCAACTAACACTAAATCTCTGTCAGTAACGATAACACGTGGGGTAATATCTTTCGTCTATGACATCCTTCACACGTTGCAATACCTATTGAAAATTATGCCCCCTTTCACTGTTTAAAAAGCTATACGCCATTGAAAATGTTTTATTTGTTGAAGTGAATCCGACAATTTCCAACAACGGCAATTTAAACATCGTGGTATTGTACGTGGAGTCCATCAGCATAATGTCAGGTAATGTACACCATAAAGCATACGACGTGGGGTGCACAAAAAATAGCTCCTCAAGCTCATCGGTATGCTCATTTACCCTCGGGTAATATGTATACCCTGAATCCATCAAATGCGAATAAAGGACTTGAATTGGAGTTCTGTCACCAACTCTGGCTCTCCGGATCTTATTTTTTGCGTTATATATAGTTCTAACGCTAGACACGTTATCCGGATTTCGACCCTTTATTGTCGAAAGTATATTACGTGGTTGTACGCCATAATCTGTCAATTCTTTGACCAAACCGAACTCATCATACTTTAATCGCATTGCATATGGGAAACCATACAACGAGTCTGCCAAAGGATGATTATGCGTATCATCCTTCACCCTCAATATCCAAAAATATCTTGTTGTTTGATAATTCGCCACCAATTTGAATGGACAATTTGTTTTACAGGTACTTGTTTTCCGTTTTCCACTACCTTCAGGTTTATAAATCCCACCCTTTGAATACCTATAATTGATTTCATACAAACAACCCTTATCTGCTTTGGTTCTATCTTTAACAATGACAAAACCGAGCCCCCGAGCTATATTTTGCACCCATTCAGTTACTTGCTCGTGAGAACCGAACACCTGAAAATACATTACAAAATTTATAACATTTATAACTATTTTTTTTAAATTACTTTTTTTTTACAAATATTACTAAACTTTGGGAAAAAAAACTTTTACAAATGTTAACAAATAAAAAAAAATTATAACTAATTTTTTTAAATTACTTTTTTTTTACAAATGTTAACAAATAAAAAAAATTTGTAACTATTTTTTTTTAAATTACTTTTTTTTTACAAATGTTACTAAAGTTTTTACAAAATACTTTTCTTTTTTACAAATTACTTTTCCTTTTTAACAAAATACTTTTACAAAATACATTACAAATACTTTTATAACTATTTAAAAAAATAACATTTAACAAAATACTTTTACAAAATACATTACAAATACTTTTTAACAAAATACTTTTACAAATTACATTTATACAACTTTTATTTATACTTTTTACAAATTACATTTACAAACACTTTTTATTTATACTCTTTATTTGAAATTACAAAACAAAAAATAAAAATAAAATAAAATAAATTAAATAAAATAAAAACAAGTTAAACGCGTGTTGACACACACACACACCACACATAACCTCTCTATCACACATACACTCACACACCACACTCTCTTTCTCACACACACACTCACAGATCTCTCTTTTCTCTCTCTAATAATCTCTATCTCTCTCTCTAATTTTAGATCTAAAAACTCATTTTTAAATCTAAAATATGTGGTTTTGGTGATGTTTATGGTGTAAGTGTGTGATAGAGAGTGTGATGTGGTTCTGTGGTACGTTGATTATGTGATTCTAGGTAAAAAAAAATTAGGTTTTTGAAAAAAATTTGGGGGTTTCTCAATTAACGTTTGATATATTTCAATTAACGTTTGTTGGATGATGTTTTTGGTGATTTTGTGATTATGTGGTATGTTGATTATCTGATTCAGTGGGTTTGAAAAATTAGGGTTTTGTAAAAAATTTGGGGGTTTTTCAATTAACGGTTGATATATTTCAATTAACGTTTGTTAATTGAAAGATTTGTGGTTGAATTCATTAGATCTATAATTATTTTGAAAAACCCCCCAAATGTTTAAAAATTAGGGTTTGCTAATTATCTGATTCAGTGATTATGTGACTATGTGGTACGTTGATTATGTGATTCTGGGTACGTTGATTATGTGATTCTGGGTAAAAAAAAAAAAAATGGGTATTGAAAAAAATTTGGTGGTTTTTCAATTAACGTTTGATATATTTCAGTTAACGTTTTATAATTTAAAGATTTGTGGTTGAATTCATCAGATCTATAATTATTTTGAAAAACCCCCAAATTTTTAAAAATTAGGGTTTGCTAATTATCTGAATCAGTGATTATGTGACTCTGTTGTACGTTGATTATGTGATTCTGGGTACGTTGATTATGTGATTCTGGGTAAAAAAAAATTAGGGGTTTGAAAAACATTTTGGGGGGGTTTTCAATTAACGTTTGATATATTTCAAAACGTTTGTTAATTGAAAATTTGTGGTTGAATTCATCAGATCTATAATTATTTTGAAAAACCCCCAAATTTTTAAAAATTAGGGTTTGCTAATTATCTGATTCAGTGATTATGTGACTATGTGGTAGAGAGGGTTAGTATAAAAGTCTAGGGAGGGTTGGGATAACTCATGCCTTATGGTTTCTTGGTAAGTATTGCTTATGTAACCTGTGGTTGTGGGTAGGTTAACACCTTGATCTGCCACCTTTGAGTGGTATGAATACCTGCTCTGGCCTACCCCCAGTCCACAGGTTAGGGGTGCCCCCGTCCGGTAAGTGTGACCCTTTGGGGTGGGATATCCCAACCCTCCCTATTATTTTATACTAACCCTCTCTAGTTTACTAAGAGGGTGGACATATATCAACCCTCCCTATTTGTGATGTTTCATGAAACTGATTATTATAAAATAAGCAGTAGTGAAACTGCTTATATGCTTGTAAAACTACAAGCAGTATACAAAGTTTCAATTTACGGCGATGATGATTTTAAAAAAATGATTTTGGCGTGGCATTACCGAATGGAGGGTAATAAAAAAACTTGATTTTGCAACATTCGATGTTGCAGCCAAATATGATAAAACAATAATCTGAGCCTAATGGTTTTCTGTTGTGAATTGTTTTGTGAATTGAAAATTTGTAAACTTTGCAACCTTTGATGTTGCAGCCAAATATGATAAAACATAATCTGAGCCTTTTACCTCTTGTGTGTTAAATGGCGAATTCGACATTGTAGCTTAGATTGTCGTTGCCTTCTTTGTGATGCTTGTGATACTTTTATATTGTGTTTGTGAGAATCTGGACTTGGGTACTGTTGAGCTTTTGAGCTTGTGAGAATATTGCAGGCTTGTGTGTGTGAGAATCTGGACTTGGGTACTGTTGAGCTTGTGAGCTTGTGAGAATATTGCAGGCTTTTGATGATGCTTGTGAGCTTGTGAGAATATTGCAGGCTTTTGATGATGCTTGTGATACTCATGTAACATGTGTTTTGAGAGGGTTTTGTGAAACTTGTGATACTTCTGTTCTTTGTGATTGAGTGTTGCTATGTTTATAGTGGAGCAAAGCTGCAAAAGGTTTGTCCTAGCTGTTGAGCTTGTGAGTTTTTTACAGGCTTGTGATGCTTGTGTGCAATCTGCACTTGGACAAAAAAAATGGTTATGTGCAATCTGCACTTGGACAAATGTTTTCTAACAGGCGATGACGAATGGTTTTCTAAAAATCGAATGGATGGCAAAGTGATATTTTTATCACTTTGCAACCTTCATTATCCGAGCCTAATGGTTTTCTAAAAGGCGATGACGAATGGTTTTCATATCCGAGCCTAACATATTTGTGAGTTAATTATTTTGAGACCATAAGGCGATGACGATTCTGGTTAATCTGAGCCTGCTTTTCTTTTGTGATAAGTTTGTGTGCAATCTGCACTTGGAATGCTTGTGTTATTCTTGTGTTTTGTGTGCAATCTGGTGCACTTGGACAAAAAAATTGCTTGGAACTGAAAAAAGAAAACTTGGAAAAAAAATAACGAAAAAAAAATAACTAAAAAAAAAAGCTAAAGACAAAAATAAATAAATAAATAAATAAATAAGGTTCAAAAACTGCAAAAAGGTACATAGCCTACAAAAAGTACCCCCTAAGTGGGAGAGTTTGGCTTAGGTAGGGGATAGCCTCCGTCCGGTTAACAATACTCTTTTATGGGTATAGAAAGTTTTAATGGGAGACAAAAGCGCAATGTGTAACATAATTGAAGGGTACAAAATGAATAAATGTTTTAAAAATGAATAACTGTTAAAAAAAAAAAAAAAAAAAAAAAAAAAAAAAAAAAAAAAACGTACAGTGACTGTGTGTAACAACTTCGAAAAAAAATGGAGTGCGCCGGAAAAGGAAGCCGCCGCCGTTGCTCCGGCGAACCCTAATTATGATTAAATACTGAATTAGCTCAAATATCCGGTTCTTGGCCGGGTCTACCCGGATATAGCCGGGTCTTTCCCGGGTTTAACCGGATATAGCCGGGTTTTGTTCATACATACTCGAATCATAAGTAGATTGATATATATAGGCAGTGTGATCACTCGTGCAATTTGATGCTTATGGTCAGTTTATTACTCTTATTTGTCGTGCAATGTGTCATCACTCGTAATAATTTTGCTTAGTATATCACATTGGAGTGTTCTGCAAATACAAACTAACTGTTTCATGAGTGTGTTCATCTAAAAAAGTTGTTCAGTATACGTGTATGACTAGTTCAGTATATGGTTATCTTAATTTGATGCTTAAAAATGATTGTGTGCTTATTAATTTTGTTTAAGATATCACGTTGGAGTGCTCATAAAGAAGAATGTGGAAGGCTAAAGCGACAAATGTCTTCTGCGGGGCTGCTTAATGACTTCCCGTTTAGTTTTTCGCGGGAGGCTACTTATCTGGTAATCGCTTTATGTTGTTGAATCATATTAAACGAGCCAGCTTTTGACTCATAGATTGATATTCAAACAATGTGCTTTATTCAAAGAAAATTTAGTTATCAATTGTTAACAAAGGTATCATATTTAGTGAATACAATGTTGTAAATTGTTATACAAGCTGTTTTAAATCTGATTTTCAGAAGTTAAGCTTTGGTCACAAAACCATAATGTTCCCATAATTGGTAAAATGATCGATATGTTGTAGGTGTGCAGAAAGGTGGAGGCAAGGTGTTCGTTTTTGGAGAAGTTAGGGATCCACGGTGTAGGAATCTGGATCTGTGAATGTAGTTGTGCGGATACAAGTACTTCGTTGGATCATTCAAGGTTCTTATCTGCTCTTAACTTTTGATTTATTTACTCATTTCCGTCCCAAAAAAGATGCGGATTTTGATTTTTATTACTATTATTCAAATGTCTGGAAATTGCTTTAATAGTGGTAACGTAAATACTTTGGGTTGGAACTTTGTCAAAAAAAAATGCTAATACATTTTTTTTCGTGATATTCATACGCAGACTCAAAGCATTAATATTAATAATGGGTAAAAAACTAGAACATTTGAAATTTGAACACAGGGTGCTATATAGTTTAGCAATATGTTAAATGCATTGTTAGTTCTATGGTTGTCCTTAGCTTTTGTAGTTAGTTTATTAAGAAGTTACAATTCGGATTATATTACAGATGACATCTTATCCTTTATTCATTTGATAGGAAGGTCAGATAAAGGTCTCTATCTCCAATGTTTGCCTAGCAGAGTTGGTCAGGGGGCTCTTCCCCATGCGAGAGGTCTCGAGTTCGAGTCTCCCCATGGTGGTTTCCTAGAGTAGGCTCTCACTAACTACACTAACTATATCTGTAGGAGTATGAGAGTAGGCTCTCACTAACTACACTAACTATATCTGTACTAACCCAGTCGTTCTAAAAAAATAATAAAAAAAAAAAAAAAAGCCTCTATATATGTAGTTTGAATAAATTACAATTGCTTCTTAAAGATGAAATTTACAAAGTCTTTATGCAGGGCCTTTAGGTGTGTTTTGGGAGGGGCTTATATGGGGCTTAAATTTTAAAAATAAGCCCAAGCCCAAAAATAAGTCTCGTTTGGCATAGAAGCTTATAGGGAGGCTTTTGAAATTATAAGCCCTAGCCCCGAAAATGAGGCTAAAATTTTTAGGCGAGGCTTCTAATATGTTAAATTACTTAATTAACAACAAAAATATCTAATATATACATATGTTAATTTAATTATATGTCCTTTTTAGTAATTTTACAATAATAAGCTCCAACTTAAACTAATTTGCCAAGCAAGTTTATTGAAAATAAAAATTTTAGTTTCGGCTAATAATATAAGCCCGAGCGTGAGCCCCAGCCCAAGCCCATTTTGCCAAACATACTTGTCTACATTAAACAAGTAATTAAGTAGTTGGAATGACTATTACGAATGGAGAGGGATTCCGTTAGATTCTCCCGTCGCTCTACTTCTTCATTGGGTAATGCATACTTGTCTCATTATCGTTTTTGAACCCCGTGGGCATTGCTTATTATAACTTTATGAAGTGTACGTATAGATGTTGGTGCTAGTTCCATACGATTGTGGTTGTGTTTGGGAGAGGCTTTTAGGGGACTTATTGGGGCTTAAACTTTTAAAATAAGCCGGCTTGTAAAATAAGTCTTGTTTGTCACACAGGCTTATGGAGACTTATATAAGCCATAAGCCTCTATAAGCCCAAGCCCATTGAAAGGGGCTTACGAGGGCTTGTAGCTAGTTAAATTAGTATCCTTGAAAATATAAAGGATTATCACGCAAAATCCGGAAATATATCTAAATTTAATTTGATGTATTTTTATGCGATTTTACATTAGTAAGCTTCAGTACTAATTTGCCAGACTTATAAAAATATAAGCTCTAACTTTTAGCTTATAATATAAGCCCCAACCCCCATCCCCAGCCCCACATACCCATATGTTATATTTTGCTATGTTAAGTCGTAACTACCTCCTCTACTTTTGTCGCAGCCATTGACCATATATCGAGCCATTCAACTTGCTTGCTAAACAGTTGATCCCTAAAACTATGGATGAACTGTGCATACACTACCTAGGTATTTTAATTTGCTTTTTTACTATTTTTCCAAATTAAAATATGCCGTTTTTTTTCTCCATGTTTATTAGTTACGGACCCTAGTTCTACCGTCAAGTGGTTGGTTTGTTACTTTTAAGGAGTGTTTGATTTGCGTTTTGGAACAAATTAAAAAAGATTATTGTGAAGTCTAAAGTCACAATTATCAGATCTTTTTAATGTTCAGATATAACATATATAGATTCTGCCTATGATTATCTGAGTATAAACAAACACAATCAATAATAGCATTAGGTTTAGGGTTTGATTTAGGGATGAACATAGGACTGGAACCGGAACCGGTGGATCCGAGAACCAAATTTTGTGAAAGTAGGAACCGAGAACCGAACCGAATACTTGGTTCCTGTTCTTTGGGTCTAACCGGACAGGAACCACTTTTATAAAGAAAACAAAACCCCCATGCACTAATGAATTAACCCTAAAAATAAATAAATAAATAAAATTTAAGCACTTGCAACCGTTTACGTTTAAATCAATAACAATTAACAACTGAATCGTAAACTAAATCTAAAATTATGTGGGTCGTGTGGCTTTCCTGTGACCGCACCCTAGACACTAATACTAGCTATCGGTAAGATCCGGGGATAATATTGACATTAGAGAAGAAATTAAGCATGGTGGATAGATCATCAAAAGCCTGGCATCTAAGGTCATGCCTCCAGCACCAAGCACCTTTCCAACTAGATCGCAAAACTCAACGGTCCCGAACATTGCAACTTTTCTAAGGAATAGACTAGATGAAAACAAAAGAATTGTTATGTTAGCTTATTCCTGACAGAAACTCCAAAAATTGTGATTTAACAGTTGAGCAGGAGCCTACTATTGCTTTCACATTAGTATTCTCTATGAGATCGAGAGCTGAATGACCATGAACAAATGTTTTAGTATTCATGAAAGGTTTATTAAAAGAAAACATTTTTTTTTTCAATATGAATTGCTATAAGTAATTAGTAACTAATGGTGTTCGGAATGCGAAATTTTTTGTATGGAAACAGTTGCGCGAAATTACATGAAGAGAACAATGACATAATGAAAATTAAGCATCTTTAGTGTAAAAGAAAGAAAAAAGACACCAGCGGATAATACAAGCAGTGATTCTCCTTTGGTGTACCGAAATTAGTACGACAAATTAGGGTTTCGTTCAATTTGAGGTAAAACGAAATTAATATGACAAATCATGATCAACAGACCCTAAATTAACATCAATTATTCATCTTTATTATTATTATTGCTGCTGCTGCTTTTAAAGTTTTTTCTCACAAAAATTTCAAAGAAATCATGTGTTTGAAATGTCCCATTGAAGCTATATTGTGATTTTTAGAGTTTGAATGTGTTCATTTGAATATTAATGTTTTGGTAATTCACAAAAGTTTCAATATTTGATGAAAAAATCAAAATTGTGATGAACAAAACTTTGAATATGCAATTGTTCATCACAAACTATTCATTAGGTGTCCATTAAAGAAAATTTAGCAAAGAAGTTGTTAGGTCACCATTTTGTAAACACAAGTATAAGAAATAAGATGAGAATAAGAGATGGTTGATTATAAGATTATGAAGAGTGAAAGAACAAGAGTTTCATTAAGATATTCAAACAACCAACAATCTTAAAGTTTACATAAGCTTAGTATATATAGGGGAGGAGTAGGGCAACACTCCCTTCCTCCCTCATTCATCTAGAAAACGTGGGCTTCAAGCCCATTGGACTTTAATACATATGCCTTGTAACTTAAACATAATGAAATAAATAACTAAGCAACCTATTACAAAAGGTAATGACCAAGACTTGACTAAATACAAAAGTATGTTCCCAACAATCTCCCCCTAAGGTTCGGTCATCACGGTTGCTTGACGTCTTCATCTTTGTTGTTGACTTGTGACATGTAAATCTTTAGACGTCTTAAAAAAATGTTGTGTAATGAATGTACTTTGCTCTATGTCTTTGTTCATTGGTGATGGTGTAGTGATTGTGTTATGAAGTAGTCTGCCGTTCGTCACTCCTGCGTCTGTGGTGGTTGTCCGCCATTCTAACATACTCATACATCTTTAGACTTTCTGATGAGGCAAAAAATGAACCACTTTTAGGGGGTCATTTAAGCCCGGAATTGAATTTATTTAATCAAATATTGCCCTAAATCGTTCCTTTTGTGATTTTAGGTACTTTGGGAGTGAAATCTGGAAAAGGAAGCAATTCGGACATTTTTGGAGCATAAAAGTGAAGAAAACGCCAAAGTCTTAATTTTCCTTGCTGGGAACAGTAGGTGACGGCGTCAAAAAGGAATTTCTGACGGCGCCAAGAGTAATTTCCATGACGACCCAGTACAGAATTGACGGCGTCACATGATAGGGCGTCAAGAGTAAAATGCATGACGGCCTGAAAAATGCTAACACATGACGGCGTCAAAAGTAGATCAAGGCAGTCTGAGAAGTATTTTGGCAGCGAGATGACGGCGTCACAAATTTTGTCTTGACGCCGTCAGACCCTATTTCCTATATATAGTTTTCTAATTTTCACACTAAAGAGGGAGAAGTTTTGGAGAAACCCTAAGTATGAACTTGGTACGAATTTTACAGGTTTTTCAAGGGTTCTAAGCCCTTGATCCCTTTCATGTGTAATTGAGATAAGTATTCTTTTAATTCAATCAATATGTCTATGTGTTGGTTGTCTATATCTTGTTCTTGTCTTAATTCCATCATGCTAGGCTAGATCTATCTTGTGTTTGCTTGGATCTAATGAAACCTACATGTTAATTATGTGTTGATTACTTGTTTATGGTTGTATTGGATGAATGATTTCGATGTTAGGCTTAAGAAAACTGGCAGACTTCCAAATGGTAACATGCTTGAACGTCTTAGGAAACATGAACTGACGTGCACTAGGTTTTATTGGTTGTATTTAATGCATGAGTAAATTCTAATGATCCCATGTTAGGAGCTTCTTAGCCGGCTCGACATAGGAGTGAAGTGGCACTCATAGGATTGGGGAATTAAGTGCGCCACCCCATGAATGGTATTAAGGAATACAATCCGTCATCCACGTAACTATAACAAGTAATTAACGTGTAAAAGATATCTAGGGAGTAGTGAAATCTAAGTAAACACATTTTCTCCACTTATTGCTCACAACCTTAGTATAATTTAGTTTATTTTCATTTCTAGTATTTTATTTTGATTGCATCTTTAGTATTGGGTTAGTTGACTAGCAACTAATTCCGCCCAAATCCTTCAAACCCGAGATCTTTACTTGCTTTCTAAAAAATATAAAAATACAAAAATAATCATCCCTCACCTTTAGAACTAGTATTTAGGTTTTCTAATCCTAGCGACACTATTCCTAGCTGAACGATCAATCCCCCGGTACTTGTCACTATACTATACTACAACGATCAGGTACACTGCCTGGTGGGGGTTGTAAGCTTCTCAAGATCCCTTGAGAGGTAAAGCCTGGTGCGATTCCCACGTATCAAGTTTTTGGCGCCGCAGCCCGGGGAATAGTTATTGTCTAGGTTGGAATCTCTTTTTATTAGGTCTACTTGCTAGGTTCCTTTCTAGTAAGATATTATTTTTATTTTTAGGTTTTCTTTAGTCTATCTTTTTCTTTGTGTCTTTGATCGTAACTCTTCACCACCCGACATCATGGACAACGGGAACATCTTTGAACCCGTCATCCCACCACAACAAAACCCGCCACTAGAACCTCTTAGGCCCCGAACCTTAGGAGAGTATTCCCGACCTAGCCACCAAGGCTACCGAAACACCATTGAGCTCACCGGAGCCAATGTGACCCCCTTGCGATCCGACACCATCCGGTTGGTGCAAAGCGGATGTGCATTCCATGGACTTTGTTCCGAAGATCCAAACCAACATCTTAAGGACTTCCTCAAAATCGTAGATTCCATAGACCTAGATGTTGAAACTAGAGAGACAACCCGATTACGCCTATTCCAATTCTCTCTACGGGATCAAGCTAGTCAATGGCTTGAGCGTTTACCCGCGGGATCCATCACCACATGGGATGATCTCACCACTTGTTTCCATTCTCAATTTTTCCCACCGGGGAGAACTACTAAGCTTAGAAATGACATCTTGATGTTCCAACAACGTCAAAATGAATCTCTTTATGAAGCATGGACTCGTTTCAAGGACTTACTCCAAAAAGTCCCTCATAATGGCATAGATCTTTGGCTCCAAATCCAAATCTTTTATAACCATATCGATCTCTCCACGAGGCGAGCCATTGACCAATTGGCCGGTGGTAAGCTACGTGATCTAAGTGCGGAACAATCATGGGAACTCATAGAAGATATTGCTCTCTATGACAACGAAAGTTGGAATGATCCCCGTGATTTGAACAAAACGGTCAAGGCAATATCTTTGCCTTCGAACAATTCTAGCACTCCCGACCGTAGGATCATGGAACTTGAGGACCAAGTCAAGTTTCTCATGAAATCTTACGAAGCTCCTAAGCCTTCAAGCCAAGTGAACAAAATCACTTCTTCATGCGAATTATGTAGTGGTCCCCACGACACTCGTGATTGTGTGGAACTCCCCGGAACAGCTTTCGCGGACTACGCATCCACGCGTACCGACAAAGCGGGAGATAAGTAGTACACTTTCAAGCCCGAGCCAAACCCTTACGGTGATTTATACAACCCCTCTTGGAAAAATCACCCAAACCTTAGGTGGAAACAAAATCAACCCAATTCTTCCAATCCGCCTAATCGTTACCAACCAAACGGTCCACCCTCCAACCGTACTTTCAACAACAATCTTTCTAACAACTATGGTAGTACCAACAATCTTGAAGGATTGATGTCAAAGTTTATGGCATCTCAAGAAGCTCGCATAGCTAGGTTTGAAACCGAATTCAACCAACAACAAACGGAGATGACCAACAAGATCGACAACTTGTTGAAGGCCCTCAAAAACCAAGCGTTAGCCACACCTAGGAAGGACACTAGGGACACCAATAACGGAATCCAAATTAAGGACCCCTCATCATCCAAACATGTCCACTTTGTCAATGTTGTCACCATTAAGCCAATAGATAAGGAGATAGAAGGGAGTGACAAAGATGAAGTTGGAGTAGAAACCAAGACTAGGGATGAAAGTAGGGAAGTTGAGGTTAAAAAGGAAGAGGAATTAGAGGAAGTAGAGCCTAAAGAGAAATACTTTGATAAGATGCCCACCAAGGAAGAACGGGAATACCATAAGGATTTATTCGATAGTCCCGAGAGACCATATATCCTTGGCACACCCCTTATCAAAATGGGAGACCCCTCTAACATTAACATACCATGCAATATTGGGCACATGCATATATGGAAAGCTTATATCGATCTTAGATCTCCTGTTAACATCATGACTAGGACTTATTACAATTGGGTAATGAAGAAACAACTTGATTTTAGGATGATGCCCAATAGGAATTTGATAAGTAATTTTGTAGGAAGAGTGAAGGGATTGCATGTGATTATAGGTAATCTCACCTATGAGATCGATTTTATGATAGTGGAAGACACTCGTCCGGTGATAGATGATTGCCTAAGACAAGTAATATTTGGAAAACCATTTGTTGAGGCCACTAGGATGAGTTATGACCCGACTCTAGGGATAGTTAGATTCAAGGAAGAAAATGAGGAGGTTGCCTATCAAATGCCCTACAAAATTGAGCAATACCGCCTCCTCTCTAATATAGAAAAAGAACACAAGCAAGCGGCTTATTATAGGAATGAGGAGGATAGACGTAGAGGAGTAGAGTATGTGAAGAGTAGGATGCTTGGTTTCTACAAAGAATGCTTGCAACTAGGTCCGGAATACAAAACTGGTTTAGAAGACGACCTAGAGAGTGGAACCAACGACGAGGTCACGTAGTAACCCATGACCTTGAGTCTAGCTACAAGACTCGTAAATAAAGAAAAAGCGCTTCTTGGGAGGCAACCCATGTTTTGTGTGATTTTATTTTATTTGTTTGTTATTTGCTTCCGTATGCATGCTTTATTTTTATTGTTGGTAGATCATGTTTCTCAATTAAATAGTGGAAATACTTTACTTTGTTGTTTTGGCCTAATCTTAACTCCACCTAAAAGTATTTTTGCAAAAGATAAGTGTAAGGGGAAACCCCAAATATGTTTTTAAGAAACAAACCGATCATGATTCTCCACAATATTAAATGAACATGCATATTCGTATTTGTTAGAGTCAAATGCTTGTATTGAGTCATAATGAAGTTTTGCAGGATTTTCCAGGAAGTAGGACCAAGTTTTTCCAGAAATTTTCCGGAAACTTAACATAAGAATTTCTGCAGGTCACTTCTGACGGCGTCAAGAGTTAACTCTTGACGGCGTCACGTGTAAAAATCTGGAAATTTTACCGGTTTTGTTTTTCTAACGGAGTCTTATGGTTTTTGTGAATTATTAAGTTTTATAATCTCCAGGAGATCTGCAAACTTCATTCCACAAGCATTATATCTTATTTTGTTTTCTAGGATTTAGTAACTTATATAGGATGCCGCCGATTTTATGCGAGGTTGTCTTGTCTATTTTCTCAGGATTTACAGGTTATGTATGACAAGAAGATGATTTATATTCTGGAAGGGAAGCTTTGATTGTTCATTTTCTTGGAGGAAGATTTAACCTGGCCACCTTATTATCCATACCGAGCGAATCAGGGGAGTATTTGATTTCATTCTTTTTACTTTTTCACTTTTAAATTCTTTACTTGAACATTGGGGACAATGTTCATCTTAAGTGTAAGGGGAGGGTAAAATGATGATACCTTACAATACACTTTCGCTTGAGTTTGTTTTGTTTAATGGTCGATGCGTAATAAAACTATGAGAAATACTTGTTAGTGTAATTTTAGTGCCAAATTTAAAATTTTTTACAACATTTAGGAGTGAAACTTTAGTCATAGCAAGCGTCTCATGGATAGGAGATTGTATGACTAGCACATAACCGTACTATTCAGAAAAATTTTCCACCCAAATATGTTAGGTTCGCCTTTAGATTTGATAGGAAAAGCATTTACTATTAGTGTTTATGAGTGTACCGGTAGCATTTAGATTCTAGAACTTGCGTTAGTGATGCATCCCGAGACCGCTAGTGAGACTACATTCGTGTATTAGGATTTACTACATGATGTTGGATCGATATACTCTGATCAAACTACTTTGTAGCTTGTAAAGTTTTAACAATATTGAATAAACTCAATACTATTAATATTGAAACACTGTTTGACCTTGTAAAGTATGCGGAATCTACTAACACAAAGCTTAAGAAAAACTTTTATATTAACCAAACTTAGAACCTGCTTTGTTACACTGATTCACTAACAATCCCTAACTATTAACTTTGATCGACTTCTAAACTTATCTAAGAGTTGTAAAACTTCTAAAACACATATCGACCAATACCTCTTAAGGCTCTTTATATAGATAACCTTAAGTCGGTTTACAACATATAATCCTTGAACGACAAGTTATAATCCCTAACTAATTCTAGAATATTCTCTTAATATTACACAATAATCCTTGTTTAATATTGCACATCAGTCCTTGCATTCTTCGAAGTACTTTAAGCATTCTTCATATCAGCAGTACTTTGACTTTATTCTTCAGCAGTACTTTGACTTTTATTCTTCAAGCAGCAGTACTTTGACATCCAGAAGCACTTTGATATTTCATACCCCAACAATCCTCCCCTAACTTGAACTTTACTTGCTTAATTTCAAGTTTCTTTGTTATCTTTAATCTTCATATCTTTAATTATGCAGTGAAGTTGTTTCCTTTATTCCTTTTCTTCTATCTGTCATCTGTCAAAGTACTCTTTATCAGCATCATATCTTCCATAGCATCTTTTCAGCAACTCAGCAACATTTAGGTACAAAAATCATCAAATCTTAAAAGTTTCATACTATTCTCATCACTTCCAGGTGTGTTAACTCCTGTGAGAGGTGAATCATTGAAAATTATGATTTTTAGCAAATCATCAGCTATTAACGGATTTGATATGTCTTTACCATGAGCCGTTTGCTATGGACTAGCCAACTCTTGATCACTTAGATGTATGGTGAGTTGATAACCTAGTTTTTGGTAAACTATCAACCATCAACGGATTTGATAAGTCTTTACCAGTAGCCGTTTGCTCTGGACTAGTTGATTCTTATGTGGATTAGACATGGTGAATCAATAACCATTTGTTGTGTAGTATAAATACTAACACCATGTGTTTCTTTTCAAATCCTTAAACATTTATTTTCCTGGACTTATACTGGTTTATATCAGCAAGCAGTACGTTGATAAAATACTGTTTGTTTTTGCAGTACTTAGAAAAATACTTTAACTTTACAAAACAAATCATACCAGTATTATGCAATATTACTCTTCAGACTTAACCCATCTGATAAATAGCTTGATAACATCCAAAGCTACTTCAGATTCATCTTCAAGTTCCATTCCATGATCCAGCATTCTGAGCATAATATCTCTGATCAATGGATATCTCCTCTCAGCCAACATATGAATCATGGTACCATCTTCCATCTCTAATGTATGAACTCCTGATGACTCAAAGAATCTCCATCTTGTTATTTCCCAATTCTCTTGATCATTCCAGAGAGTGTCAACACTAGTTTCTTCAGTATCCCAGATGGTAAATAAATCTCCAAGCAAAACTAATCCCACTTCTGAAGCTTCATTCTTTGTATAGTAAGTCTGCACTTGCACATATAAATCATACAGATCTTCCCTTGTAATACAGTGCAACAAATCCCATAACATATAGAATGTTGTGAAGCTTTCATCTTCCCTGTGGATCATAAAATAATTTTCCTCTTTAGATTCTACCACAGAAAATGAGATTATCTTGGACTTAGTTCCAGACTCTTCACTTCTTTTGTTCTCAAAATCAACAACTCTTAAATAATTTCTGAGTTCATCAACTGTATCTTCATGAACTAGCTTCAGCCTTTTTGTCAGTTGATCATTTTCAGCTGATTTCTTTCTCTTCAATTTCCTTTGCTCAGCTTCTTCCTTTCTGACATCTTCCAATCTTTTCTTTCTATCAACTTCCATGGGTATAAAACTTTCTACCTCTCTTCTGATATCTTCTTGTACTTTGTCCCATAAAGCTTTTATTTCTGGATACCTTTGTTTATGCAAGTTCTTGTATCCCTTCCTTCTTAAGAATTGCATCATCCAATTCCTTTCCTGAGCTTTAGTCATTGGCTTCTTTGTAATTGGCCTTCTGACTTCCTCCAAATACTCAGCATAAAATTCAGCTTGTTGCTTTTTAGCAAGCTCTAAATCACCTGCAGTTTCTAATTCTCTAATCTGAGCAATAGAAAATTTCTTCTTCTTCTTCTTAGATTCTTTCTGAACCATTATACCTTTCCCTTTATCTTTTGGATCTGGTTTTTCTGATTCAGAAGTACTTTCATCATCCTTTTGTGCAGGTTCAGATATATGTATTCCTCCAGTAGGTCTTCTCAAATTCATCATAACCTGAGCAATTGTTTCATCATCACTAACATTATGTTCTCTTTCTTCTTTAGGTACAAAAGTGGAAGGACCAGCTTCATGTTCATAATTAATTGTAGAAGGTTCAACAGAAGTTCCAATAGCAGCAGAACCTTGTTCAACAGTACCTTGCACATCTATATCAACAAAAGTACTTTGAACATTATTACCTTCTAAATTAATTTCTTCTGTATCTCCACTTTTCACATCCTCATTCTCAACTTCAAGATGAATTTGCTCTGTCTCATCACTTTGTCTTTCAATACTGTCTTGAGCAACCTTTTCAACTTGATCATTCTTTTCCTTTGAAAATAGAATCATATCATCATCTCTATTCAAATTATCATCCTGATTCCTCCCCAATTTGATAGATGATGACTTTCTAAGCTTCCTTTTAGACTTAGACTTTTTCTGTTTAGATTGTTGCTTCTGAGACTGTTGCTTTTCTTTCACAAAGAGCCTAAAATGCTTAATAAGAGGCCAAACAAATTTCTTCAATCTGATGAACTTCTTTCTAAGGCGTTTGATCTTGGCATCTTGAGCAGTAACAGTAGACTTGAGCTTCTCCAATTCCTTAGCTAAGTCAGAAGTACCTTCAGTACCTGTTATTCCCTCATCTCCTCCAGATGTTTGAAACCCATCTGTGGAAGTATAATCATTGGGAGTAGGTACTGGTGAATCCTCTGAAGCAGTACCTTGAGGATCAGTACTTTGAGGAGAAGTACCTTGAGCAGAAAAAGATTGATCCAAAGAAGCTGTATCTGAGGGAATCTTTTCATCTGAAACATCATGGTGAGGAGAAACAATAGGTGGTGTGGTAATATGCACTGAAGCAGAATGCTCAGCAGATGAATCATCATGAGCAGTGTGTGCAGAACCACTATTTGCTTCTTCATCCCTAACAGCTTGAGCTACCTCTAACATATAAGCATTAAGAGGTGTATTCCTACCCAAAAAATTAATCCCCTTGTGTGACATAAAAGTGAAAACTTTAGATAGCATCCTAATGGTAGGTACATAATCCTGAGGTTTGGATACACCATCTAGTGGATTTTCTAAAAGCAACTGAACAAACCTAGGATACATAAGAAAAGGTTTGCCAGCCTTAATATGAGTAAGCATACCCTCAAGAATCATGTAAGAAAAGTTAAAAGGCTGATTGGTAATCAGACCCACAAAAGCAGAAGCTATAGAATGACTGAATTGATCCCAAGCAGTACTCTTTGGACTTAGACAATGTAACAAAACATGAATAAGAAATTTCCAATGAGGACTAACCATAGCCTTCTGAAAAGTAAGCTTAGTCAAAGCACCTTCATACCCAATATCTCTGAGTGTATTCCAAATTTCTTGTTTCCCAAATAAAACAGAGCCTCCATCATCTTCAAATAACAAAACCTCCCTTATTGAAGCCTCTGTTACCCGAATAACTCTCCCAGCAACTGTAGCAGTAATAATATCTTCTCCATCCTCAACCTGCGACTGAGCTGTATCCCAAAAAGCTTGAATCCATGGTCCAATAACCTCAGGGTTAACAAGAATGGAGTAACAGATGTTAGTACCATTGAGAAAATCAATAATGCCATGAAAATCAATGTTTGCTTGGGTTTTCTCAAGGTTTGCAATCATGTTGTGTTTGGTGTTGGTTTGTCGATTAGCCATGATGATTAGGGTTTGAGTGAGAAAAGTGATGATCGATGTAAGGTAGGTATGAGTTTAAATAACTAGAAAGGTGAATAAGGTGAATAAAAGGAAAAGATATGAGGGTTTATATAAGGATAAGATACAAAAAATCACGGTTAATTAATGATTTTACCGTTATTTTTGGAAGTAAATATCCCCAAATCTTTCGAAAGTTTGTTAGCCGCAAATCTGACCGTTGGAACAGTGTCAGACACGTCAACGTACCTTTTAATAACACCAAGCAGTACGTTCCATATAATATGGAGCAGTACCTTCCGTTATAAGCTCACACAAAATGTTGACCAAAGTACTTTCCCAAAAGAAAATCTTGAATGTTGACCATTTGACCAAAATATTCTAGAAAGTCAACCAAGATTAATGACTATCTCCCAATATTAAATCCCAAAGCTACCATGGTAAGTGAACATCAATACACTTCAATAAATGCCCATTTACCTTTTCTTGGCTTATAAAAGCAACTTCATCACCAACTTGCAATCACCATAACTTTCTGTAACACAAAAACTAGTAAACATAATGAGTCACATTCCAATTGTGAACATCTCTTCAGACTTGGATGGCACCACAGATGCAGAGATAAGTTACTACTCTGATTCTGAGTTTGAAGATCCTGGATGGTTAGACTATTTTCCTCCTCATGTCCAATGGATGGGTCTCCAAGAATCTTCATCAGCAGTAAGTGCTGCCAACTCTACCATAACTGATGCATGTAGTACTACCAACAAAAAACCGAAGAAGAAGAAAATTGTCCCTGGTTCATCTTTGGCTAATGAGCTTCCACATGCTTTGACTCAAGCCCTGGAATCAGCAATACAGAACATGAAGTGGCCTGCTCCAAGAAAAGAGAGACCTCCCAAACAGATTCTTGGCTTAGCTTGCCCAAGAAAGCAGACTTCTTTTGATGACAAGAGAAAAACTACTCAAAAAGGAAAGCATAGCTATGAGGGCAAGGGTAAAAGGCCTATGGAGTAGGGATATGGATCTTGGTGGTAGTCTGTGATAGTCTTTTGTGTGGTTTGTCTTGGCTGTCTTGTGTCTGAGTCTGTAACTTGATAACAATGATGATGTATGAATCTTCTGAATAATGAATAAAAAACTTTTCCTTTGTATGATACATGTAGCCTCCCCTTAAATAATGACTAACTAAGAACTACTTATGCCTCCCCTCAAAAATAGCTTACATATTAATCATGCCATTACTCACAACTAAGAAAGTAAATCTTGAAACATCAAAGCCTTTTGTGAGTAGATCTGCTACATTATCATCAGTATGAACTTTAACCACATTAATAAGCCTTTGTTCATAGCAATCTCTTATGAAGTGATGTCTAATCTGAATGTGTTTGGTTTTAGAATGATAGACTGGATTCTTAACAATGCAGATGGTACTCTCATTATCAATGTTGATGGGAGTATTCTTGAAATTGAACCCATAATCCAAAAGCTGATTTTGCAACCAAAGTACTTGTGCACAACAACTTGCAGCAGCTACATACTCTGCTTCTGTAGAAGAAGTTGCTGCAATTGTTTGCTTCTTACATTGCCATGAGACTAATCTACTTCCAAGGTACTGGCATCCTCCAGTTGTGGACCTTCTATCATAGTTATCTCCAGCATAGTCACTATCTGAGAAGGCATAGAGATGGAAAGGTGAATCCCTAGGATACCATAATCCCAACTTAGGTTGTTGCCTAAGATACCTGAAAATCCTCTTGACAGCATTCAAATGAGATACTTTAGGATTAACCTGATGTCTTGCACATAAGCTCACAGCAAAAGTAATATCAGGTCTTGATGCAGTTAAATACATAAGACATCCAATCATAGACCTGTATAGTGTGACATCAACATCTTCTCCATCTTCATCTTTTCCCAAAGGTTTGTTAGTATCCACTGGTGTAGATGTAGGCCTAACAGTTGTAAAAGTGAATCTTTTAAGAATATCTGCAACATACTTATCTTGACAAATATAAATCCCACTACTTGACTGTTGTACTTGAAGGCCTAAGAAGAATGTTAATTCTCCCATGGAACTCATCTGAAATTCTTTCTGCATAAGATCTTCAAATTCCTTCACCATAGATTGCTTGGTAGCACCAAAAATAATATCATCTACATAGACTTGAACAAGCATAATATCCTTCTTATCTCTCTTGATAAACAAAGTTTTGTCAATAGCTCCTCTTCTGTAACCATGTTGTAGTAAAAAGTTGGAAAGCCTTTCATACCAAGCCCTTGGAGCTTGATGAAGACCATAAAGAGCTTTTATTACCTTGTAAACTTTGTGTGGATGTGCAGGATCTTCAAAACCAGGAGGCTGTTTGACATAAACTTCTTCTGTGATTTTGCCATATAGAAAAGTACTTTTAACATCCATCTGATATACAGGGAATCCCATATAAGATGCAAAAGCCAAAAATAGCCTAATGGCTTCAAGTCTTGCCACAGGAGCAAAAACTTCATCATAGTCTACTCCTTCTTCTTGTCTATATCCTTGAGCCACTAATCTTGCCTTGTTCTTGATCACATTTCCTCTTTCATCTCTTTTTACTCTAAAACCCCATTTAGTTCCAATAAGTTTCTTTCCATCAGGTAGATCACATAATACCCAAACTTCTTGAAGTTTAAACTATAGAAGTTCTTCTTGCATAGCTTCCACCCAGCTTTCTTTGGCTAGTGCTTGTTTAATATTCTTGGGCTCTTCCTGAGATAGAAAACAAGCAAATAGACACACCTTCTGATCCTTGTGATTCACCCTGTTTTGCTTGTAGATAAAACTAAGTAAAGAAGTATGTTGTTGAGACATATTCTTAGCCTTAGTCCTTGTGAGCACCCCTGATGATGAGGGTCCAATTATATTGGTAGCAGGATGAGTTTTATGAATTCTGAGTGTTGGAGTTGGTGGAACTTCAAGATTATCTTCCAAATTAGTGATATCTGGATCTTCATTAGAATCTGAGAAAATGCCTTCTTGATCCAATTCATCATCAGTATCTTCTAAAGTAATGGTATTTGGATCAGCAGTATCTTCTAAGTCAGGCATATTAGGATCATGAACAACATCAGTATTTTTCCAATTTGAAGTATCCACAGGTTGAAAAGTACTTTCAAATGGATTAGAAGTGCTGGTTGTTTCCTTTGCTTTCTTCTTTTCTGCTTCTTAGGTTCTCCTTTGTTCATCATCATATGACTTAGCCATTGTTTCTTGAAAAAGCATTCTAGAAAGTTCATCTTGAATGGCTTGATCTTCTGCAGATACTGGTATGTGTGGTGAAACAGTACTTTGAGGATCAACAGTACTGTTAGGTACAGCAGTACCTTGGGGCTCAGAAGTACTTTTCTTCTTACCATTGGCATTATCTTTTGGGTCATCTTCAGATCTAAAATTAACATCATGAACAATGTACTGTGCTTCATCATCAGTGGGAGCAGCTTGATTTTCTTCCCTTACAGGTACATAATTCATTGATGAAGACATTAAATCAAGATCAAACATCCAATCAGGACCTTTACCTTTAGAGTTTTCTTGTTCTTCCAAAAATTCAATATGAAGACATTCTTGAACCTTCTTGGTGACCTTATTGTACACTCTGAATCCTTTGCTATTTGTACAATATCCCAATAAATATCCTTCATCTGACTTCCCATCAAATTTGCCCAAATTATCAGCAGTATTTAAAATGGTTAGAGGACATCCAAAAGGTTTCATAAACTTGATACTTGGCTTCTTTCCCATGAGTAACTCATAAGGTGTCTTCATTTGAGGTTTAGTCACTGATACTCTATTCAACACATAGCAAGCAGCACTTACAGCTTCAGCCCAAAATGGAACTGGTAGTTGAGAGTCTGCAAGCATTGTTCTTGCTGCTTCTATAAGAGTTCTATTCTTTCTTTTTGCAACTCCATTTTGTTGAGGAGTTCTAGCAATACTGAACTCTCTTTTAATTCCTTTCTTGGCACAAAATTCATCCATAAGCTGATTCTTGAACTCAGTCCCATTATCACATCTAATGCCTCTAACCTTGAGCCTTAACTGATTTTCTAATGCTATAATTAGGTCATGAATGGCATCAAAAGTTTCATCTTTAAAACATAAGAAAAAGACCCAGCTAAATCTACTGCAGTCATCTGTTACAACCAAACAATACTTCTTCTTGTTCAGACTGACAACTGAAACAGGTCCAAACAAGTCCATATGCAGCAATTCCAAAGGCTCTCTAATAGTCTTCTCTTCAATCTTTTTACAAGAGGCCTTGTGCTGTTTACCCTTCTTACAAGCAAGACATGTGTGATCATTCTTAAATGTCTTAGAAGGTAAACCCCTAACTAAATTTCCTCTGACCAGCTTATTGATGTTCTTGAAATTCACATGTCCCAGTCTTCTGTGCCATTGATGTGCTTCCTCCAAAGATGCTCTTGCAATCAAACATGTTGCTTTTTCAGCAGAATTCACATTCTTCAAATCTATGTTGTACACATCATTAGTTCTTGGTGCTCTTAGTAACACCAAATTTCTGTCTTCTAACTTGAAATCAGGAGAAAGTATGAGACATTCTGTGTCAAAGAATAACACAGGATACTTCTTATCACAAATCTGAGAGACTGACAAAAGATTGAATTTGAGCTCCTTCACAAATCTAACATCTTCAAAATCAATGTTTCCTGCCTTGATTGTTCCTTTGCCAGTAATTCTTCCTCCATCAGGATCATTCCCAAATGCAACTTTTCCTCCATAATAAGCTTTAAAATCTGACAAGAGCTCCTTTTCTCCTATCATACTGCCAGAGCAACCACTATCTACAATAAGATGATCTTTAAGCTCCTCCTCTGGGTTGCCCTGCATTAACATGAAAAAGGTTAGTTATTTTTAGGAACCCAAGCCATTACTGACTTGTGTTCCCCTTGTGGAGTGACATACTCAAAGTTTTTGAGTATGTAATCACCACTGTCTTTGAAAGCATGATCAAGAATTAAGGTTTTTGTTTCCAAAACAGTTTGTTTTTCATGATCAATTTTCCCTTTTTCACCCTTAATCTCTGAAAGTACTGGTTCTACCCCAGCAGTACTTTCTTTCTTAACCCATTTTGTTGTGACTTTAGGAGTTTGGTTCTGTGTCCTAGCATCTTTTCTTGTGTTGTAAGTCTTTCTAGGGTTGTAGTGACTATAACTCCTAGGTCTTACACTTGAGTGTTTGCTAGAAACATTAGGGAACTTTCTATCAGTACTTTGTGAAGGTACTCATGGTTTGGAGTATGACCTTTTCTGATGAGGGTACCTAAAGTCTTTTGAGAAATTACTGTGGTTAACCCTATTTGAGTAATTCCA
The DNA here is from genome assembly GCA_030686995.1 of Artemisia argyi. Lineage (NCBI taxonomy): Eukaryota > Viridiplantae > Streptophyta > Magnoliopsida > Asterales > Asteraceae > Artemisia > Artemisia argyi. The sequence goes on from CM060680.1 coordinate 205,737,566, forward strand.
AACTGGTTTGTTATCTCTTGGCCTATTCTCTCTATAACTTGGTTGTGCAGTTCTGGTTTTAGGATAATTACTAAGGTATTCTGAATGATAGGTACAATCTTTAATCAGATGATTAGGACTATAACAAACATAACAGACCTTTGGACCAATGTCCCCAAATCCCCTTCCATAAGTGTTTCTAAAATTTGCAGTATTTTGAAAGAATTTTCTTTGAGGTACTGCTGAATGATCAGCAGTTCTTTGAAAAGTGTTTGAAGGTACTGCTTGTTTTGGAAACATGATTTCTTCAACCTTAGGTGCTTCAATAGACTTTTCTAAAGTTTCAGGATTAACTTTACTTATAAGCTTTTTCCTAAACTCTAGATTATCTACACCATAACAATCAACATCTTTTCTAGGTGGATGAAAGCTACCTGGGGGTGAGGAACTACATTATAACCCTTTTCTTTCTGAAATACAGGAGGTTTTTGACTAGGGGATTCCTCATCACTAGAAGTGTTTTCATCTAGACTTAGGAACTCTTCATCACTAGTGGAGGTCTCAACAGTTAGATTTAGTTCCTTGCTCTTAAATGGAATTCCTTCATTACTATCATAGCCTAGGCCTGTCTTAATATTAGATGTTCTTTGCTTTTCAACAAATTGAACATGTGACACTCCTGCCTCTTTCCAAACAGCAAGTTTTTCTAACAACTTATCCCTTTCAGCAGTCACTTTCTCTAGTTCAGACACCTTGCAACCTAGTTTCCATTCATTCAACTTAACTAGGTAATCCTGTTGTTTATATGTTTCAAGCCATGCTACTTCATTGTTTTCATGTGTAAGGATTTTGGCCTCCATTGACTCTAAAGTTAATTGATAACCTGTTATCTCAGCCCTAGCTTTTTGAAATTTATCTCTTTCAGCTACATACTCAGTAAGTAACTTTTGATACATATCATTACACTTAGAGCATACCTCAGATTTGGTGGATGGACTTGGTGAAGCAGCTACCATAGCAAGCTGAACTGTTTCTTCTTCAAACTCCATGCTCCAATCAAAGCTTCCTAACTCTTCTCTTGACTCCACAGCAGCATATCCAGGCTCTTCATCAAATGCTGTGCTCCAATCTTCCAAGGCAACCATTGAATAGGTTATAGGTTCTTCATCAAACTCATTGGACCAATCAATCTCTGACAAATTCTCTTGAGCAACCAAAGCTTTTGGTTTTGGTTCAGTAATTGGAATCTCTTTTCTTTCAGGCTTGGGTGGTTCAATCATCTTATTTGCTTGATACTTTGCAAATTTGCACTCCCTTGCAAAGTGACCAGTCCTTAGACAGTTGAAACATTCAATCTTTGATTTGTCAAATGTTATGCCTTGTTTAGCTCTGAAGTTGATGCCTTTACCAGTCTTGTTCACATACTTCTTGATCCTTGCAGTGAGCATAGCAACTTGCCATCTGATATCAATTTCTTCCAAAGCATCATCATCTATTTGCAATACATCTTCTTGATAGGTGACAGGCATAGATGCTTGTTGAGCAAAGAATGAACATAGAACTTCATCTGAGGTGGGGGTTAGTGATTGTGATGAATTGGTGGTGACCATTGTTGTGCAAGGAACCTGTGTTTCATTCACAGTACTTTGAGTAGGGTAAGCAGTACCCTTGTTAGAAGTACTGCTTCTCTTTTCAGAAGAGACAAAAGCAATGTTCTGTTGAGTGCTTGAACTTGTAGTACCATTCATCTCATGCTCATACACCTTCAGATTGTTGTAAAGATCATCAAAGTCCATAGTATCTAGCCCTGATTATACTCTGATCATAGTAGCAACTACATGCCAGGCTGATGGCAAACTTCTTAAGAACTTCAAATTTGCATCTTCAATAGATACCTCAGCATCATATAGTTCTAACATGCTCAAAAGATGTTGAAATCTTTCATATGCAGAATCAAGACCTTCTCTTTCACCAACACTAAAAGTTTCAAATTGTTGCTTCAGCAAATTCCTATGCATCTTTTTGGAAGCATCATTACCTCCAAACTTCTTCTTTATTGCAGCCCACAGTTGGTTGGCATCTTTGGCATCATGAAACTTTAGTAAGTGACCATCAGGAATAGCAGAAAGCAGTATGTTGAGAGCTTTGTCTTGATTTCTTTTGGTAGCAGCAGGTACAGGTATTTTTGGAGGTGTTGGTTGTCCAGGTACTTCAATTGGTTCTTCAACTTGCATGTTACCATTGACAATCACATCCCACAAGGCATGGTCTGTGATGGCAATGTACTGCCTCATCTTCATAGCCCATAGATTGTACTCTCCCTTCTTAACAATAGGAATTCTAACAGCTGTAATTGAGGGAGCAGGTGCAGCATCAGTCGACATCTTAAAAGGGTTTGTAGTGAAATTGGTTTAAAGGTTTTAAAGGTTTGTCTTCTTAATTCAGAGTTTCCAACACAAGCTCTGATACCACTTGTTGGATCGATATACTCTGATCAAACTACTTTGTAGCTTGTAAAGTTTTAACAATATTGAATAAACTCAATACTATTAATATTGAAACACTGTTTGACCTTGTAAAGTATGCGGAATCTACTAACACAAAGCTTAAGAAAAACTTTTATATTAACCAAACTTAGAACCTGCTTTGTTACACAGATTCACTAACAATCCCTAACTATTAACTTTGATCGACTTCTAAACTTATCTAAGACTTGTAAAACTTCTAAAACACATATCGACCAATACCTCTTAAGGCTCTTTATATAGATAACCTTAAGTCGGTTTACAACATATAATCCTTGAACGACAAGTTATAATCCCTAACTAATTCTAGAATATTCTCTTAATATTACACAATAATCCTTGTTTAATATTGCACATCAGTCCTTGCATTCTTCGAAGTACTTTAAGCATTCTTCATATCAGCAGTACTTTGACTTTATTCTTCAGCAGTACTTTGACTTTTATTCTTCAAGCAGCAGTACTTTGACATCCAGAAGCACTTTGATATTTCATACCCCAACACATGATAAGAGGCATTAGTATCACCCTTGTGTTAAACCCGTATCATAATTAATTGACCATTTAAGTCATATTACTTGGCTAGTTAAGTCAACTAATTTTTCCCACACCCTTAGCGTTGTACTCATTTTTAGTACACGAAACCCCTAGTACACCCCTCCGAGCCTATCTTTTCATTTCTAACTTTAAGCATTTTACTTAAAGGAAGAATTTGTTACACCCCACTTAAATGTACAACCAAATCGCCTTATCCTTCCGTGTATGCGCTCATTTTTAGTGCATTATTGTTATTTGTTAAACCCTAAGTTAACTATCTAATTGATTACATGGTTGCTAAGTCAAGTCATATCCTTGTACATATTGTTTTGGGACGATTGAGACTCATGGGTAAGTACTTATTTATGGAGTAATGGGGAAGAACATCATTTATTACCCCCATATGTGCGTTAATCTTAAAAGTGCTCCAAGTGTTTTGATTTTCTTAATTCGAGTCATTAGATTAGTTTATTGTAAAGTATGTAAAAATTCAAGTGTAAGGGGAATGTTCATTCCCTATGATGTATTATTTTGGATGGTAGGGTAAGAGTGTATGAAAAAAAAAAAAAAAAAAAAAAAAAAAAAAAAAAAAAAAAAAATCAAATCAAAAAATCAAATCAAAAAATCAAGAAAAAGAAAAAAAATAGAAAAAGAAAAGAGAAAAAACATACGGACTACCATCCCTTTTTATTCTATGTTCATTTTATATTTTTGTTATTTTTCATTTATTAGCTTAAGTCGAGTCTAGTCTTGGCTTAGCAACGCCATATTGTACATGTAATTAACCAAGATTGTTAGCTCGCCACCAGTAAAAACTTCCTTTATCCAACGAAACCGTGTATTTCATATCCCTACACCTAAGGTTACAACCCTTTAAAAGACCTCTTTGATAGTTTATCCTAGGTACTTACGCCATGTGGTGGAGGTTTGATCCTTTCCCAAGCCTATGGTAATCTATTTTGTTATGACAGGTAGTGAGAGATATCTTCCGTTTCCATATTGTAATTTACACTTTATTACACCCGAGAGATGTGAGTATCTAAACACTATTTGTGAGGTGCTAGTATATGACCTCCGTGCATGTCTTTGGTCTTTAGTGGAACAATTATTTGTTGTAATTACTTTTATATTAGTGTTAAATGACCCCTAACTTGTATTTTGACTAGAATAAAAGCGCATTTGCTTGAGGACAAGCAAATCTCAAGTGTAAGGGTATATGATGAGGCGAAAAATGAACCACTTTTAGGGGGTCATTTAAGCCCGGAATTGAATTTATTTAATCAAATATTGCCCTAAATCGTTCCTTTTGTGATTTTAGGTACTTTGGGAGTGAAATCTGGAAAAGGAAGCAATTCGAACGTTTTTGGAGCATAAAAGTGAAGAAAATGCCAAAGTCTTAATTTTCCTTGCTGGGAACAGTAGGTGACGGCGTCAAGAAGGAATTTCTGACGGCGTCAAGAGTAATTTCCATGATGACCCAGTACAGAATTGACGGCGTCACATGATAGGGCGTCAAGAGTAAAATGCATGACGGCCTGGAAAATGCTAACACATGACGGCGTCAAAAGTAGATCAAGGCAGTCCGAGAAGTATTTTGGCGGCGAGATGACGGCGTCACAAATTTTGTCTTGACGCCGTCAGACCCTATTTCCTATATATAGTTTTCTAATTTTCACATTAAAGAGGGAGAAGTTTTGGAGAAACCCTAAGTATGAACTTGGTACGAATTTTACAGGTTTTTCAAGGGTTCTAAGCCCTTGATCCCTTTCATGTGTAATTGAGATAAGTATTCTTTTAATTCAATCAATATGTCTATGTGTTGGTTGTCTATATCTTGTTCTTGTCTTAATTCCATCATGCTAGGCTAGATCTATCTTGTGTTTGCTTGGATCTAATGAAACCTAGATGTTAATTATGTGTTGATTACTTGTTTATGGTTGTATTGGATGAATGATTTCGATGTTAGGCTTAAGAAAACTGGCAGACTTCCAAATGGTAACATGCTTGAACGTCTTAGGAAACATGAACTGACGTGCACTAGGTTTTATTGGTTGTATTTAATGCATGAGTAAATTCTAATGATCCCATGTTAGGAGCTTCTTAGCCGGCTCGACATAGGAGTGAAGTAGGCACTCATAGGATTGGGGAATTAAGTGCACCACCCCATGAATGGTATTAAGGAATACAATCCGTCATCCACGTAACTATAACAAGTAATTAACGTGTAAAAGATATCTAGGGAGTAGTGAAATCTAAGTAAACACATTTTCTCCACTTATTGCTCACAACCTTAGTATAATTTAGTTTATTTTCATTTCTAGTATTTTATTTTGATTGCATCTTTAGTATTGGGTTAGTTGACTAGCAACTAATTCCGCCCAAATCCTTCAAACCCGAGATCTTTACTTGCTTTCTAAAAAATATAAAAATACAAAAATAATCATCCCTCACCTTTAGAACTAGTATTTAGGTTTTCTAATCCTAGCGACACTATTCCTAGTTGAACGATCAATCCCCCGGTACTTGTCACTATACTATACTACAACGATTAGGTACACTGCCTGGTGGGGGTTGTAAGCTTCTCAAGATCCCTTGAGAGGTAAAGCCTGGTGCGATTCCCACGTATCACTTTCACGTGCACGAAGTTCCTTTTCATACTTCTAAGATCTTTAGTTTTTAAACTTTGTAGATTCTTCTTATTGGCGTAGAATCTTTCTTTGAACTTTGTGGTGCTAAGATCTTTGGGGGAGCTATCATTTGCTTCAAGATGTATGTATGAGCATGTTGGAATCTACCATCATGGAGGTGATCCACCTGCAAGTAAACAGTTAGCAATAAACAACCGGTACTTAGAGATAAGGAATTAGAGTTCGTCAACAGCATAGTGTGAAGACTCCTTCTAATCCTTATCAAGGCCGTTCCCATATCAGATACTCCCGAAGGAGCTTACGAGACCTACTAAGTAGCTCAATGACTGGGTGAGTCGCTGGGGATCACTCCACGACTGTAGATCGCTATGGAATCACCGTGAACACTAAGCGTAACCCTTGTGGGGTTACCGAAGTGACCTGCTGTCAGGCTGTTTGATGTTGACCCTGGCAGGAATTTCCGTTCAATCATTGAGAAATACATTTGTAATTCTCTCATAAATGGTAGATTGCTAAGATCTGCGAAGGACTCGATAATTTACAGCTGGTGTCCATTGATGTAGAACACCAGTTGCAGAAATACTAAGTGTTCCTAAGAGATTTTTTGATGTATCTCAAGGCTCTAGACTCTATAAGTGCACACCTAGGTTTCCTATGCGGAGACTAGGGAGGGGTCTTCTGCTTCAATATCAACCATCTCTAAGAGATAAGTTGATAGATTACACTGGTTCCCCGTGAGAATGAAACAAGCTCTTTTAAGAGAACTTGAGTGGTTAAGAAGGTTTAGTGCATTGCGTCACTGGGTCCATGACGACTTTGGCTTCAATACCGGTGTTGCCTTAGCAACAACCAGTAGCATACGAGTTGAACCCGGTGTCTGCCCTAAGGTTGAACATATGGAGGGCTATTTCTTTTTACCCTTTTCTTGTACATTTCTTTTTAATTCTTCAACTCCTTCTTTCCCTTTCATTCTTTTCTCCTTTTTTTTTCGTATCATACCTAAGGACTTAATTCTAACTATGGGAGATGTCCTTGAGTAGATCCCTCCGGCTCTGGCGGATCATAGGACGGTTTTTCCTATCTTATTCACCTTATAACTCCTTGATTAACTGACAGTAGCCAAGAAACCTTTGTTTGAAAATCTCTCAAAGCGTTTGTGATAATCAAATATTTTGGTTAACACTTTGAGAGTTTTGTGTACTCTTTTGAAGGGCTCCCCCTTCACATGTGCTCATAAGTATATAATAAATTTGCACATGCGGGAGGAGCAAGCATTTTGAATTGATCCACTTTCAGTGAACAAGACCGATTCGAGACACGCTTACATCACTAGTTAGACTAGCTTGAAGTTATTACCCGGCCTGGTCAAGTCCACAGAAAGTTTCTCGAGACGGTACTTTTCTACTATGACAAATCCTTTTCGAGACACGCTTACGTGGCTAGTTAAAGAGTACCATTGTCAGCTTTTAGGTGACAACTAGCTCTAGTAACTAACTTGATGTTATTACCCGTCGAGGATAAGTCTTTTCGAGATTACTAACTGTTATTGTCTCGTCAATTCCTGGGTCAATTCTGAGTCTAGCTCGCACACGATACAACTTTTAGCCTTTTGACTACTTATATTTTAATCACTTTTCCATTTTCTCCCCCTCAAAAATAGCATATAAAATGATGTTTTTGACAACCCTTTTAGATTAAAATATGCCTTTGTGAGTCTTATGGGGAGATTCACCAAGAACTTTTGATTTTGGAACAAAGTATTTTTGTTTTGACAAGTGCTCCCCCTCAACAAGTGATTAGGTCTTATTGAGGTGAAATACTTGTCCTTTTGAGCAGAATTAAGAAAATCATAAATTTATTTGATTAATTCTACTCAAAAGTAAGAAGCCTTCGCTCCTTATATTAGGATTGAGGCACTGATGCGTACCTAAGGGTCCTTTCTTTACAAGTTCGGGTTGTGCACTGTAATGCGTGCACAAGCCATTATGAAGAGTTGTATTGACAAATCAAATCAAGTTCTTACAAATTTCTACCATTCTAGTCTCTGAAACGTCAACACCGAAAATCCTGGTCTGCCTCCAACATAGCTTTCCAATCTCCTAATCTGATCCCTACGCTTCAACCGGTTCTCAATCCTTGTAATGAATCTGCGAGCTTCTCTGGCCTCATCGGTATTCCACCTTTTGGATTTGCGCAGTGCTATGTCATCTAATCTGGTTTTGATTCCATCTCTGACGAACTTCAGGGTTTCATCACAGAACTTATGGATTTCGTCATAGGCCATGAAGCAGTTTCAACCGTTTACACTGCGGTATGTGAACCCAAATGCCGGATGTCTGATCAAGGTGTATTGAGATTGGTGCTGAAGGTTGGGGATGTTGAAAAGGTTAGGTTTGGTTAGATTTAGCTTCTTCTGATAACTTTCTACTCCAAGTTGAAGATCTTCTACTCGTTCTTTGATTACAATGTGTCTCATGAAGATAAGTAGAACAGTGGTGAAGGCAAGTTGCATGTCCTTGGGTAGGTTGCACAGCTTTCCTTGGACTTTGAGTAGATACATGTCTTCAATGTCATTCAGAAGTAGTCGAGGAAAGTCTGACTCGGAAATCTCGTACTCTTTTTCATCAAGTCTTTTGAGTACTATTTTGCTGAGGAAGGAGTACCCAAAGTGAATGACTGTCGAAATGAACTGAATCGAGACTATCTTCAACTCACTTGTCACATTACCCATAGTCTGATTGAGTCTGCTGCTTCGATAATACTGTGCCCGGTTATCTGGCCAATGATGTATACCATAGAGTGCGTTCCGGTCATAATCAACAACTTTATCGATGAATAAGTTAGAGGCTTCTTCTTCGATGGCATTGTTGAGGTATCTGGCTGCAGGGATTGAGAAGGTAAGTGATGTGGCGTACTTCTTTTCTATCTTGCTTCCGTGTTGTAGAAATTCCAAGTCATTGTTGAAGAAGAACTTGTAAGGGATTTTCTCTTGTTTCGGCTTTCCAAACAAGGGTAGTGGTTTGGTCCAGTCAGTGTAGTATGGCCCTTTTGTCTTTGAGAAATAATCAATGTTGGACTCGGGATTTAGCCATTCAATTTTGTTAGACATTGCATGGGCTATGTTTTCCAAGTGGTACTCGAGTTCAACAGAGTTGGCAGAGCGATCTTTCAACAGGTTGAACGCAGCATTCTTAATCCTTCTCAGCTCTTTCTTGCTCATATTCTTAAGACCATAGTCTCTCTGCAAAAGTTGTGCGTACTCTACTGTGTGACCATCTTGTGGTGATTGATCTTTTGCAAGAGGAGGTTGAGCTTTAACCATTTCATCAAACCAAGAGTATTTAGCCGTTTTGTCTTCGTCCAGCCACTTAAGAACCCTTTTCGGTTTCTTTGGTTCGGTGCTTTTGGAAGAGGTTTCAGGTTTATGCTGATGATGTTTTCTTTTCTTCTCTTTCTTCTTTTGGTGATGGTTCTGGTATGTCGTCTGGCTGAGGGAAGTCGTCTCCGCCGGTGTACTCAAAATGATCATGGGCTTTAGGACCGAAACCCGATGCCTTTGGTTGTTGAGTGGAAGTAGTGGTAGTAAGAGTTGAGACTGGTTGCTTGTGTTGAGATGAAGGTCCTTCAGTTTGTTTTTGTTTCTTAGCCTGTGAGTTCGGGTCTTGATCATCTCTTGGACGTTTCAGTTTGTCGGCCTCAGTGCTGCAGGTCTTTTTAGACATCTTGGCTTTTAAAGCTTCCAGGACTTTAGCTTCTTCAGGTGACAATGTGAATTTACTTGCCAATTTGTCTAAGAGCTGGGTTTCTAATTCGTCCATTGATAACCCTGGTTGTGGTAGAGTTGATTTGTCTGCTCGAAGTGTAAATGAGGTAGATCTGATCACTTTCTTGACAGCTTGTTTTGCAAACTTGGTGAGTTCACTTCTCATTGGCGCCAGCAAATCTTTCAATTCAGCAACTAAGTGTTGTTCCATATACTGATGTGCTTGAGCAGCTAATGTAGCTTCCAAGTTTTCTTGTACATCCTTAGCTAAGAAGGTGTCAACCTTTTCTTGCAGCTCTTGGACATTCGTATTAAGCTTTGTCAATTCAGCAACTTGACTTGCGAGTGATTCAACTTGATCTTCTAATTTGCTTTTCTTCTTTTCATGAACTCTCCTAAAAGCCTTCTTAATCAACTTGGATGCAGCTGAGGCTTTTGTACTTGTGGGTTTCTTGATTGATTCGTCATGTGTAGATTCAGATGCTGGAGGTGATGATTGTGAAGATTCAATGTGAGTGGTGATGTCCTTATCATCTCCTCTTTGTGATTCGGGTTTATCCTCCAACATTCTTATCTTTGGCTGCCTCTTCCTGTAATCTTTGTTCTTCAGCCAGTCTGTCAGCTTCTTCCTTAAGCTTAAGTTCTTCTGCTAATTTGGCTGCTTCTGCCTTAAGCCTCAGATCTTCAGCAAGCTTGGCTTCTTCTTCTTTTCTTTTCTTATCTTCTGCCAGTTTGGCTGCCTCTTCAGCTTTTCTGCTTTCTTCCACACGAATTGCTTCTTCCAATTTGGCTTGTTCTAACTCCTCAAGCCTAGCCTCTTCAGCTTCTTGTTTTCTCTTTAACTCTTCTTCTTGAGCCCTTTCTCTGATCTCCATTTCTTCCATGGTCAAAAGATATGGAACATCAGTATCCATATGGTCCTCCTCTTCCTCTTCTCCTGTTGCTGAAGCATTAAGCATTTCTACATCTGTAGGTGATACTGTGGGGGTTTCGTAGACAATCAAAGCAGCATTGGTTCCTGTAGTGGATTCAGGAATTCTGCTAGATCCGCCTGCTTCGTTTGTTTGAGAAAACAAAGGAGGTGGAGGTTGATCAGCTTGGAAGGCGTCTATTTTGCTGTGGAGGAGACCCAAATTAAGAGCTCTTTCATTTTCTTCTTCCACTGAGAGGCCTATGTTTGAGTGAGCAGCTTCTTGTTCAGCAGTCATTGGTTCCTTCAGCTTCTCTTTCCTAATCCTTTCTTCTTCCAATTTAGTGTCTGCTTCAGTAAACGGTCTTTGATTGAGATTTGTCGGGTATTCAGCATTTTCAGCAAATTCATCAATGTTCTTGTCCCAATCTTCGAAAGACATGTCCATATCATCAAGATCTTCAAGATTAACCTTCTTGTTGATGTTTGCATAGGCTTCCCTATAAACTGGACCTTCATCCGATTCGGTTTCTGAGTCAGACGGTTTTGGAGAAGGTGGTTGAGTGGGTTCAGGAATAGATTCAGGTTTCTTGACTGGAATTGTGAACTTGAGTGTACCCCTCTTTCGTGTAGACTTGGTAGAACTACCAGAGCTCCCAGACTTGCTACCTTTCTTCCCCTTCTTCTGCATGAACGACGGTAGAATGACTTCGTCTAAGAACCCACCTTTGTCTTCCTTGAGGGCTTGAACGTAGTACTTGTAATTCTTACAGAGTTTCACTTTATCATTCAAGAGACAATCGGGAAAAGGTTTTCCTTGTTTACGAGTGCTGGTGTCAAGTCTCTTAATTTGTCTGAGAGTGTCCTCATTTCTGAATGTGTTCTTAGCTTCACCATCCAGTCTTTGAGGAATATCGTCATACTCACGAAGGAAGCTTTCGATGAGTAATTTGGTGAAACGAACAAATGGAATATTGGTAGTTTTGTGTTGTATGTGCCACACAAGATCTTCCCAAATAATGCTGGCATAATCCACCTTTTTGACGTTTGCCAGAGCCCAGAAAAGTTTGAGATGTTGGAGCTTGGGGTGTTCGTGACCAGTGTCTCTGTCAGATAAAGACTTAGCAATCAGGATGTACAATGTTCTCCATGGTTGTGGAAGAAATCTGATGTTGACCTTTGAGTGTCTAGTCACCACTTCTTCTGATTCATCATAGCCAATATCCCGTAACCATTCTATCAGCTCTTCCTCATTAGGTACTGGATCGTATTCTTCTTCTGGGCCAAGTTCGGGTAAACCAAGAACATTACGAAGAGTGTCTATGTCCACAGTAACTTGTCTCTTATGAAGCATGCAAGTGAAGGACTCTTCCCCAAGGTCTAGCTGAAGTGTGTGCCAAAATTGGTGTATGTAGAAGCAAGCCACGGATGCTGACTTGGTGAACAGGATTTTGTTCGGGTGATAGAGGAGAGCATCCACAGCTACAATGCATGAAGATTCATTGCACGTGATTTTGTTGAAGTTGATCCTTAAGTTGTTCTTGCCTATCTTTCTGGAGTAATTCTCGGGAAAGGTTTCTTCCCAGGAGAGTTTTGGTTCAGGTTCTGGTCCATATGGAATGTTATTATGTTGTGCCATCTGAATTGAACATAAACAAACACAAACATAGCAATGATTTACATTGTTAGCTCAGACATTCAATTACAAGACAATGCAGATTTTGGATTGATCAGTGGGTGTTTTGTGTATAAACTGTTGTTATATGATAAACTTGTGTTTTTAGAAGTTAACACTTAGTAGAAAATTATAACAATCTAGTCACAACATGAGTTAACCATTACAAGAGTTTACACTTTTGAAATAATACAACACTTAGACAAATTTCATGAATTTAGGCAATGTTACGCGTAAGATTGAAATCCTACGCATAACATTTCTTATGCGTAAGAAATGAAATTAGGCGTAAGTGCAAAATCTACGCATAACTTTATATATTACGCGTAAGTTTAATATTATGCATAGGCTCAATCTTATGCGTAGGATTAGATCTTAAGCGTAAGATTGGAGCTTATGCCAAGGATTAAACCTTATGCGTAAGATATAACTTATGCGTAAGTTTTGACTTATGCGTAAGTTTAAAACTTATGCGTAAGAAATAACTTATGCGTAAGATATTATCTTTTGCGTAAACATTGTCTTATCCAAGACAAGTTTTTCAAATCTGTCGAATCTTACGCGTAAGATTCAATCTTACGCGTATGATGAGTAACTTTTGCGTAGAAACGTCTTTAACGAAAAATCACCTTTGAAAAATTGTGTCTTTTGATTCCTGAAAGTGTTAAACACAACCACTGATCAATATTTCATTCATTCTTATTCCAACACACCTAAATCACACACACATATGCGTAAACATGCCAATATCCTAACTTATGCGTAGGATCGCATGAACTACTAATCACCAAGATAATCAAACATGTTTCTGGGTAGAAATTGGAATAGGGCGAGTGATTCTTATATGCTAAGGAACATGTGGACCAATTTATAACAACAATTAACCACAAAATCAAATGTTCATAACTGCTAGTGTCAACGAACCCTAAATCAAAGATTCATGATCCATGAGTTGTTTCTGAAGCAATTAAACCACAAAATCGAGTTCCTAAGCATATACAAACACAATCCCCATCAACAATTAGAATCAAAACACCCAAAATCAGAAAGCCCTAATTCATCGTATGAACCCTAAATTCAAAATCAATCAATTGTAGTATCTGGGTATGATTGGAGTTCACAAACATGTTAAGTAACATCATAGGATCATATCCCATCACACAAAACACATCCTAACACCCTAAATCACTAGGACTTAATTTACGCAAAACCTTAAAGCGTTTTTAACGATTTTAGCACAAATTAACCGTTGGATTTTGTTAAAATTGAAAACCTTTGTGTAGAAACATGATCAAAACATTATGGTACTTACAGATTTGAAGAACGATGATAGGATTATCAGATTGATTAAGAGCCGTGGATTGGTTTGGTGAAAGTATTAAATGTGTGATGTCAATGAATTGAATGTGCGGTCAAAATGAGTTTTGACTAGGGTTAAAAATGAGTTTCACATATTGACAACTTTGGCCCCTTAACCTTATATTACTTTCATACCTAGTGCCCAATTTAACTCTCATGTAATAATAACTCCATAAAGTATTTATGAGAAACAACTTTGGATAAATATACTCCCCCTTGACCATAGACCGATGTCTTTTGGAATTTTAGAGATTGTTTCAATGGTCAAGCTGAGTAACCCGAAAAATCTTAAAATCATCACATTTGATAAAACAAAATATTTTTGGTAAAATGCAAGTACGTAGAAAATATTATGAACATTTATAAAATACTTTACCTCCCCCTCAACACTTGTTTTTTATCATATGCGAAGACGTTTTATAAAAAATAGTGTTGAAAAGAGAGGTTGTACTTGCATTTTTTTTTTTTGAAAGAACAAGATAAAATCGTTTTGTGTTTTTGTTGGTTTTATATTTTTGTATTTTGTTTTTGGAAAAATATTTACAAAGATAGTTTTGATGTTTGACGATCAATTGTGTTTTAAAAACTTTTCCAGATCATCTGGAGTCAAACATCGCATACCAATTTGGTGAACTAGACTAGCAAACCTTGATGGTGCTAAGGCTTTGGTAAGTAAGTCCACCAATTGGTACTCAGTTCCAACAAAATATAATTCGACGGTACCCTTTTCGACATGCTCTTTAATGAAATGATATCGGAGATCAATGTGCTTGGATTTGCAGTGATGAACAGTGTTGCAGGAAATAGCAATGGCACTTTTGGAATCACAGTAGATCGGAATCTTATTGAACAGGTAGCCATAATCTTTAAGTTGTGATCTCATCCAGATGACTTGAGCACAACAAGCAGACATAGCTACATATTCAAGTTCTGTTGATGACAGTGATGTGCAGTCCGGCTTCTTTGATTGTCATGACACAAGTTTATCTCCGAGAAACTGTAATCCACCAGATATACTTTTGTGTGTGTCTAAACATCCTGCATGATCAGCGTCTGAAAAAGCAATTAGTTCAAAACCAGAATCCTTCAGATACCAGATTCCCAAGTTAATGGTTCCCTTTATGTATCGAAGGATTCTTTTAACCTCACTGAGGTGTTTTTCAGTTGGTTTGGACTGATAGCGAGAGCACATGTAGACAGCAAATACTATATCAGGTCTACTAGCTGTGAGATACATGAGTGACCCAATCATACTTCGGTATTTGGTAGGGTCAACAGGTGTCCCATGTAAGTCAGCATCTAGTTTTGTGGTATAGCCCATTGGTGTATTGAAAGTATCACAACTCATCATTCCATGTTTCTTTAAAATTTCTAGAGCATATTTGGACTGATTTATAAAAATTCCACGGGGTGATTGATGAACTTGTAGTCCTAGAAAGAACGAAAGTTCACCCATCATGGACATTTCAAAATTATCTTTCATTAATTTTGCAAAATCATTAGAGTAACTTCTTTTTGTTGAAGCAAAAATAATATCATCGACATAGATTTGAACAACTAGTAAGTCCACCCCGTAGGTTTTTGTAAATAGTGTTGGATCCACCGAACCTTTAGAAAATTTATTGGCCAGTAAGAAAGCAGATAGTTTGTCATACCACGCCCTTGGGGCTTGCTTAAGTCCGTAGAGTGCCTTTTTCAGTCGGTAAACGTGATTGGGACGCTCAGGATCAACGAAGCCGTCTGGTTGGCTTACATAAACTTCTTCACGGAGTTCTCCATTAAGAAATGCTGTTTTCACATCCATTTGATAAACAACCATGTTCCGATGTGCTGCATAAGCCAGAAAGATCCGAACAGCTTCATGTCTAGCCACTGGAGCAAAGGATTCGGCAAAATCAATTCCTTCTAGTTGGGAGTATCCTTTTGCTACCAGGCGTGATTTGTTACGTATGACTGTGCCTTCTGCATCTAGCTTATTTTTCCAAATCCATTTTAACCCGATGACAAAGACTCCGTCAGGTCTTTCAACTAATTCCCAGACTTCTAATCGTATGAACTGCTGAAATTCCTCTTGCATAGATTCAATCCAGTTGTCATAACTCATTGCTTCTTTAATGTTCTTAGGTTCTTCTTGACAAACTGTGAGTGCATAGATACAAGTTTCTCCATCAATGTGAAGTCGTTGTCTTGTCATTACAGGTGCATCTGGATGGCCAATAATATGAACTAGGGGATGATCTCGAGTCCATTTGTGTGTCGAAGGGTGTAGTTGATAATTATCTCGCATGTTAGTAGGATCCAAGTTGCGTGTGGACGACTCAGCTACTTCAGGAAATGTAGGAGCCGGTGCAAACGGATTAAAGAACGCATTTGGATCATACTCTGTGGGTTGTGGAACTGATTGTGGTGTAGGATCTTCAGCTGATTGTCGTGAGTTGGAAGCAGTTTGTTCTGCTGTTAATGGAGATGCAATTGGAGGACCGTCTTTCTCAACAGTTGTTGTAGTTTGTTGAGGTGAGTCAGGTACTTGAATATATTCAGGTTGAGCAGCGGAATTGGGTGAGACCTCAGTAGAACGGTATTCAATTGTATCATCAAACAGTGGAGCAAACAAGGTTTCCAATTCTTTGTGGTTGAGGGGCAATGGTTCAGCTGAAGAGTCCGGAGAGTTAAGACGGTTGAATTCGGGTCCTAAGCTGTGTTGCTCAGAAGCCATTTGTGTGAGTTCATCAAAATTAGCGTGAATGGTTTCTTGAATTTCTCTAGTTCGACGATTCCAAATCCGAAAACCTTTAGAATTTTCACAGTATCCAACGAACACTCCGATGTCAGCCTTTGCTTTAAGTTTACCTAAATCATCACGATCATTTTTTGGATAACAAAGTGCTCCAAATACATGAAAGTAATCGATGTTTGGTTTTCTTTTGTGAACAATTTGATAAGGTGTTTTGCGATGGCGTTTTTTGATCATGCAACGGTTTTGGGTATAACATGCGGTTGAAACAGCTTCCGCCCATAAGTAATCTGGTAATTGAGCATTAATCAACATGGTTCTAGCAGCTTCCACTAACATCCTGTTTCGTCTTTCAACAACTCCATTCTGTTCTGGGCTTCTAGGAATAGATGTTTGATGTTCAATTCCCACTTTCTCATAATATGACCGAAGTGTCTGATTTTTAAATTCTGTTCCATTGTCAGTTCTGACCATTCTTACCGTGTTGCGTAACTGAACTTGAATTTTAGTGAGAAAGGTGATGATCATTGAAGGAGCTTGATCTTTACTTCGTAGAAAATAAACCCAAGTCCATCTTGAGTAATCATCCACAATTACAAGTATGTAGCGTTTACCGTTGATACGTTGAACACGCATCGGTCCACACAAATCCATATGAAGCAATTGTAAAACATGATTCGTACTGTGCTCAGATTTAGAAGGAAAATGAGCCTGAGTACTTTTTCCTTGTTCACAGGCTGAACATAAGTGATCTTTGGTAAAACGGAATCTTGGAAATCCATCAACAAGTTTGTGACGAGCAAGTTCAGTCATAGTTTTGAAATTCAAGTGCGAAAGACGTTTATGCCATAACCAAGATTTAGTCGATTCTGCTTTGGAGAGAAGACATATCGGAGATGTAGCAATCATATCTGACATTGATATTGTATAATTATTAGAACCACGTGAGCCAGACATTAGATCGTTTCCTTGTAAGTCACGAACGAAACAAGTTTTCTCACAAAATGCAACTTCTAGATCCCCATCACAAAATTGACCAACAGAGAAAAGGTTGTGTCCAAGGCCTTCCACAAAATAAACACGACTGATTTCAATGTTCCCACTGACATAGTCACCATATCCCATTATTAAAGCGTAATGATCATTCCCGAATCTGACAGTACCAATGAACTTTGAAACAAAGTTGTTTAACAGTTTGAGATTGCCTGTCATATGTCGGGTGCATCCGCTATCAACAATCCAGAGAACAATCTGTACCACCTGCATCACAAGAAGACGACAAGGATGGAACAGAAGTAAGGGTGGAACCCAAAGAAAGTGCAGGTTCCTGTTGGTTAGAAGCACATGTATTCAACAATTTAGGAATCCATTTAAAGTCTGGTTTATATTGTAACCAACGTTGCCAATTCCAACTTGTTCTTGCTTTCTTTTTGGTGAATTCACTAGTAATGGGCTTGTTCCTAGATTTGTTCTCTTCACTTATGGGGGTAACTTCAACTTCATTAGAAACTGTAGAAGGCGGTTTTCCTAATATAGACTTAGAGGCAGTAGTGGGCCTAGAAGGAATGCTTGTCCTACGTTTCTTATGACGATTAAGAAGAGAATTAGCTATACATTTTGTATGAACACCAGATGATACACTTTTACGACAAAACACACAAGATGCATTAATATTCAAAACATTCAAAGGTTCATCATTCATTACATTTAGATTTTCATTACAATTTGCCAGATTAGAATCTAAATCTGATGCAACATGAGTTTTATTCAAAGTCCTAAGTTGATCTTCTACTTCTTGAGCTTCAAGTGGTCCTCTTTTACGTTGCAAGATCCTATTCTTCTTGTTACTTTTTCGCTTGGGTCTACTAACGCTATTAGTGGAGACTAGTCCTGTGGAAGTGGAGTTATCAACATTAGTGTTTTGAACAAAATTTCCTTTAGCAGTTTTTTCTAATTGATACAATCCTGGTGCAATCACCGTAGTGTCAACAAACTTTCCTTTTTTGAAGTAGCTGAATTTTCTCTTTTAACTCAATGATGATGTGATTTTTATCCTGAATTTCAGACTCAAGTTTCACATTGCAATAATTAATGTCATCGCGGTTTTGTTGCCATTTGACATTTTCAATTTTTAAATCCGCAATTTCTTTCTCGTATTTGAGACACATACTTTTTAAAGACTCATTGTTTTTGCAAAGCTGACAAGAGTTTGAATTATTTTGACTTTGAAGTTTCAATTCCATTTCAATACTTTGAGCTTGACACCATTCAAGCCTTTGTTTGAGTAGACAAATTTCTTTTGAAAATTGTTTTGTCACATCATCATTCTTTATTCTCAACATGTCATTATCATGTTTAAGTGTCTCTATTTCCACATTCAACAAATTATTATAAACACAAAGATCATCCATAAGCATAGAAGTACCAGATTTATAGAGATCATTCATGATAACAGACAAAATATCAGCATTGAGAACTTGTTCCAAGAGTTGATCAGCATCATCTTTTAAAATTCTATTTCTTTGCTTTTGAACCAAAATCGCATTTTCAGTTGAGTTGAAAACATTTATCATTGTTTTGACCTCGTTTTGAAGTTCCTGTTCCCAACGTGTAGCACAGAGACGGAGGTGTTTGACAATTGGCAATATTTGTTTTTGAAAAATATCTCTCTTTTCTCGCTCGTAAGCAGATTGAAAAGTTTCAATTTTTATTTCAGAATTCCGTTCAATTGTTTCCTCCAAAATTTCGATGTCTTCCATAAAAGTTTTGTAATAATTTAAGACACGACAACTTTTTGGTAAAGGAGTAACTTCACCAGAGGATGGTAAAGGACCATTTATTTGTGCTACAGTTTGGACAGGGGCCGCATTAGAGGATGAAACATATGACTCGGTGACATACCATGATTTCTCAGGTAAGTCCTTTTGAGTAACAAAAGATTTAGAAATATGAGGAGCTTTTGAATAATCATATGGTGTCCAATATTCAACTTGACTCATTTTTTATCGACTCTCGTCTTCAAGTTCTTCCTCTTCCTCAGTATCATAAACAACAGTATGCAAAATCGTATTATCAAGAAAATGGTCCATACTGTAAATTTTAGGAATTTCTTTGAATGTTGTGTGAAGAAACATAGATCTGAAATCACTAAGTGCAAATCCTTTATCGGGTTTCGGTTTTAAAGTAAATTTTTGAATTGTTGTGACAGAGCCCCCGGTTATGTAAACAATATTACGAAATTCTTTGAGTTGTTTTTCAAGATCAACAATCTCACCGATTAAGTTATCTATATACTTCCTTTTTCGTATTTTATGTTCACAAAAATCCTTTTTGCAAATTGACAATTTTGTTTCTGTTTTTGAAAGTACTTTTTGAAGTTGTTCAACTTTTACTTTTAGTTCACACTTTTCACTTTCAAGTTTTGAAACCAACTTTTCGTTTGACTCAATTAAATCTTGCATTTTACGTTGAATATCTTGCTCTTTGTTGTAAGATTCTTGAAAAGCTTTTTCAAAACTTTTTGCGTGTTTAACCTTGTCTTCCTGATTTGAAAGTTGTATTTTATAACACTCAATATCTCTTGCAAGTGACGCATTTGTTTCTTTTAAGGCTTTGTTTTTCTCGTTGCATTTTATGATTTGCAATTGTTGAGCGTTCAGTTGTTTGGATAACAATATGAGGTCAGGGTCTGGATCAAATGATGGTTCATGTTGTTCTATATGATCATGTTTATCATTCTCAATAGGATCATCAAATGAAACAACTGTGTCATCATCAAATATGACAATTGTGCTTATTTGTTCATCTGCTTGAGAAGATGAAGATGAGTCAGATGGAACAACTTGCGCCATATCTGATTCAGAAGCAGAAGGTGAGGCTATGTCATGTATTAGGCATGCATTAAGGTCATGTATCTGAGACAATCCGTCAGTGTCATACACTGGACCTGAATCATTAAACTGAAGTTCCTGCATATTGGCCATAAGCATCACAGCTGCATTAGCTTCGAGATCTTCCATGTCATCATCATTGTTCACATTTGCCATGAAATTGTTCTCCTGCTCTGTGAAATGTCCATCTTTTTCATCTTGGAGAGCCATAAGTAATGCCTGCTTGTGAAACTTACTACCCCGAGTTCTCGGTTTAGGACATGCAGTCGCTATATGACCTTTTTCATTACAGTTATAACACCATACTGCATTCCCAGAGTTTGAGTTCCTAGTTTCAACTGGTTCAGACCTTTGTTGAGAAGGACCTGAGTTGTTCCTGAACCCTCCATTGTTGTTAAACCTCTGACCATTCCCAAAATTTCCTGACGAACTTCCTAAACCAGATCGTCCCGAGTTACGATTCTGAATTTCTACCCTTCCATCATTTACAACAGCTTGATTCCTTGTGTTAGAAGATGAACGTTGACGGTTGTTTGTTTTGTTGGAGAATTTGCTAAAAGCACGAGCAATAAGAGCAAGTCCCTGATTCAACGTATTAAACTCCTCATCATCATCTTCATTGGAGTTCGAGTAGTACACTGCATCATTGTTGTTGTATGAAACAAGTTGAGTAGAAGTATTTTGTTGAGATGAATCATAAGGAACCATTTGGTTTGAGGTAGAAGATTGTGGATAACTGAAGTAGTTTTGCTCTTGAACATATGCATGATTTGACATTGGTGGTGGAGCATAGTTAGATTGAGCTACGAGTGCCAAAGAATTTGGTGTTGGTGATGGTAAGTATCCTCCTCGAAGAGCTCGATCTTTTTCCACTTCAGGTTCATGATGTTTCAGAAAATCATACAACAATCCATATGGTGCATCATGAAGATTTTTGGTTTATCGAACGAATGTCACATATTTATGCCAATCCGGACCAAGACTACCAACGAATTTGGAGTTCACTGCGATCCTTGGTACTGTAATTTTGTGTCGTTCCAAATCATTAACCACATTAGTGAAACGATGATAGTAGGATTCAAGTGACTCTCCTGGTTCAATTGTGATGTCAGTGTATTCCATGTAGAGTTTGGATTCCATATCATCTTTGTTCAATTGAGTGCCTTCCATAAGGAGATGAACATGTTCCCACATAGCTTTGGTTGTTTTCTGAGCATCGACACTTTGATAAATTGGATTAGGTATTCCTTGAAGTATATGGGCCATTGCATACTCATCAGCTTCACGATGTAATTTATGTTCCTCTATGAGTTGAGATTCTGGAACAGGTTTCTCTGCAGGAGCACGTGGAGGATCAGCAGTTGGATCACCAATTTCAAGTCTTGTTGGCCACTCAAATGGTCCTTCAAGTATCACTTGTTTCAAGAATTTCCCATGAGGTTTCTTTAGTTCAAGAAATTGTAAGAATCGACTTGACCATTGAACATAGTTCCCAGGTGTTAGCATTGGAGGTGTTTCAAGTGATCCTGCCTCATGTCTGGATTGTTGAGTTGTAATAACTTCACACATTCTGTCAAACCAGTGAGGTTGTTTGGAGGAAAACTGAGTGTTTTGTTGTGACATTTGATATGGTTGTTGTTGAGGAATGATTTGATGTTGTTGCATCATGAGATATTGTGGTTGTGGATTAAACTGTTGTTGATGAAAGTGTGATTGTGACGGTTGTTGATATGATTGTTGTTGATGGTATTGTTGTTGCTGATACTGCTGATGTTGTTGTTGCTGAGGATTAGAGAAGTAGTCATGTGGTGGTTGAGACATCTTAGAACACTTGTGTAATAATGGATCTTTGTAGAAGATTGAAATGCACGTTCCTTTGGTTAAGATCAAAAATCCTTGGGGTAAGTTGAAATCTTACGCGTAAAACTTAACTTATGCGTAGACTTCAAAGTTACGCGTAAAGATTGATCTTATGCGTAAACTTGAGAGTTATGCGTAAGATTTTCCTTATGCGTAAGTTTAAAGCTTATGCGTAAGGTTCAAAGACCAAACAAATCTCTCAAACTTATCCAAGCTTGAAAGATATCCGTAGTCGAAGTATTCCACTAACTTATCCAAGCTAGGGAAGTACTGAGTCACCGTAACACGAGGAGAATACCTTAGATGAAACTTAAGCGTAGATATCAGTAACTTACGCGTAAGATTAAATCTTATGCGTAAGATCAAACTTCTGCGTAGAAGTCAACTTCTGCGTAGGATGAAACTTCAGCGTAGAACTTAGGCGTAGGATTTAAGCTTTCGCGTAGGATTTAAGCGTAGAATTACAACTTATGCGTAGAAAGAGGGTTTTGACCAAAGTTATGCGTAGGAAAGGGGTTTTGGCCAAAGTTATGCGTAGAAAGGACAAAAAAGTACTGTTGACAGCTAAGTTTTTGTACTATTCAAAAATCTTACGCATAGGATGACCAGAAAGTTGAAAAAATTCAAATTTTTGAAGAAAAATGCTTAGAAATAAGGAACTTTTGATCAAATAACTTCACCAGTACTTAGAAAACACTAAATATGAAAGATTTTGCTACCAAAAACTAGTTTTCCAATAACAAAGAAGCTACCAAACTCAATAAACTAGGTGCAAAAGTACTAAAAACTATAAAAGATCAATACTTTATGCAAAATCTAAGCTTCTAAACACTATATCAACCTTAAAACTTGTCCAAGCTTCAAGATTAGAGTGTAAGAAACAAAGAAAAAAGCAAAAATATGATGAAAAACACCCTTAATCCCACGTTAAAACCAAGAAAAGCACTTCAATCTCTATTAGGCGAATGATACCACTTGTTAGGTCACCATTTTGTAAACACAAGTATAAGAAATAAGATGAGAATAAGAGATGGTTGATTATAAGATTATGAAGAGTGAAAGAACAAGAGTTTCATTAAGATATTCAAATAACCAACAATCTTAAAGTTTACATAAGCTTAGTATATATAGGGGAGGAGTAGGGCAACACTCCCTTCCTCCCTCATTCATCTAGAAAACGTGGGCTTCAAGCCCATTGGACTTTAATACATAAGCCTTGTAACTTAAACATAATGAAATAAATAACTAAGCAACCTATTATAAAAGGTAATGACCGAGACTTGACTAAATACGAAAGTATGTTCCCAACAGAAGTTATTCATCAAAAAATGTGGAAGAAACAAAATTGTTCATTAAAGATTTTACATGGAAGTTGTTCATTGAAGAATGTTAAAGACACAAAATTGTTTATTAAAATAACAAACTTGTTTGTTATGTTCATCAAAGAATTAAAAAGTGTGTGTTATGTTCATGAATATATAATGTTTATCATCAAATTTTATTTTATTTTATTTTTTAATGTTCATCAATATTCTGCAAGAATGTTCATCAATAGAAAATGTTCATGAGTAGAATATATTCATCAATACAAAATGTTCGGCTGTTCATCAATACTTCTGCCCAAAACAAACTAGATGGGACACATGTCAACACCTGGTTTAGAAAACAACCAGCTTTGTATTTGATCCTCCTCCATAGCAGCCAAATTCTCATAAGTTAGTAACCTAATCATATTGATGCTAATCGGGGTGCGTATGTTCAAGCCAACAAAGGAAGGGGATAACTAGTGCAGCAGTACAACAAATACAAATTCATACAAGATATATGTGAACATTGTAATTCGAATTTGGGCCATATTCTTTAAACAACACTAGCGAATCTTGGTATGTGAAACCTCATGATGAATGCTAGCTTTTCTCCCGCCAGCATCGTGTATTTGAAATGCACTTTCTCATGTAAAAAATAAAACATTTATAGGAAAATTGCAGATGCCATTGAAACCCCACTGATGATAAATAGACCACGGAAACCTTCAAGGTTTAAAATTTTGGGCGCAATCGCGGAATCTGATTGTTTATTAAACCACATTTCCTCCAATAACTTTAAAGTCCCTTCTTCTCGTAATTTGGCAATCTGAATTGACATCTCAGAGGCCAACGTTGAACCTTTCGGGAATGCCTGCACATTTTTATAGCTAACATTTGACTAGGATAGACTTTATATACAATGTCAAACTAAAGTTAAGGAAACAAATTTAACTTGAACAAATTAGCTCAAATTTTGACCTATTTAAGATTGAACGGGTCGTTCCAGTTACATTCTATCTTTAGCGGGTCAAACTGAAGGTAAAGAAACATATTAATTAACTTAAACAAAGTAGTTGCACGGGTCAAAAGTGACCCACATTGTATATTTAATGCATAAACCCTCCTAACTCATTTTAATCAAGAAAAAATACTTGGATTTGTCATTATATTGGGTAATATAGTTCTCATCCCGTTCAAAAGATTGACCTGCTGTGACCTCTTACCCATGTTAACGCTAATATTAAAGAATTGTACAGTGAAGAGACTCACAAAGCCAAAGCCATTGGTGATAGTTTCAGATACGGTCATCGAGTAGCCAGATGGATATTGTGCAAGAAATTCTTTAATATAAGGAATTTCAGCAACAATTGCATCAACACCACCGCTTTTACTGCCACGTGAATAATACTTCAACCTGGTGTCTTCAAAATTCAAGTTCCTAACAAGGGCTTCCTGTACAGGGTCATACATGTATCCAATAGACCCTCTCTTTGAGGCTAACTGAATTTGTTCAACAGTTAAAAGCGAACTTAATGTTGCAGTGTAACTTGAAACAAGCACAAGCACTACGAACAACCACACTATGACTACAAATCTTGACAAATTACTCTGCAGCTTCTCCCCTGAAATTTTCAAAACGTAAACTTCATATGGTTTAGCTCTTACTAAATTTCTGTTCACGATTATACTTAGATGTGTTTGTGGCAAAAAAAAAAATAATAATAATAATAATAATAATAATAATAATAATAATAATAATAATAATAATAATAATAATAATAATAATAATAATAATAATAATAATAATAATAATAGTCCATTAAAAAAAATAGTAATAGTAATAGTAATAATAAAAAAACAAAAAAACAGGGTGTTAGAGCTTACTATGAGCATAAACAAGTGTTGAAAAGGCAAACCAGAAGGTTGTCCCGATTTGTTCTGCTGTTGAACCTTGAAATTCTTCATTTGTCCGATGTTCAAGTATCCAAACGACAATGCCAGTCAAAATAAAGAAACAAGCAGACACAACCCAAAGATCTGAACTAAGTGGTTTCATAAAGATCCAAATGCTTGTATTGGCGTTTCTTGTTAGTGTTGCAAGGCCAATATCCGTAAATAATTAATTAGCTGTGATTGTTATATCTCCAATTGCAGCATCAAATTCCGGATGCAAATGAAAATAATTAATTACAAGTTATATTTCTTTTCCAATATATATTGATGACAAAGAATACTCATTTATATAATATGCATACCCTGTTATGGACTCGATCCATAAGGTCATTGTAAGTTTGGCCAAGTTCAGCTTTTCCCGTATATGGAATATATTCAAAGGCTATATCACGACCTATTCCCTTAAAGGCCGCCAGGAATACTTCTGCACAAAACCCTGAGACGATTGTTGAATTAGTTCGATCATCATAACTCACTTGAAAAAGTCTCCCAGTTATGGATACCACTGGAAGGCCGATTCTGAGGGTTTTTTTCCTTGTTTGTAGCATCCTATGTGGATTAGTCGAGATACCTCCTGGCCAGATGATATCAGGAATTGAGTTTAGCTTATCAATCTTTCTGGTTAAACCAACACCCTTTGTCCAAAACCCAACCCTTCGCTCCCTGTTACCTATCACATTTATTATTTCTAAGACTTGTGTACGTATCCTACCATTCATATGTTCGAAAGTACCAGTCAAACCACGAAATGAGATTCTTAACATCTGATCCGTAAGAGATGTATCCCTTGGAATTTTGCTAGATGTTTGTGTCCTCTCAATAGCCATTGCTAGTGCTGAAACTGCATCATATGCCCAGACACCATAAGGGTTTATTCTCTTGAGCTCCATCAATGGGTTCATAGCATGATGTTCGTTAATCCATTTCAATGTGAATTTGTGAAGATCCCTTGACTGTGGAATATACGATCTAAAACCCACCACACCTTGCATAGACTCAACAACTGCACCATCCATGAAGTTAAAAAAGTCCATAGTTTTACTCGTGATAATCCATTTGTATCCCGCATCCATCAATCCTAAATCTTTTGCTTTAAATAAAACACGGGATGCAAGAGAATGACAAGCATGCATGATGTATATCTTTGTTTGCATAGCTGAAAGCTTGTGAAGCTCTTCATGAACTAGTCCATTGCTGGAAGAGGTTGAAATTAGGGTCATATACGTTACAAAAATGTTTTTCTCTTGTAAGGTATTAGTCATAAGCTTCGCCACTTCTATCTCATTTGCAGCGTCCTCACATATGAGAATGACGTTCTTCCATTTAAACGATTCTTGCAGCAATGGCTTTAAATTGAGTAGTTTCATCTTGTGAAACTTGAAGGAAATAAGGATGTTCGTTGGAAGATGGAGTTGGTGAAAAAGAAAGAATAGGTACTCTAGCTTCGTCTCCTAATACTGCAAGAAACTTTGCATCGGTTGCTGACTCAGAAGCAATGATTGCTTTGACTTTCTGCTTCTCCAATAGATCAAGAGCTGGCAGGAAAACAAGAAAATCATAAAATTTGCGACGTTTCACGTTTAGTATCTGGTTAACCAGCCTTTAGAATGTCATATATATCAACTACTACAGGATTAACCATTATGGTTTGAAGTTCACACTAGACCCGTTCTGATTCTAGTTTCAGTTAAGTTTGCTCTCTATTTTTTTCTCGAATTAGATATGGCGATGAAGTATCACTTTGCTTTAGTTTGATCCTTTATATCTTGGAAGTTATATATCAAATATAATCTGAAATAGTACGTTATTTACCTGCCGATACAGCATGCAGTGGTTCTCCATGTGTATCCCTACTGTGGAGAACTATCCTTGTTTTGTAGTGGTTGTTAAAGGTGTAAAAGTCAGATAGTGCCATGGTCGCAAAAAACCACCTTAGACTTATCCACTTCGTTGCTGATCAAATGCAACAAGCAACGTAAAGATTGAACTGTACGGATGGAACTTACTTTAACATAGAAATATGCTAAGTTTGGTCATATTATACCTCCGAAGCTTCAATGGGTTAAACATGAATAATTATAGAATTATTTATAATGATACATGTCAAATGTTGCCTAGTTAAATTTTTTTATATTCAATGAATAAAAACTTATCTACAATGATATATGTCAAATGTTGCCTTGTTTAATATGTTATATCTTAATCTTAATCTTAACTACATATAATGTAAAAATGGTCAAAGGTGAAAAGTGGAATAGTCAAGATTTGTTGTGAAACGTTGAAAATTTGTTTTGCCTATTCTACCTTTGAAACCTTGAAAGTTAAAAGCAAATATGTGGAATTAACTATCTATGACAACTATTGAATGGGATTCAAAATGAATTCAAATCAATCATATTAAATGGGATTCAAAAATGAGTTACGGTATGTTTTTATGAAGGGTTTGTCTAACTTGTGCCCCTAGGGCACAAGTTAAGCGCACTAAAAGACAGTGGGGTCCCACAGAAAAAGACATAGGGATCCACGAAACTGTACTTTTCTGTGGATCCCTATGTTCTTTTCTATAAGGTTCATTTGTCTTTTAGTTTGCTTAACTTGTGCCCTAGGGGCACAAGTTAAAAAAATCCTTTTATGAATTCAAACATTTAAAAAAGGAAGTTAGATTAAATTACATTAAATCAAAAAAAATTGTCACTTTAGTGGTCTAATCTTGACAAACCCTCGTGTGCTTTTTTTAGAAACTTGTAGTTCCCCCTCACTTCACACACACTAGAAATAAATTCAATATCAAGTTTGAAATCCTTCGATCACAGTCATCAAAGGTAATTTTCTCTCTTTTAATGAAGTTAGTATCTATAGCTTACATTATCTTAACTACTTATAATGGAGATATATTCAAGTGAAATGTTTAGTTTTTAACACTTGATCAAATAAGAGAGAAAGTTACTAATCATATCAATCAATATTTATTTTGATTAAATCAGTAATGAACAGTTTCCTAAAACTAAATTATACTGTAATTAATACTCTTACTAAAATACCTCATTACTTAAAAGTACAATGATTTATTCACATTGTACAATAAATTAAAAGCATATCTATCACATTAAATACAACCAATTAAAAGTTAAAACACCACTTACTAAAAAGTATAATAAATTTTTCATAATATACAATTTAAATAAGCTACAACATAATCCATATGAAATAATTAAACAAACTAATTAATGTTATTTTTAAACATCCTAAAATAAAAAATACATGTTATTATACACATTATACAAATTAACAAAACACACAAAGCTTCATACAACCTAACAAGTTGATGGTGCATATAGTTTTGAAAACTGGACGAGACCAACGGATTCAACCGGGAACTGGTGTCGCCACCGGTTCGGTTAACCAATAAAAACCATCAAAAAATGAACCAGAGAGGACCCGTTGAAACCGATACAAATTGGTGAATCAGGCCTCATCGAGATCTATTTCTCTAGTTAATCACAGGGTACCCGAAGGAAAAACTGAAAAGTGAAAAGTTGAAACTGAAAAAGGAAATGTTGAAAACATATATTTCAAAAGGAAACTATTAATACAAGTCACAAACCGGGTTGACCTAGGACGCTTCAAACCCGGCGGGTTGACCCGGTTTAATTTGACCCGTTTTCGACCAACCTAACAAGTTGAACCGGTTTAAATTGACCCATTTTTTTACCGTAATTATTCAACCGGTTGAACCACCCGGGTTTTAAAACATTATGTTTAATCCCTAAATCTTCAAACTTTTATTATTTTTTGTTTATAACCTATAAACTTTTTTTTATCAATAAACTGTATGTCGCTATAAAATCCCGTTGCTATGCACGGTTACTCATCTAGTTTAATATAATAGATATGTTGCTAATTACATGATGTATGGACAAATTATAATGTTTAGCTTTTTGTTATTTTTTTATTTATTTATTTTAGCTTAACTTTGTAGATAAAAAGATAGAAGTTTTGTATAGATTTGTAACATCATGCAGACCTTTTCGAACTAAAACAACAATTAAAAAAGCTCATGTAATTGTTTGTTTGAGGGAACTTTTGGAACTAAAACAACAATTAAAAAAAATCTTTCAGTGAGATTTTTGTTCACTTGGACATTGTAATGATGCATGTACACCTAAGATTTTGTGGGGGCTTGTAACTCTTTAGAATTTCGCAACTAACTAAAATGCGGCAAGATTGAAGTTTGTTGTTGTAGATGAAATATATGGTATCTCAAGGTAAAAACAAATGGAAAACTTGGAAAAAGAAAATGAAAGTATTAGATTATCCCACATAGTTGGATGTACAAATATTGAATGTGTTTATATAGCTAAAACCATGGGAACATCATCTATAATCTAACTATCTTATAATGCATAAATGACTACTATAATTAGAATACTTAAAATTAAGTCTTACAAGTTTAAAAGCTTAAAGTACAAGTGATTCAAACACAATTAGATAATTAATACCATAAATGAAATATAATTAGACATTTACAAGTTTAAAAGCTTAAAGTATACACCACTTTGTTTTTGCCATTAAAGTTTAAAATTAATAACTTAAAATTGATCATTATGTATATTAAATACAATTAATTAAATAGTCAATAAATACAATTAACACACTTATTGAAACACCCCTTACATAAGAAATACAAATTATCAAGTATATTATACAACAAACTTAAACACAATTCCTGCATTAAATGTCACTAATACAAATAATAAAGCATATTATATAAATTTTTAAGCCCGAACGGGTAATGAGACAAATGGGCTCGAGCCCGAACGGGCACGGGTCAAACGGGCTCGAGCCCGAACGGACACGAGCTAAACGAAATTTTTGATATCCGTAAATTTATTGTCAAAAAGAACATAATAAACTAAAATATGTTCATATATTGTACAAACCAAGCAAACTACTAAATAAAAACATAAAATAAATAATAAATAAAATAATACAAACAAAGCAAAATTTTATCAAACTTTTGCCATAAAAAACTAATCAGTAAAGCTATTGCCAAAAAACGTACAAATAAAATAAATTATTAATCGAAAAAATTAAATTACAGGGTGCTCGCAGCTGCATCGCGCGGGGACCCTGCTAGTGTTTGTAATAGAAAAGCAATTGCAGATTCCAAACAGGTATACGTCGAGTTTTTTAAACAAATATAGGAAAAGATTTAAAATAAAGATTTTAACATTACTTCAACGATCACACCACTTCACCTTCAATCTCACCGCCACATCAACTTTCACTCTCTCTCACTTTTTACCCCAATGGTCATCACTCTCACTCACTTTTAAATAAAATAACCATTTTTATAAAAACATATCATACTAAATACCTTGTACACATTCACTAACCAAACATTTAATAATAAAAACATTTAAAGGTGACCCACTTTTATACAATGCCCGAGTGATGAGGAGGTCACTGTTCGTAAAGAAAGTAAAGTAAAGTTACTCCCAATACCGTCTTCCACGGGTTAAGGGTCCCAATACTGTCTTCCACGGTGTATGGGGGAGGTTGAGACGTAGACAACCATACCCCTACCTAAGATAGAGAGACTGCTTCCGATTCTACCTAAGGTAAAAAAAGACCGACGGCCTAAGGTAGAAAAGGTCACTGTTCGTGACTAAGGTAAAAAAATGCTCCCTCACGCTCCATTGGGAGCAGTCTAAATACCATATCGATTTTATTATTGTACCATAAGCAAGTGGACCTATGGAGCAAGTAAATTGTACTAACATTATAATACAATGAACTAATTGTCTTAAAGTTATGTTTTAAAAAAAGGTGATCGACTTATATATATGAGCAAATTGAGCTATGTGAATTTGCTGTAAGAAAACCAATACACAATTCTGAAAAGGTCGTATTAGTCGATTTATATAATTTAAATCCTTACATTGATGGCCTATACCATCCATATTGTGGGGGTGTTTGGCTTATATAGTGATAGCAATAAGCAATAGTCGAAAGACGTAGCGGGAAACAGTAGCTACAAGCATTAGTCGTTTGTTTTGATAACGTGTTTGGTAACATAGATGTATATTCATAATTGGTAAGTAGTGTTAGTGGATAATTAGGCCCAAGCCCGGTTTGTGGGTTTTGGGTATTATGGTTTCACTATTATATATAGTGGTCATTAACCTAGGGGTTTTATCATTATCTTACATGGTATCAGAGCCTAATCGGTCCTACCTCAAAACCCTAAACAAAATCGTATCAGTCGCCGCCTCCGGCCGCCGGCTACACGTCGGAGGTTCGGAGGGCTCCATTTAAACATTAACCACTGTCATTTTTTCACAAAATAAACCACAACTTATCTGTGATTATTCAACAATTGTTTCTCCTCGGTGAATCTCTCGTCCGCATACCCATCTCCACAACCGTTTTTGCCCGGGTCACCACAAGACTTTCGCTTGCCTGATTCACCAAAAACTCCAGTCACATAAAATCAAATCCTTCTGTTATTTTCTGTCGATCGTTGGTAGACGTTGATTACCAGTTGACACGCTATTTTTTTCTTTCTTTTCTTTGTTAAAGTCGATCGTTGGTTTTTGTTTGGTAACCAGTCGACCTTGTGTGGTACTTGCTTTGGTTTTATTTTATTGTTGATGTGGTTGTTAATGGTGTAAGACAACAAATCAAGGAAGCATATTGGGTGAAGGAGGAGATTGAACAGATGGAAAAGGAAAACATATGGTGGACCACTGGACTTTTTATTATTATCCTCTATGTGAATAAAGACAAAAAGAGATTTGCTACTAGAATTTATGGTTGAGGATCACTCATAATTTTGAGTGGTATAGTGTGTGTTTACAATTAAAAAAAAAAAAAAAAAAAAAAAAAGTTATAGTTGTTTTATGTTGTTTATTAGTCGATAGTTCGTACGAGATTGTTACCCATCGACTAAAATTGACCGTTGGTACCAGTCCCTAAAGTCGACCGTTGGTACGGTGTTGTTACCAGTCGACTTAGCCGACCGTTGGTACCGGTCGATTAAAGTCGACCGTTGGTACGGTTTTGTTACGAGTTGACTAAAGTTATGTTTTTTATTATGTTGATGTTTTCTTTTCTTTCCTAGTTTACTACTCCAGTTCAAGCTTTTGCGATTTCGCCGCTCGAACTGCGGGGGAGTGTTAGTGGATAATTAGGCCCAAGCCCGGTTTGTGGGTTTTGGGTATTAGGGTTTCACTATTATATATAGTGGTCATTAATAAAGTTACACCTACGGGTTTTATCATTATCTTACAAGTAGAAACGCTAGTTGCTCTACTAGAAGTAACGTTTTGATTTGGTGTGTTTAGAAAAAGTAGAAATGCTAGTCGCTTGTTTCCAAACAAGCATTTTGTTTAAAACGCTAACCGCTAGTCACTACTTGTTTCTAATCGCTTATAAACGCTGGCTACCAAACGTATTAGCCCAAAAACTATAAATAGTTTTCTGCTAACAGTTTGAATATAATTACTACTTCCTCGTTGGTTATTAAACTACCAGGGGTAATTGAGCAAATGAACCATCAAAATTTGTATAGAAACTTGAAATAAAGGATGCATTTTCTCCATCTTTATTTAGTGTTTATACAATCCAAAAGTATATGTATTCATATTTTTGACATTATAGCAAAATCGGACATGAGTTCCCTCATGACCCTTGACATCAATAATGTGTGTAAATAACATTGAACATACTACACATAAGTATATGCTAGATTTGGTCACATTTTCTGGAAAAAATAAATAAATAAATAAATAAAAAATACAATAAAATAAAATAAATAAAAATTGCCCTTTTTTAGCACGAGAGGTGGCAAAACGGGCGGGGCCGGGCGGCCACTGGTCACGGGTCAAACGGGCTGCGGGCTAAACAAGCACGGGCCATATTCTTTAAACAAGACTAGCGAATCTAGGTATGAGAAACCTCATGATGAATGCTAGCTTTCCTCCCGCCAGCATTGTGTACTTGAAATGCACTTTCTCATGTACAAAATAAAGCGTGTATAGGAAAAGTGCAGATGCCATTGAAACCCCACTAATAAGAAATAGACCACGGAAACCTTCAAGCTTTAAAATTTTGGGCGCAGTCGCGGAATCTAATTGTTTATTAAACCACTTATCCTCCAATGACTTTAAAGCCCCCTCTTCTCGTAATTTGGCAATCTGAAGTGACATCTCACGGGCCAACGTTGAACCTTTCGGGAATGCCTGCACATTATTATAGCTAAGATTTGACTAGGATAGACTTTATCTACAATGTCAAATTTTCATATTTAACTTAAGCCAGTTACATGCAACAAACTGAAGGTAAACGAATTTAACTTAAACACAATAGCTCAAATTTCAACCTATTTAAGATTGAACGGGTCAATTCCAGTTACATTCTATCTTTAGCGGGTCAAACTGAAGGTAAAGAAACAGATTAGTTTAAACAAAGTGGTTGCACGGGTCAAAAGTAACTCATTTTAAACAAGAAAAAAGACTTGTTATTACATTGGGTAATATTGTTCTCATCCCGTTCAAAAGATTGACCTCTTACCCATGCTAACGCTAATATTAAAGAATTGTATAGTGAAGAGACTCACAAAGCCAAAACCATTGGTGATAGTTTCAGATACGGTCATCGAGTAGCCAGATGGATTTTCTGCAAGAAATTCCTTAATATAAGGAATTTCATCAACAATTGCATCAACACCACCGTTTTTACTGCCACGTGTCAAAGCATCAGCATATTCCGCTCGTGAAGAATACTTCAACCTGGTCTCTTCAAAATTCAAGGTATTGACAAGGGCTCCCTGTACAGGGCCATACGTGTGTCCAATAGACCCTCTCATTGATGCTAACTGAATTTGTTCAACAGTTAATAGCGAACTTAATGTTGCAGTGTAACTTGAAACGAGCACAAGCACTACGAACAACCACACTATGACTACAAATCTTGACAAATTACTCTGCAGCTTCTCCCCTGAAATTTTCAAAATCTAAACTTAAATTTTAGCTTTTACTAAATTTCTGTTCGCCATTATACTTAGATGTGTTTGTGGCAAAAATAAAATAAATAAATAAAACTAAAGCAGGTGCTAGAGCTTACTATGAGCATAAACAAGCGTTGAAAAGGCAAACCAGAAGGTTGTCCCAATTTGATCTGCTGTTGAACCTTGAAACTCTTCATTTGTCCGATGTTCAAGTATCCAGACGACAATGCCAGTCAAAATAAAGAAACAAGCAGACACAACCCAAAGATCTGAACTAAGTGGTTTCATAAAGACCCAAATGCTTGTTTTGGCGTTTCTTGATAGTGTTGCAAGGCCAATATCCGTAAATGGCAACGTGAAGTCAACATATTTAGATCTATTAGCTGTGATTGTTATGTCTCCAATTGCAGCATCAAATTCCTGATGCAAATGATAATAATAAATTACAAGTTATATTTCTTTCCCAATATATATTGATGACAAAGAATACTAGTTTATATAACATACATACCCCGTTATGGACTTGGACCATAAGCTCATTGTAAGTATCATTGCCAGCCGTAAATGGAATATATTCAAAGGCTACATGGCGACCTAATCTATTTAAGGCGGACTGGAATACTTCTTCACAAAACCCTGAAACGTTTGGTGAAGTAGCATGATTAGCATAACTCAGATGAAAAAGTCTCCCTGATCTTTTTTTCCTTGGAATGCCAACTCTGAGGGTTTCTTTGCTCGTTTGTAGCATCCTATGTGGATTAGTTGAGATACCTCCTGGCCAGATGATATCCGGAATTGAAGTTAGCTTATCAATCTTTCTGGTTAAACCAACACCCTTTGTCCAAAACCCAACCCTTCGCTCCCTGTTACCTATCACATTTATTATTTCTAAGACTTGCGTACTCATCGTACCATTCATAACTTGGAAAGTACCAGCCAAACCACGAAATGAGATTCTTAACATCTGATCCATAAGAGATGTATCCCATGGAATTTTGATAGATGTTTGTGTCCTCTCAATAGCCATTGCTAGTGCTGAAACTGCATCATATGCCCAGACACCATAAGGGTTTATTTTCTTGAGCTCCATCAAAGGGTTCATAGCATGATGTTCCTTTCTCCATTTCAATGTGAAATTGTGAAGATTCCTCGACTCTGGAATATACGATCTAAAACCCACCACACCTTGCATAGACTCAACAACTTCACCATCCATGAAGTTAAAAAAGTCCATAGTTTTACTCGTGATAATCCACTTGTATCCCGTATCCATCAATCCTAAATATTTTGCTTTTGATAAAACACGGGATGCAAGAGAATGACAAGCATGCATGATGTATATATTTGTTTGCATAGCTGAAAGCTTGTGAAGCTCTTCATGAATTAGTCCATTGCTGGAAGATGTTGAAATTCGGCTCATATACGTTACAAAAATGTTCTTCTCTTGTAAGGTATTAGTTATAAACTTCGCATATTCTATCTCATTTGCAGCGTCCTCACATATGAGAATGACATTCTTCCATTTAAACGATTCTGCCATTGCAGCAATGGCTTTAAATTGAGTAGTTTCATCTTGTGAAACTTGAAGGAAATAAGGATGTTTGTTGGAAGATGGAGTTGGTGAAAAAGAAAGAATAGGTACTCTAACTTCGTCTCCTAATACTGCAAGAAACTTTGCTTCGGTTGCTGACTCAGAAGCTATTATTGCTTGGACTTTCTGCTTCTCCAATAGATCAAGAGCTGGCAGGAAAACAAGAAAATAGTAAAATTGGCGATGTTTCAAATTTAGTATCTGGTTAACTTTTAGAATGTCATACTAACCACCAGAGGATAAACCATTATGGTTTAGTGTTCACACTAGACCCGTTCTGATTCAAGTTTCAGTTATAGTTTACACCGTTACAAAAAGTTAAAAATATGACATCAAACAAGTTTCTATGATCACAATTTGGCAATCTTAAAAAAAAAAAAAAAAAAAAAAAAAAAAAAAAAAAAAAAACACTAACATGTATATGCATATGTATATATTATTCTGGTGGGGTGGGGCGGGGATGTTATTCCCGGCTCCCCGCCCCAAACCCTATTAAAATTCTCCGTTTAAGCCCCAAACCCACCTCAGGTAGTTTGCTCTCTATTTTTTCTCCAATTAGATATGGCAATTAAGTATCACTTTGCTTTAGTTTGACCCTTTATATCTTGGAAGTTATATATCAACTAATCTGAAATAGTACGTTATTTACCTCCAGATAGAGCATGCAATGGTTCTCCATGCGTATCCCTACTGTGGAGAACTATCCTTGTTTTGTAGTGGTTGTTAGAGGTGTAAAAGTCGGATAGTGCCATGGTCATGCAGCTATGAACAACCTTTCCGACCCATGATCCCATATCTAGAATCACTCCCACCGGGATCTCCTGGTATGATGAATCTTCTTGTGCTTTAGAGCATATCTGAAAGCGAATCAGCATAAATATTAAGAACAACACATTTGTGCACTTCCTTCTTTTGATCTCCATACTTGAATGACAAACGGGCAAAGGCTCCTATCACTGAAACTACAAATTATACGTTATATTCCAGTAGTTTGATAGACTCTGTTTAGAAATCACTTATGAAATGGTAAACCGACAATCAATGGCGATTAACAACTAGAAATCCAAGGAGAAGAATTGGAAATGGTAGCTGCTAATCAGTTAGATTTAACAAACAAGTTTGTTACAATGAGAGAATACAGAGAGAGTTATTTGGTTTACAAAAGCTTGATTTGGAAAACGAAGTGTAAATCTCTATTTATAGCCACTTAGAGCTTGGTCAACTGTGGTCAAAGTTTGTTAACAGTCTCCCGCCCAATTTGAAATGCAGTTAGATTTTGGCTCGTATCATAGTTTCTATGTCATTTCCCTTTCCATCGACTAATCTCATGAATTGACTTTGTTTGAGTTAGTCAAAAATAAGTTTTCCAGAAATTAATGACTAATCTCATGAATTGACTAATCTCACAACTGATTAAGCGAATAAGTTTTCCACCCTTTTGCATCCTTTCAAAAAATTGGGCTACCTCAAGTATCCTTGGTATCATAACCACCATTTTGTTTCATCAAATGATCCCATGACCAAGTTAGGATAAATTAGCATAACACTAACAGTTGAAGATATATTAAAGCGAATGCTTGGCGTTCATCTCGATCTAAATTGTCCACATTTCATTATCTCGTCGATCTACAGATTGTTAAATGTTACGTATAAACATTAATAAGTAAATGTCTAGTATCGAACCCGAGACCTCAGGATTGCACACTTTACAAACAAGAATAATGTAAAATAAATATATATATATATTAAATGTATCGAATATATATATTTATAAACACTTAATGGACTAAATGGTCGTTAGTTATTAACCGTATGGACTAACTATCATTAGTAACGAAAGATAAAGACTATAGTGTAACTTGGGAGTCAAGAAAGATCTAGAAACACCCTTGTGGGTGCTATGGCCGGTCAAAGCCCATCACATGGGTCGACCCATGCCTTGCTTGTGCTCCAAGATTCATCTAGTATAAATACAAGGCCAAGGATTAGGGTTTCACATCTTTTGTGCACACACACTAACCCTAAATCTTTTCTCTCTTGTGTTTCTTTTGTGGCCGATCGGTTCAACCCCTCCCAAGGGATCTTGGATCGATTTTGGTTCTTCCAAAATATAAGTGATTTGTTTACTTGCATCAAACCTTTATTCGTTGGTAGTTTGTGTGTACAAGAACGAGGTAATTACTTACTTTAGTAATTATCAAGAGATCGATAAACAAAACGGTAAGGGGTTTATCATTGATCTATTTGTACAAGAATCAAGGTTAATTTGAAGTGCATCGGGTACGTTTACTATTTATGTTTTAGTTAATATTTATGTGTTATACTTGATCCTAGCTTCCGCAATACGTGCTATATAATTGTTAAACTCTAACAGTGGCATCACGAGCCATGTATAACATGTAATTGATTACTAAAACGTAATAAAAACCGGATCTTTAATTGTTTTAGATACATGTTTTTTTTTTATCTAGGGTTTTTCTATTTTTTTTTCTAAAAATTTCGAAACCCTAACCCTAATTTTGGGGGGGGGGTTGATTTTTCCATGAAACCCTTATTAGGGTTTTGTGGTTTTCTTGGATTATATGTAATCACTAGAAACCCTAGGTCATTAACCGGTTAATTGAACGTATCTTGTGACCTATGTGCTAATTGTTAGGTTTTAATCCGTGACTTACATGCAGGTTAGTCATGGATATTGTTTATTTTACACATGTTTAAGATAGATCTTAAATTGGGGAAGACTCCAATACATATTAAAATCGATTTATATATGCTATGTGGTATGTTTATTAGCTTTGGCCTACGCAATTGATTCGTCAATGTATGTGACTCTCCTCCATCAAGAGGAGAAGGCCTTAGTTGATTACATGCATTATTATACCTAGAATTGATTTTATTAGGATCTTTTCTAATACGGATTGCATGTGGCTAATTGTTTCACTTATTTATTATTGGTTGTTTTGATTTTCTTTGATACTTGTTTTATTGTTATTAGTTTGACTTGATGTAAGCAATAAAATGGTTGTTTTTATAAAGAAAATAAATACGGACTAATAATGGTGAAACCCTAAGTGGTAAAGTAAGAATCTTGCAAGGTCTTAGGTGCCGATAGTGGTCCGATTCGCACGGTAATCAGCTCCCAGGCGAGACTAGCAAAATTCATACTTTATTACTATTTTGAGATTGAATCCATAAACTTTTGCTTGATTGATGTTTTGTACAAATATGCTTTTAAAATTAAGTCTTTTAAGATGATATTCATAACCGTAATTTGAAGGCTTAGAAAAGAGCCTTAGAGTCTGCCTTGATTATCACAATCTTGAATATGTCTTAAACGAATTACTTTTAAAATCATATATTGTAGAAAGTCATCTTAGGGTTTTGGCATAAACCTCAAGTAAAACTTTGTGTATTAATTTCACGAATTGGATATAAAAAGTTTTTATGAAAACTTATGTTATAAAGATGAGTGCATGCATCTTTGTACATATTTTGATTTACATATCAAAAATAATACCCTTAAATAATTTAAGTTACGTGCTATCTATCTATAAGGAACACTTGGAATTTTAATTTAGTAAACGTGAGACCTAGGCTAAATTACTATAACAAGGTAAAATTCTTTTAACGCGTGAGACCATAATTGTAATTTTACAGTTTCTAAGGTAGACGACTTAATTAAGTTGTGCGTGAGACCTAGAACTTAAGGCATGAGATGAGATGAAACATGCTTACAAGGCAAATTGATGAATCAATTTGATGTAAATCCCATAATGATCTAGGAATTGGAAATCTTGTTTGCCAATTATTGTTCGACAGATTACCAACTTTTGTACTTTCACCACTAACAGATCAACTGATGTGGTGGAATCTATGTAAAGTTGGATCCTAGGTTTTCAAGAAAATTAGTTGGTTATATGAATATAGCCTTGGGTATTTTATTTTTCTTGAAGATATTGATTATCGAAAATACTAATATTTGAACTTTATCTGTAGATATGGCTCGACCCGATAACCAAACTGTGATTTCTGCTTTCAAGAGTCATCTTGAGAGAGAAAAACTGACTGGAAAGAATTTCAATGACTGGCACCGTTCGCTCAGAATTGTCTTGAGGCCGTCTGGTAAGCTAGACTATGTGACCGAGGAATGCCCTGTTGAACCTGCTGCTACTGCAACACCAGAAGCAAAGGCAACATGGAAGGTGACTAATGCTAAGTATAATGAGGTTGCTTGTTTAATGCTCACTAGCATGAGTGCTCAATTACAAAAGAAGTATAAGTACTCGTCTCCTAAGAATATGCTTGATAACCTCAGGCAATCTTATGAGAAACCACCTGCAGTTGAATTGTATGATGAACTTGACAAGCTACACAACTGCAAGCATGGTGATGGTAAACCAGTAGCTGATTATGTGGATGAGATGAAAGATTCGTTTGATCAACTTCACAGAATTGGTTTTGGTTACCCCGACAATGTGCAAGTGCACTTGATCAACAGATCCCTCAACAGGGATTTTGCTGGTTTTGTGCAGAATTACAACATGCATTGCTCGGGGAAGACAGTCTCAGAATTACTCGCATTGCTTGTTGATTATGAGAAAAGTCTACCAGCCAAGGTCAAGGCTCCTACCCCACAAGTGTTGGCAATTCATGGGGGGAGAATCCAGAAGAAATCGCATGTGAACAAAGGCAAAGGTAAAGGTGATAAAGGCAAGCAGGTCATGGCCTATCAACCACAACCAAAGATGAAACAGCATCAGCCTAAGCAGAACAAGACAAAT
Source organism: Artemisia argyi (assembly GCA_030686995.1). Taxonomy (NCBI): domain Eukaryota; kingdom Viridiplantae; phylum Streptophyta; class Magnoliopsida; order Asterales; family Asteraceae; genus Artemisia; species Artemisia argyi. Next base: position 205,778,085 of record CM060680.1, read on the forward strand.
CCTCCAAACAAGAAGGATCAGGCTTGTCACCACTGTCATGAAAAGGGCCATTGGAAGTGCAATTGTCCTCTCTACATTCATGACTTGCGACAAAAGAAGCAGGGTAATGAAGCTGGTAACCCCAGTACTTCAGGTGCGTTCTTTATGATTGAATTATTCACTCTTACTCCTACATTGAATTCATGGGTATATGATACGGGATGTGGCATTCATATTTGCAATACCTTGCAGGGGTTTAGAGTTGAGAGAAAGCTGGCCTATGGACAACAATTCTTGCACGTTGGTAACGGAGCGCATGCAGGAGTTGAAGCTATAGGAGTTTTTAATTTAGTGTTGCCTTCGGGCTTAGTACTATCTTTAAATAATTGTCATTATGCACCGTCAATTGTTAGAGGTGTAATTTCATTTTCATGTTTGTTAAACATTGGTTTTCATCATACTATTTCTAGCAATGGAATTTCAGTTTCTTTAAATGATGTTTTTTATTTTAATGCTATTGCTGTGAATGGTGTATTTGAAATTGATATGAATGATAATGATAATGCTTTTGTTACAAATAATTCAATGTATAGCATCAACAATAAGAGAATCAAGAAAGGTCTGGATTCATCTTATCTTTGGCATTGTCGACTTGCTCACATTGGCAAAGATCGCATGAAAAAGCTGCAACATGATGGGCTTTTAGATAAGATCAATGATGAATCATTTGATAAATGCGAATCTTGCATTGCTGGGAAGATGACTAAGAAACCCTTTAAAAATAGGATTGAAAGGGCTAATGATCTACTTCGTCTTATTCACACAGATGTGTGTGGACCACTTAGACATGTGTCAAGGAGAGGTGCTAGCTACTTCTTAACATTCACGGATGATTACAGCCGTTATGGTTATGTTTATTTACTTAAACATAAACATGAGGTGTTTGAAACATTCAAAGTGTTTAAAGCAGAAGTAGAGTTGCAACTTGGAAAGAAGATTAAAGCTCTTCGATCCGATAGAGGTGGTGAATACCTGAGTCAGGAGTTCATAGATTATCTAGCAAAGGAGGGAATTGTCCAGCACCTTACTTCTCCATATACTCCACGATAAAATGGTGTATCTGAAAGAAGGAATCGTACATTGCAAGACATGATACGATCTATGTATAATCTAACAACTCTTCCTTTTTTGTTTTGGGATTATGCCTTAGAATCTGTGGTTCGCATTCTAAATATGGTTCCAACAAAGAAGGTTGATAAGCTTAAAAGATCCATTTATGGATTAAAGCAAGCATCACGGCAATGGAATAAGAGATTTGATGGTGAAATTAAAAAGTATGGATTCACTCAAAATCTTGATGAGCCATGTGTATATCACAAAGTTAGTGGGAGTAATGTAATTTTCCTTATATTATATGTTGATGACATATTGATCATGGGAAACGACATTCCAAGTTTGCAAAAGGTTAAGGCATATCTTGGAAAGTGTTTTTCTATGAAAGATTTAGGGGAAGCTGCATTTATTCTGGCAATCAAGATATATAGAGATAGATCTCAGCGATTAATTGGATTAAGCCAAAGTGCTTACATTGATAAAATATTGAAGAGATTCAATATGCAAAATTCCAAGAAAGGATATTTGCCAATGCAAGAACAACATGGCTTGAGCAACAAGGTTTGTGCTTCAACACCTGCAGAGGTGCAACGCATGAAGAGAGTCCCTTATGCTTCGGCTGTGGGATCTATAATGTATGCGGTGAAAAGTACAAGACCTGATGTAGCATTTGCTCAGAATTTAACCAGTCGATATCAGCAAAATCCAGGTGGAGCTCACTGGACTGCTGTTAAGAATATTCTTAAGTACCTAAGGGCTACTAAAGATATGTTCTTGGTTTATGGGGGAAATCCATCAACAGAACTTGATGTTACAGGTTACTGCGATGCTTCTTGGAAAGGTGATAAAGATGATACGAAGTCTCAAACGGGTTATGTCTTTGTCATTAATGGAGGAGCTGTGGATTGGAGGAGCAGAAAGCAGAGTGTACTAGCGATGTCTGCTACAGAGAGTGAGTATATAGCTGCTTCAGAAGCTGCAATGGAAGCTGTTTGGATTAGGAAGTTTGTTTCAGGGCTTGGAGTTATGCCTTCGATTCAAAGACCTATTAAAATGTATTGTGACAACTCAGCTGCAATTACATTTGCCAATGAGCCTGGAATCATGAAAGGCACCAGACATTTCCCGATTAAGCATCACTATGTTCGAGAACAAGTCGAAATAGGCGAAATCGAAATGCTCAAAGTTCACACAGATGATAACTTAGCAGATCAATTAACAAAGCCTCTACCTGGCACCAAGCTTTACAAGCATGCTGAAGGTGTAGGACTTAGATTAGCTGAAAGTTTCATGCCCATTTGTGATTAGTGTTTGGATAAAGGATGTAACGTACAATTATTATTTTAATGAAATAAAATATGTTTATGTTTATTTATTCATTGTCTTAATAATATATCCTATATTTGCATGTTTAAGATCCATGAATAATTTATTATTCTAAATTGTCCATTGTCAATTAATGATATGGGAATATCATTAAACCAAGACAAATTTGAGTATTGGTTTAGGATATATTTGAAAGTATATTGATGCGGAGTCATACCAATTTCACATGATATTCGATGAATTGAATATTGGACTTATCCCAATAATATGATTTAATATTTAATGTGAGAATCATATTTAAAGTTATCCTCAGACTTGAGATACCAGAGAAGTGTCATGGATGTAGTGCATTTTTGTGAAGCAATCTACCGCTCACCGTAACAGGGAGTTATAAGGGTTGTTTTCAGAAGTGTTGCAAAGTTCATGGGTTATTCTTGTAGTCAAGATAGAATTTATTCCTTCTGATTTGTTTAGAAGTTTAATACTGCTGGGCCCCTCGTAGGGTTGACAAAATGTTTGCATGGCCATGCCCAAAGTCTATCTGGAATACGTTCAGATGTTTTGGTAATTTTGTTCAATCATAAAGAAACGAGAAACAGAAATTTAATAAAGGAACTCACATCTTTATTAATGTGGTATTAGTAATGAAAGGATAATTATAATGATGAATCATTAAAGGTTTTTACAGGAAACCTAGCTCGGATTGAACTAGGGGCATTGGAGTGTTGCAAGACGCTAACCAATGTCATTTTACTATTAATGGATATTCGAGTGGGAGCTGTTAAATGTTACGTATAAACATTAATAAGTAAATGTCTAGTATCGAACCCGAGACCTCGGGATTGCACACTTTACAAACAAGAATAATGTAAAATAAATATATATATATTAAATGTATTGAATATATATATTTATAAACACTTAATGGACTAAATGGTCGTTAGTTATTAACCGTATGGACTAACTATCATTAGTAACGAAAGATAAGGACTAGAGTGTAACTTGGGAGTCAAGAAAGATCTAGAAACACCCTTGTGGGTGCTATGGCCGGTCGAAGCCCATCACATGGGTCGACCCATGCCTTGCTTGTGCTCCAAGATTCATCTAGTATAAATACAAGGCCAAGGATTAGGGTTTCACATCTTTTGTGCACACACACTAACCCTAAATCTTTTCTCTCTTGTGTTTCTTTTGTGGCCGATCGGTTCAACCCCTCCCAAGGGATCTTGGATCGATTTTGGTTCTTCCAAAATATAAGTGATTTGTTTACTTGCATCAAACCTTTATTCGTTGGTAGTTTGTGTGTACAAGAACGAGGTAATTACTTACTTTAGTAATTATCAAGAGATCGATAAACAAAACGGTAAGGGGTTTATCATTGATCTATTTGTACAAGAATCAAGGTTAATTTGAAGTGCATCGGGTACGTTTACTATTTATGTTTTAGTTAATATTTATGTGTTATACTTGATCCTAGCTTCCGCAATACGTGCTATTTAATTGTTAAACTCTAACACAGATTTCATCAACACTTGCTTTACATTTATAAGCTGACCACCCTAAGTTCATCTCTAATTTGACCACATTATCTCGTGATGGGATACAAAGTATTGATCCTTTCATTAACTCATTAGCTTATAGTCCAAATATTTACTTTGTTTTGGTCCTTTTGGATTTTCATTAGGCATTACAAGATTCAGTGTTCTAAAAGGCGCGTCTTGACGCCGCAAAGGCGTCGCCAAGAAGCGAGGCGTAGGCTCGACGTTACGAAATGGATCTTGGCATTGGTTCTAGGCGTGGCTTGAAGTAAGGCGTGGAAAGGCGCGCCTTTACATATGGCGTGATGAGTTTTTTTTTTTTTTTTTTTTTTTTTTTTTTTTTTTTTTGTTTTATTCAAATCGGATTTTTTTTTTTAATTTTTTAGAAAATGAAGAATATTATATGCAATGATAGGGTTTTTTTTTTTTTTTTTTTTTTTTTTTTTTTTTTTTTTTTTTTTTTTACCTTATTCATTATGTAAAACGCTTTTTGTAAACTACATGTATATGAAATATGATATTATATATAAATATTTTCATATTTTGTGCCGCCTTATACAATGCCTTAAAAACACAAAAGCTTCACCTTGACCGCAAAAGCTAGAGGCTTTGTCATGCTGTCACGCCATCCCTCCCGCTTGCATGATTTATATCTTAATAAAATAGTTTTTCATATTTACCTATGATATATAAATTTAAAGTTTCAACCTTCCCCGATATGTACATACAATGCATTTAGAAACGAAAATTATGATACTTCGTCCATCCACCGGGTCATGCAACTAGTATTTAATATAGTTATAGGTGTGTTGATTTATCAACTCATGTTTCTGCAACATTGTCAATGGCATAGGGCCCAACAATTTTTTAGGCCTCCATCAAAAGCACGTACGCATGGGCCACATCACATATGACGATTTTGAATATTCCAATTTTCAATACAAAGATCAAACAACATATTGTTGAACAACACGTTTATATTTGTCACATAAAAGCATTTTGTAACCATTCTTTTTATGTGATCAGATAACCACTTTTTCATTTTTGAATACCAATTGTCTACATATCAATATAAATTTTGTCGTGTTTAGGGCCCCATTTTATAAAGATCGCACAGGGCCATCAAATTTCACGAGACGGCCCTACATAAATCATACAACTACCACAAATGTATTTCATGGCCTTCAAAGACATACATAATAAAAGGCTATCTCATTATATACATCTCTAAAAAGCTTCAGCTATGACGAGAATGAGTAAAAAGTTGACTTTTTTTAGCCTAATAGGCTCGGCCTCATGCTCGGTTCTCGAGCACACGTACTTATATTCCGGCCCGAGCACATACTTGTTTTTTAAAATGTTTTTGACCTTTTCTAGCACGACATATTCTGTTGATTTAAAGAAAATTTGCATATATATCATCCAATGAAACTTGAATATTTGCATAATTTTTCAAAATACAAGTTTTTAATATATAATGCACAAATCTGTTTAAACATTTTATCCGTAAATATGCAAATATCGGCCTCGTGCTCGGTTCTCCCCCGAGCACGTACATTTTTTAAAGAAAAGTTTTTGACATATTTTAGCACGCTGATATTTCTGTTTTTCTAATGGGAGGCAAAAGTGCAATGTGTAACATAATAGAGGGTACAAAACGAACAATGTTTAAATAAATAAATAAATAAAACTCAGTGACAGTGTGAGTGTGTAACAACCATCGGTAAAAAATGGAGTGCGCCGGAAAAGGAAGCCGCCGCCGGTGCTCCGGCGAACCTAACCGCCGTATTTTATTGCTCCGTTATCATCAGGTTTTATTAAAACCCTAATTATGAATTAACTGCTAATTTACTCCATAATTCGCAATTACCCTCTCTAACTCAAATATCACACATATAAACCCGATATAGCCGGGTATAGCTGGGTCTGTCCGGGTCTTGGCTGGGTCTACCCGGATATAGCCGGGTTTAGCTGGATAGAGCTGGGTCTTGGCCGGATATAAGCGGTTTTGTTCGTACATTCTCGAATCATAAATAGAGTGATATATTAGTTAGTTTAATGTGACTGACATGAATAATTTTGTTACGAACTTTTGGTAGAAGTAGGCAGTGGTTATGTAATCAATGTCCGAATCGATGCCTATAGTCAGTTTATAACTCTTACTTGTCCTGCAAATCTGCAATGTCTATGCGTTATAAAACAGTTCAGTATCTTTTAATTTCAACAGAAAACACTAGTTTTATACGTTCCACAGTTACCGAAGTAAGAGACTTATCTATCTCAGTAATTTGCTTAATATGCCTTAAGTTAGTATAACCAGTTGTGCTACATATAACTAATTGTCTTTGTAATGCTTATGTTTATGACATCGCATTGGAGTGTTCATAAAGAAGAATGTGGAAGGCTAAAACCACAAATGTCTTCTGTGGAGCTGCTTAATGACTTCCCTTTTAGTTTTTCGCTGTAAGCTACTTATCAGGTGATCGTTTTATGTAGCTGAATTATTTCAAACGGGTAAACTTTTGACTCATAGATTGATATACAAAGAAAATTTATTTGTTAGAAATTCATAACAAAAGTGCAATATTTGGTGATACAAGTAGTGTTAAATCTTATTTTTGGTAGTTAAGCTTTGGCCACATAACCATACTGTTGTCATAATTGGTAAAATAGTTGATGTGTTGTAGGTGTGCGGAAAGGTGGAGACTAGGTGTTTGTTTTTGGAGAAGTTTGGGATCCACCGTGTAGGCATCTGGATCTGTGAATGTAGTTGTGGGGATTCAAGTACTTCGTTGGATCATTCAAGGTTCTTATCTGCTCTTTTCACTTCTTAATTTTCGATTTATGCACTCATTTCCGTCCCAAAAAAAGATGCTGATTTTGATTGTTATTACTATTATTCAAATGTTTAAAAAATGCTTTAGTAGTGGCAACGTAAATTCTTTGGGTTGGAACTTGTGATATCCATACCTAGACACGAAGCAATTAAATTAATTTTGGGTAAAAAAGTAGAACATTTTGAACACAAGATACCATCTAGTTCAGCAATATGCTAAATGCAACATTGTTGATGATATATCAGCGGTATGGCTGTCTTTAGCTTTTGTAGTTAATTTGTTATGAAGTTACAATTTGGATTACATTACACATGACATCTCATCGTCTTATTCATTTAATTGGAAGGTCTGATAAGGTATGGAGTCTCCCAAGTAGGTTATCCCCTTGTAGAGGTATACTTATAAATTTTCAACGTCTGTATTTTTTAATGAGGTACAATTGCTTCTTAAAGATGAAATTCACAAACGCGATATGCAGGGCCTTTGTCTATATTAAACAAGCAATTGAGTAGTTGGAATGACTATTATGAATGGTGAGGCATCCCGTTAGATTCTCCCGTTGCTCTGCTTCATGAATGGGTAATGCATACTTCTCTCATATATAATTGTGTCTGGAAACCAATGGACATTAGTTCACATGAGCGATACCCATAACTACTTCTACTTAAATTGCAGCCATTGACCATATATCAGGCCATTCAACTCACCTCTGCTAAACAGTTGATCCCTGAAACTATGGATGACCTGTGCATACACTACCTAGGTATTTTAATTGCTTTTTTACTTTTTCTTTTCCAAATTAGTTAGGGTCCCTAGTTCACATGAGCGATATGGCGTTTTTGTTCTCCATGTTTATTAGTTAGGGTCCCTAGTTATCCCGTCAAGTGGTTGGCTTGTTACTTTTAGAGGGTGTTTGGATTTGTGTTTTGGAACCAATTTAAAGATTATTGTGAAGTCTGAAGTCACAATTATCAGATATATAGATTCTGCTTATGATTATCTGAGCATAAACAAACACAATCAATAACACCATTAGGTTTAAGGTTTGATTTGCTTGTTAATTAAGCTATGTAGTTATCATAGATACGCAACCTTTATTATGTAATCAACAAACACAATCAATAATACACCTAGTTGCTATTTTACATATGCAACATATGAAGCGAAGAGAGATTTTGTATAACTGAAAATAATCCTTTTTGATTAGGCTGCTAAGGGTGTGGTTGAGGGTTTTCCCTCGCCACATCATCATCAAAAAACATTCCTTAATTCCTCAACCATGGCAACGCCTTCTCTCTCCTCAAATCAACTTTTTATATTTTGTATCATTTAAAAATACTCAAAGACACACACAACCACTCACAACAACCAATAAAATAAACTCTCTCTACCAAAACTCATTTTTCTCTCTCTAAAATGTTTCGGGAGTCATGCAAAGGAAAAAAAAAAACCTGGCTTTTGCCGCGTGTAGGGGGAGGTGTTCCCTGCTGGAAATAGAAATAATGATGGGTCCTGTTCCTGTGACCACACCCTGGAGTCCTAGACACTAATACCAGCTATCGGGAAGATTCTGGGATATATCGACATTAGAGAGCTGATTAAGCATGGCGGATAGACCATCAAAAGCCCGGCGTCTAAGGTCACTACACCAAAATTGTTTATTAAAAGATTTTACATGGAAGTTGTTCATCAAAGAATCTTAAGGAAACAAAAATTGTTTATTAAAAAAACAAAAATGTTTGTTATGTTAATTAAAGAATAAAAAAATGTGTGTTACGTTCATGTATATAAAAAAGTTCATCAGTTTTTTTTTTTTTTTTTTTTTTTTTTTTTTTTTTTTTTTTTATGTTCATCAATATTTTGCAGGAATATTCATCAGTACAAAATGTTCATCAATACTCATCATACAAAATGTTCATCAGTAGAATATGTTCATCAATACAAAATGTGCATAAATAAATCCAAATGTTCATCAATACTCCGGCTATTCATCAATACTTCCGCCCAAAACAAACTAGATAGGACACATGTCAACAACTGGTGACTTTTTAGAAATGAACCAGCTTTCTATTTGATCCTCCTCCATAGCAGTCAAATCCTCATAAGTTAGTACCCTATGCTAATCATATTGATGCGATTGGGGTACGTATGTGCAAGCCAACAAAGGAAGGGGATAACTAGTACAACAATACAACAAATACAAATTCATACAACAAATATGTGAACATTGTCATTCGAATATGGGATATATTCTTTAAACAAGACTAGCGAATTTAGGTATGAGAAACCTCATGATGAATGTCAGCTTTCCTCCCGCCAGCATCGTATACTGGAAATGCACTTTCTCATGTACAAAATAAAGCATGTATAGGAAAAGTGCAGATGCCATTGAAACCCCGCTGATAAGAAATAAACCACGAAAACCTTCAAGGTTTAAAATTTTGGGCGCAGACGCGGAATCTAATTGTTTATTAAACCACTTATCCTCCAATAACTTTAAAGTCCCGTCTTCTCGTAATTTGGCAATCTGAATTGACATCTCAGGGGCCAACGTTGAACCTTTCGGGAATGCCTGCACATTTTTATATTCAACATTTGACTAGGATAGACTTTATCTACAATGTCAAATTTTCATATGTAACTTAAGCCTTTTAAATGCAACAAATTTCTACCTATTTAAGATTGAACGGATCGATTCCAGTTACATTTTATCTTTAGCGGGTCAAAATGAATGTACAGAAACAGATTAGCTTAAACAAAGTGGTTGCACGGGTCATACGTGACCCACATTATATGTTTAATGCATAAACCCTCCTAACTCATTTTAATCAAGAAAAAAGACTTGTTATTACATTGGGTAATATAGTTCTCATCCCGTTCAAAAGATTGACCTGCTTTGACCTCTTACCCATGTTAATGCTAATATTAAAGAATTGTATAGTGAAGAGACTCACAAAGCCAAACCCATTAGTGGTAGTTTCAGATACGGTCATCGAGTAGCCAGATGGATATTGTGCAAGAAATTCCTTAATATAAAGAATTTCATCAACAATTGCATCAACACCACCGTTTTTACTGCCACGTGTCAAAGCATCAGCAAATTCATCTGGTAAAGAATGATTCAACCTTTTAATGTTCCTAAATAGGCCTCCCTGTACAGGGTGTATAGGGCCTGACGGGTATCCAATAGACCCTCTCTTTGATGCTAGCTGAATTTGTTCAACAGTTAATAGCGAACTTAATGTTGCAGTGTAACTTGAAACAAGCACAAGCACTACGAACAACCACACTATGACTACAAATCTTGACAAATTACTCTGCAGCTTCTCCCCTGAAATTTTCAAAACCGAAACTTAAATTGGTTTAGCTCTTACTAAATTTCTGTTAGCCATTATACTTAGATGTGTTTGTGGGAAAAAAAAAAAAAAAAAAAAAAAAAAAAAAGAAAAAAGAAAAGAAAAAAAAAACCCAAAAAATAGCTTACTATGAGCATAAACAAGGGTTGAAAAGGCAAACCAGAAGGTTGTCCCGATTTGTTCGGCTGTTGAACCTTGAAATTCTTCATTTGTCCGATGTTCAAGTATCCAAACGACAATGCCAGTCAAAATAAAGAAACAAGCAGACACAACCCAAAGATCTGAACTAAGTGGTTTCATAAAGATCCAAATGCTTGTATTGGCGTTTCTTGTTAGTGTTGCAAGGCCAATATCCGTAAATGGCAATGTGAAGTCAACATATTTAGATCTATTAGCTCTGATTGTTATATCTCCAATTGAAGCATCAAATTCCTGATGCAAATGATAATGATAAATTACAAGTTATATTTCTTTTCCAATATTTTGATGACAAAGAATACTCGTTTATATAATATGCATACCCCGTTATGGACTCGATCTATAAAGTGATTGTAAGTGCCATTCGTTGGTATATATTCAAAGGCTACATCACGACCTAATCCATTAAAGGCGGCCCAGAATACATCTGCACAAAACCCTGAAACGATTGTTGAATTAGTTTGATCATCATACCTCACTTGAAAAAGTCTCCCTGTTCTTTTTACCAATGGAAGGCCGATTCTGAGGGTTTTCCTGCTCGTTTGTAACATCCTATGTGGATTAGTTGAGATACCTCCTGGCCAGATGATATCATGAACTGAATTTAGCTTATCAATCTTTCTGGTTAAACCATCACCCTTTGTCCAAAACCCAACCCTTCGCTCCGTGTTACCTATCACATTTATTATTTCTAGGACTTGTGTACTCATCGTACCATTCATAAGTTGGAAAGTACCAGCCAAACCACGAAATGAGATTCTTGACATCTGATCCATAAGAGATGTATCCCTTGGAATTTTGCTAGATGTTTGTATCCTCTCAATAGCCATTGCTAGTGCTGAAACTGCATCATATGCCCAGACACCATAAGGGTTTATTTTCTTAAGCTCCATCAAAGGGTTCATAGCATGATGTTCCTTTCTCCATTTCAACATGAAATTGTGAAGATCCCTTGACTGTGGAATATACGATCTAAAACCCACCACACCTTGCATAGACTCAACAACTTCACCATCCATGAAGTTAAAAAAGTCCATAGTTTTACTCGTGATAATCCATTTGTATCCCGCATCCGTCAATCCTAAATATTTTGCTTTTGATAAAACACGGGATGCAAGAGAATGACAAGCATGCATGATGTATATATTTGTTTGCATAGCTGAAAGCTTGTGAAGCACTTCATGAACTAGTCCATTGCTGGAAGAGGTTGAAATTAGGCTCATATGCGTTACAAAAATGTTCTTCTCTTGTAAGGTATTAGTTATAAACTTCACCACTTCTATCTCATTTGCATCGTCCTCACATATGAGAATGACATTTTTCCATTTAAACGATTCTGCCATTGCAGCAATGGCTTTAAATTGAGTTGTTTCATCTTGTGAAACTTGAAGGAAATAAGGATGTTTGTTGGAAGATGGAGTTGGTGAAAAAGAAAGAATAGGTACTCTAGCTCTGTCTCCTAATACTGCAAGAAACTTTGCTTCGGTTGCTGACTCAGAAGCTATGATTGCTTGGACTTTCTGCTTCTCCAATAGATCAAGAGCTAGCAGGAAAACAAGAAAATCGTAAAATTTGCGATGTTTCAAGTTTAGTATCTGGTTAACTTTCAGAATGTCATATTAGCCAAATGGATTATGAGTTATAGGGACATTATTAATAACTAGGCGAGTACCCGTGCATAGCAACAATATTTTCTAACCCATATATTTTTAATGATATTTTAGTTAAGTGCTTTGTGTAACTAAAATATCAATATAACTATACGCTGATAGAAATTCGCGTTGCTATGAACAAGTACTCTCTAGTTAAATACAAAATAAATAAATAAATAAATAAATAAATCTCGCTGTTTTGTTATGTGTTTTTTAAACTTAATTTTAAAAATATGTTAATGGTTCGCGTGTTTTTTGTAAACGTGTATTGTGTGTTACAACAAAGTAAAGATATGTTATGATCTTAAGTGGTCTCAAAAGTCAATCATTTGTTAACTTAGTAACTATTAATTAAGATATTCAAATCGTATGTTAATATGAGTGTTTCCATTTTTAATTTTTAAGTTTTCATTGACCATTTTAAGTTTTTCACTTTTCACTTGATCATTTTTCATTTATAGATAGTTAAGATAAGATGTATATCTATTATGGTATCAAAGCCAAATTCGATCTTTCCCCATCCCATCAAAAAAACTCAGTCGACCTATACCCTAAACTACCGAACCAAATTTTTGCCTAACACTTAACTACTTTTGCCTATTCCTGCATGCATGCACGCTGCCCCAACATTATCTTTTCACTAGTCTATTAAAGCTTTTGCCTACTTGCTTACTTTTGCAATTTTTTGCTTGCTGCCGAAGTGCCTATTAAAGCATGCACTTTTCCATTTGCCTCCTAAAGACCTAAACGGCCGAAGCTTACTTGCTTCTTCTCTACTTTATGTCTTGCTTGTACTTTGCATATTAAACATCAACACATCATGATAGGATCCGCCACTCAACATAAGCAACATATTACTAGTAAATGGGGTTTAGGGTGATGATAATCTTGGATATCTTCATGAATCATGTAAGTTCACTTTCCGTATAAAGTATTTCAACCCTATTGGTGCTTGGGTATCACAAAATCCTTATCGGGATAATTCGAGAAGAACACTTTGCTTCTTGACACAAGAGAACAAAGCAAGACATAGAGAATTGTGTAAATTCGTATGTTCAACGAGACCAGAGATGTTTGTTAAATAACAAACATAAATGATAGCTAATGGCAGTTAAATTCAGTTAAAACCGAAGGATCACAACCCTTCACCAACAGACATGTTGGTTGGGTTTTGGCAGGAAAAAACCCGGGTAAGTCATTTGGAGCACCAAATATATCGGGCTCTGCCTCTTGACCCCGCAACTTTGTCTGAGCAAAACCCTTTACTTAAGGTTACGCTATAACTATGCCGAGGTTATAAAAACAAGCCCTAAATATGCATTAGTCATCAGTTTTTCCACTACAACTTTGAAGGGACGAATTAGGGCTTCACCAAGGAGGAATCTCAGCAGCTCCGAACCATATTCTAAGGGAGAAATCGTACCATTTACTCATTAGCTTTAGCATCATATTTTGCAATTGTATCGAATCCAATGTTTCATTATGATATTCTACATTGTTTTTGCTGCACTTTGTAATATGAGAGGCTAAACATTTTATGTGTTAGCCTAGTTATGAAATTACTATTGCCATGATGTTTGTTTTCCCGTTTATTATGTGCTTTATGTTTTTATCCTTCTAGCCTTTCTATGATCCCCGCATTTTGGTAATATGGATGCTAGGTAGTATCTACTAGGCTAGCTTGAATTGACCAAAGAACCCTAGCCGAGTAGGGTGCCAGGGTGTGTAAAAATTGACCAAAAGATTACACATTCCTTGCGTAAGAATTGACCAAAAGACTACCTATCTTAGTAGAAATTTTTAAGAAATGTACGACCTTGCTTGCTTGTGTAAGAATTGACCAAAGGACTACATACTCTTGGTGATTGAATAGGTGTAGATAGATATCTGGCACTTAATGACTAAAACTGGACTGAACGGCTGAATTGACCAAAGGAGGTACGGGTCTGGAATTACAGGCTTAGCGATTTGACCACCGATCCTAGTGACATTTAACCACCACGTAAAGCAATAATAGACACTTTTAGGAAAGCTAAGTCATGGCATGATAATAGTAGTAACTAGGCTAGCACATCTTCTCCCACTGATTCAATCTCAATTTAATTTTTGTTATTTTAAGTAGTTTAATATAATTCTTAATCAAAACCCCCTTTTAGTGACATCATAGGACTTAGATTAAAATTTGTCCCATAGCTCTTGGGACGACCTCAGTTTTACCAAACTAGACTAAAACGTGATCTAGGTAAAAATAGCATTAAGTTTTTGAAGTTTTTGTAATTTTGTCGTAATTTTCATCATCTCATTGTTTAATTTTCATAATTTTCAGGATAGTAATGGGTGACATTGACATCGACACGCTACTCTCGAAGAGTACTTGGCAATGACAAGAGAAGAGCAAGGGCTGGGGGTTGTTAGGCCGGCTATTGGTGATAATGTGCAGTTTAAATTAAGAATCAGTTTTTTGCGGGAGTTGAGGGAAGCTCCCTTTTCCGGAAGCAAGACCGATGATGCCCACGAGCAGGTGGACAAGGTCTTGTACATCGTGAGTCTTTTCAACACACCGGGTGTTTCTCATGATGCGGTCATGCTCCGAGTGTTTTCGATGACACTCACTAGAGCCGCTAAAATCAAGAATTTCAAGCAAGCAAGATGGGGATGAAACCTTGTACCAAGCATGGGATAGGTGCAATGACCTCCAATACAAATGCCCAACCCATGATCTCAACAAGCAGCAAATAGTGAACATCTTCTACAAAGTTCTTAACATTCCAACCAGGCATACGCTTGACTCTCAGGGACCGATCCCTGGGATGACACCAGTTAGAGCCCTAAAAACTATTCAAGACATGGCTGGCTATTTTGAGAAATGGAATGTTGGGATAAGCAGTAGAAGTGTTGATGAGACTCCAGCGATAGCAAGCTAGCTTGATGGGTTAATTAGAGATATGAGGAAATTAAAAGAAGAGGTGCATGCTATACAGGTGGGATGGGTGAAGGATCACATTTGGATAAAGAATGTCCACTACGCGAAGAAGTAAAAGCTATGGAAGAGGTAAAGTATGGAGAAGCTAGCAGACCATTTCAAGGATATGGAGGGAGTGGTGGAAGGTACCGCGTTGGGCCACAGGGATATTACCCAAGAGTAGTTAATAGACCTCCTTATGGGGAAAAGAAACCCAGTCTCGAAGAAGTCTTCAATAAACATACTGAAGAGTCATCAAAGAAATGGGAAGAATTCCAGGGATGGATAAACAAGCTAAAGAAAGATATGGATAGAAACTTGCGTAATCAAGATGCCGCCATTAAGAACCTGGAGACTCAGATTGGTGAAATAGCCAAAGATGTCTAGGCAAAAGGGACTGACATGGCAATGGGAGCATGCAAAGCCATCTTCACGAAGAATGAGGTAAATGAAATTCAACTTGTTTCTGATTGTACTAACAAGTTTTATGGAGTTACTTATTTACAGGATGATAAAGACGGTGGAAAAGCTGGAGGACTGCCTTGCCAATTACCCGAAAAGAAGCTTAACCTAGGAAGCTTAATGCTTCCATGCACAATTGGTAATTTTAGCATGTTTGCCTTAGATGATCTAGGTGCTAGCATCAATATGATGCCATTTTCATTATTTGAATGCCTGAATTTAACTAATCTTAAGGAAACAACTATGACAGTGGAAATGGCTGATATGACTCAAAAAACACCTAGGGGTATTGTGGAAAATGTGCTAGTTAAGATTGATAAACTTGTCTTCCCAACCGATTTTGTGGTGCTTGACATGGTAGGGCACCCTAACATTAATATGATTATAGGAAGGCCACTTCTAGTAACATCGCATGCACGCATTAAGGTTTTTGAGAGGGAAATTTCTCTAGGAATTGGTGAAGAAAGAATACTATTTGATACGAATGGAACTTGAAACACTTCACCTAGAGCTAAGGAAAAAGTTTTTAGAGTTAAAGCATCTCAAGAAGGAGAAAATTTTGATCTGTTAGGAATTGCAGACGATTTGTTTTCATTTGACTCTCCATCATGTTTAAAAACTTATTACCATAATGATTCTGACTCTGATATCAGCAATGGAGACGCTTTTGTTTGTGATGGTGATGAGCAGGAACATAAAACAAAACACTGTGGTAAGGCCAAGATTGATGAACCAAGAGCGGTCATTTGAGATTTTCATTATTGCGAGCCTGTATTAGTAGTGAAGGGAGAAGCTATTCAAGCCTGGCCATCTTGTAACTCTTTTAGGGACGAATGTAATGCAGGAGAATCAGGAGAGATGAATGCTAGCGAGAGAGTCTCTAAGGAGTGGGTTTGTTTAAGTTGAATAGAACGGCGGGATATAGAATTCGGGAATCTATCTTTTCAAGATTGGTATAAAAGAAGGTATGGAAATGCTGTCATTAATGAGTCTGTTGTACGAAGATTCCAACGTGATTTTGAGCGGTATCATCAAGGCCAAAAGGAAGTTAAGGCGTAACCTCGGGAAGAGAGTTATGTTGTAACCAGTACTTAAGGTAGAAATAAGGAGGAGGATATCACGGTCTAACCTTTTAGTAAACATAGTTATTACCCATATTTAGTTTAGGAAGTTGGAGAGGGATCTAGAGAGAAAAACCCTACGTTACTTAACCTTGCCACTGCAAAGGAAAACAATATGAGGATTAGTATATTTAAGAATGGTATTACTAATAGAGAGAAGGAGCCTAGGGCACGTGATCTTTCACTTGACGGTTGGCCAGGCTAAATTTGGTACCACTAAGGTTGACAAGGTGGTTAAGAAGAAAGTGTTTGTTGAATGGATGATCGATAGTTTATTAATGGAATAGATACAAATGAAGAAGACAACGACCCATATAATCGAAGTTTTTAGAAGTTTAAAGCGGAATTCAAAGGGGAAATTTTGCAACTACTTGATGAATATGAACTTAGAATGGATAAGAAAGGTTATATATTACAAGATGTCTGGGAAAAGTGCGAGAATATCTGTCATGAAACACCAGCATATTGGTATTAGAAAAGAGTACTGATGACATGGAAGGGTTAAATTATGACCCACCAAGGGTCAAGGATGAACCGTTTGAAGTGAGTAATTACACGTTTGAAGTATTAGGCAACTTTATATGCACCAAAAAGACAAAAGTAATACGACTACCGGTTAGTAGGATGAACGGGGAGAAGTTTAAGAAGATGATAAGAGATGAAATGGACACTGCCATAGGTGTCCAAGGGGAACCATCTTGAGCCCCATGGCTTTTAGTCTAACTTAAAGACTCGTTAATAAAGAAAAGTGTTTATTGGGAGACAACCCGTCTTTCCCTTTCATTCTTTTATTAGTTTAGACTAGTTTGGTGTGCTTGTTATTTCTTTTTACAGGTGTCTACAACATTGGAGGACATAGGATGGCCCGGATCACGCTGTGACAACTGGCAAATTAGGGAGTTATTTTGAAAACCCGCATTACATTAAAGTTCGTTTATAAATTATATTTGGAATTTTATTCGTAACGAACTTGAAAAACCAATATTTTGGTTGATTATATCTAAAGCTTTTATGGAATCGAATTTGGTTTATCGATATGATGAGAATTTATTTCGAGATTTTATGGGCACTACGTTGACTCCGGCACTAGAATAACCTAACTAAAATTTTATGTCTTGAGTTTACGGATTCGACTATATATTTATTTATTGAACGTATCGCGAGATTTTGATTATTTTTGGAACGAGTTCGGTTTGAGAAAGTTGTTTGGTTATTTAAGGTTTCGAGTTCGGCCCGTGTATTTACACCGGGCTACTTAACCCACTACACCCTCACTATTATTATTATCATTAATATAAAGATTTTTTTTTTTAAATTACTTATAATCGTCTTTGTGGATCCGGTGTTAGTAAAAACACAAACACAACACCCATTACCCTCATCTCTCTCTCTCTCTAAAAATATCACCTCCCCCATCATAATACCCTAGCCGCCGCCTTATCTGGCCACCGCAGCCACCACCGCCGTACCACCATCAATACCAACATCACCAATTGAATCCCCATCATCTACTCTCTCCGATCTATACTCACACGCGCCCTTACACCCCTATTTTGTCTCGATATCACCACAAAACCGCCACCATCTTCCTTGTTCATGAAGTTTATCACGTCCTTGTATTGTGAATCGAAGGTAAGACGAGTTACATGTGGTTTGTGACTCGTATTTGGATGAAACGCGACCTAAGGGGTCACGAGTTACCTTTCCTTGGTTGGGTTTTCGTTAAAAACGTGATATATAAATGGGTTTTTGAATAAAATGTGATGAATCTATAGTTTGGTATCCGGGTTTCACGTTTTTTGTGCTGGTCGAGGTGAAACCGAGAGCCCATGCTCTCGGCTTGTGATTTTGGTTGAGTTATGTGGAGATTTTCTTTATTCTTGGTCTAGTATGGTGATTAGCCAGGGTGTTGATGATGTGGATGTATTATCTTGCTTGAGTTTTGATTTCTTGATGGATGCTTGTTGTTGTCCTTGTGTTGCCGCGACCCTAAGGGTCCGTATGGGCTGATTTTGGTTTGCTCTTATGAGCCTAAGCCAAAACCCTTGTGGTCTTGGGTGGAGTCTACTCGACTTGTAATATTGCCAAGACCCAAGTGGGTCTCTTGGTACGAGTTTGTTTTGGGTAAATCGACCAGTGGATGATATAGTTTGATGTTCACTTGTCGTTATTTTTATTATTGTTGTTGTTGTGATATATTGTTGTTGACATCTTTGATATTATTGTCATTACTTTGGAGCCGCAAACGAAATGGTATAATTGATTTACTTTGTGGAGTTGTGTTGACGAAAAGTGGTATTTGGGGACCGATTGTGAGACGGTCACTTAGAATGACGGAGATAGGTTAGTCGGGTGCCGTAGTCGGGCCCTATTGTTGTAGCACGTGATTTGGGTATTGTTGGACAGAGATTGATTATTTGGTATGACTTGATTACGTTATTTTGGACTTGGACAATGAGCCGAGAGTGATGACTCGGACATGTGACCATTTCGTATGACTCGATAAATATTTATAATTAAACGCAAATAATAAAACTCGTAATAATATTATTAGTAATATAAACGTTTATATAAATATATAGACGTGAATAACGTATATATAAATATATAAATGCGTATATTAATAATAAAACGATCACGAGTAATATTATAGCAATAACGTAACGATAAATATTATACTATGAAAGTGGTATAATAAATGTCGGGAGCGTTATTATAATTAAACGACTATAAATAACGATGAAATCTTGACGTTAAATAAGTATTAAATAAAATAATTTCTTTTAAATAAATAAAGGAAACTATCGAGTTATACGGGGTCGTGGTCACTTGAGTCCAAGTGGTTTATTATTTGTGACGTTTGTGTTGTCACGGATATATGACGATTAATACATTCACTTTTGATAACTACGCAACTTATTTAATCGACGGGTTAAATAAGAGCTATTTAGTTATTTAAATTGAGTATATTAATGGGCATCGTGTCCTACGACGCCCATAGGTTGTGGTATGTGTAAGAGAATAATAAATTTCTAAGTATCTCGTGAGGTTGCCAAATTGATGAATTTGGTAAGCTTAACGGCATAATTAGAGAATTTATTAAACTTTGATATATACCATATAGTACTTTATGTGCAATGTGTGACCTAGGATTCGGGTATAATCTTAGAATGGTATATTAAGTAAATAAATATGGGGGATTACCAAATCGACGGATTTGATAAACTTCGATGATTTATTTAAATGATATATTGGGCTAATATTAGACCTATAGATTGTTTTATCATTCTTTTTGTTGTGACTTCTTGGTTTGAGTTGTGTCGACCCACCACCCGTATGGATACCAAACGCCAAACTCCAAACTAATACGAGATTTATACGAGAAATGGATTTTCGGAAGTATAATGGAATACGTTCGGGTTTGAGAATATTTGATTTTGAGGAAATGATTTCTGAACGAGTTGATAATGTTAGGTCGTGCCGAGTCCGTAGTTGCCGTCTTTTGAGTTATTATACGTCTTACTTCTACCGATTTCTTATTGCTGATTTCTGGACTTGAGGTGAGTCATAGCCCCACTTTTTATTCTTGAACTATGTTTTCAATACTTGGGGTGAGAAACGTCCAAATCATTTTATGTGGACTATTATCGCTTTTATATTCTTTCTAAAACTTGCTATGCGTATGGACTAGGATGTATTGTCAGCTTTAGTCACATAGTTTTGTGTGTACTATTCAAGGTTGGCTTATTTGGTTATTGACGGATTGTCAACTTTAGTCACATAGTTTTGTGTGTAATATTCAAGGTTGGCTTATTTGGTTATTGATGAATTGTCAGCTTTAGTCACATATTTGTTGTGTGTACTATTCAAGGTTGGCTTATTTGGTTATCGGTGAATTGTCAGCTTTAGTCACATATTTGTTGTGTGTACTATTCAAGGTTGGCTTATTTGGACTGTCAGCTTTAGTCACATAGTTTCGTGTGTACTATTCAAGGTTGACTTATTTAGATACTATAGTGTGCACCTATAGGTTATTAATACTTCGGAGGTTATCCGAGTATTTATGATATTGCGGGGGTTACCCGAATATCTATGTTAGAACGGAGGGTATCCGTGTGTTATGTTGGAGCGGAGGGTATCCGCAGGCTTTTAGCCAATCCTTAGTCTAGCTAGCAAGCGTTTTGCGTATATGTCCACTATATTGTTAGATGAATTTAAACATATGATCTCACCAGCGAAAGCTGACTTTTAGCACGTTTTCTCAGGAAATTAAGTGATGCTCTATGGATGCTTGGATTGGAGGCTTGGCAATGGCACCGGTTATGGATCTATTTTCTAAAACTCTGATAAACTATTGTGGACCTAAGTTTATTTCTATTGGGCCTTACTTTGGATAATTCTTGGGATAAATGTAAACTTTAAACCCCGTTTTGGTTGTGTTTTTCTTATGTTTACTTTATCTCGTTCTTTCATGACTTTGAATGGATACCAATCCCCGTAGCACCCCGAAAGCTTGTTGAGTCTTCCGCTGTATCAAATTTTGGGGGTGTTACAGATTGGTATCAGAGCCAAGGTTATAGAGAACTATGTAAATGTACACCTAAACTATAACCGATTTTTATAGAAAACGATCCTCGACCATTGCCCGCCAGCCCGCCAAGCCGAAGCATAATTATTATTATTGAGGTATATTGAGATGATTGTTAGATTTGGGATTCTTGAGATGATTTGAGGATTTGAGATTTATTGATTTAGTGATATGATGACGTTTTGAGGAATTATATGCATTTTGAGGAATTATATGGCTTAATTGTTTTATGAATGATTTTAGTAATGCGGTATTTGAAACTCTTTACTGAGATTATATAATTGGGATTTTATGATGATTTTTGATGCGATATTTTGAGTTCGCGGTTTAGTTGTTTTGAAACACTTACACCTACCCTACGCCGTTGTCACAAATCATAGCCTCCTTTGCACGTGTTGTTGTTAAGAATTGTTATTGCTAGTACGCGTCGCCCACCGTAGATCACTATGGCCCCTGATGACCCATACGTGATGGTCATGCGTTCAGCCACTACTACTTTATCGTCCCATTGTCGCCCTAAGTCGCCGACTTTATCGCCTCGTGGTTCGCCTGCTCGGAGATGACGAGTGATGGAGTACCCCTTCGACGAGGAGTACGCGGGTAAGCAGAATGATAACCCTCAAGATGAGGAAGAGAATGATGACCCTCAGGATTGGGAAGAGGATGATCCTCAGGAGGAGGATATGCCTGATGATGATGGGTCGCTAGCACATTCAGTTCATTCTGCGAAGCCCGATTCCCCGATACATCCATTAGAGCCGGTTTCACCTGATCATCCGTTTTTGTTTGATTCACCACCTGGTAGTCCTGTGGCGTCGGATGCACCTTCTGAGGTATCTGCTAGCATGCAGAGTTAGGTGAGACTGGTAGGATGTGGGCTCAGATTACTGCACAGGGCGAGAGGATCTCGCGAATGTCTGACCGACTTGAGATGGTCATTGCTGAGGTTATTGTTGAGTTTGTTGCGGAGTTGAGGAGTCTACGCCAGCATCGTGGCTAGATCGATTTGGAATCAGGTTGTTGTGTTGCTACATAAGCCAAGGAGTATTTGGTTAGGAGAGCTAGTTATTATATCTCTTATGTCATGATATTCGGATTGTATGTTCGTCTCGCATGGAACGATTAGTATCTATTATGCCTGTTGGTAGTATGGAACGATGTATTGATCGCTACTTATGGACGATGGTGATCTCGTATGATATTCTACGGTTTTTGGCGTACATGGAGAATTGGGTTCCTATTTGCGTGGCTGATATTGTATTGGCATTACATTCGTATTTCGACTTTCACCAATCGGATTCTTGTTAGACGTTATGATACGTGTTAGTGGAGACTTACGAACCTTGTATTGTGACTTATATTAATTGCCCCACGACGAACCCCTGTTAGAGCTACCAGAACTGGTCCTGCAACGACTACCCCTAGTCGTCGAGGACGCCGTCCTACTCGAAATGTTGAGACCCCTACTCCTGAGAACCTGGACACTACTAACCGCAACGACAGGAATCAAAATGTTGATGTTCAGGGAGACAAATGATCATGTTCCACTTAACGCACCTACTGTGGATCAAGTAATGATCAATCAACTTGTGGAGCAACGAGTTGCTGAGCTACTAGCTGAGTCAAATCATTCCAACAATTCTGTTGGAACATTTCCACCTGTTCGTGCTAATGGACGTAACTACAAGGAGTTTAAAATTCGTGGACCCATTGAGTTTGGTGGAACCAAAGGAGTGGTCTACTTGGTCAGGTAGATAGAGAAGACGGAGTCAGTGTTTAATGTCAGTGGTTGTGCGAAGAATGCGAAGGTAAAGTTTGCTTCTTTTACCTTCAAGGATGAAGTTTTAACTTGGAGGAACAATTACCTAAATTCGGTTGGGAGTGATGTGGCTTATGCTATGACTTGGGGGCAATTTAAGTCTTTGCTGATTCGGACTTATTGCCCAAGAAATGAGGTTAAGAAGCTGGAAATTGAGTTTTGGAATCACAAAGTGAAGGGTACTGATATGGTGACTTACAATCGTCGTTACCAGGAGTTGGCATTGCTTTGCCCAGATATGGTTAGAACTGAGACTCAAAAGATTGAGCGATATACCGATGGGTTGCCTGTGGCTACAAGGAATGATGTGATTGCTGCTAGACCTGCAAATATCCATGAGGCCATCACAATCGCTCAACAATTAATGGATTCGTTGGAATTGCAAGGAGCTGATAAGGATAAGAATGGAAAGAGAAATAGAGACCATCACTCTAAGGGTAATGATCACCGAAACAAGCGACAAGCTAAGGCTTATGCTATTGGGAATGGAGATAAAAGGAACCAAAATGGTGATGCACCCAAATGTGGTCGTTGCTACAAGAATCGTACAGGACATGTAGCTAGGGATTGTAGAGCATGACCCCTTGCTATGGTTCAAGCTACTCCTGAAACTATGAGTAAGGCAAATGTTACTTGGTATGGATGTGGAAAGAAGGGACATTATAGGAATGAGTGTAGAGAATCGTGGAACCGAGGAAATCAAGGATCGGGTGGTAATGGGTACAATCATGGAAACCCTGGAGCTGGAGGAAACCGTGGACGACAAGATAATGGGGACCAACGTGTGGAAGCTGGAGCTGCTCATGGGAGAGTGTATGCACTTGGGAACGAGAGAGGAGAAGATCCGAACGTCGTTACTGGAACATTCCTTCTCAATAGTCGTTATGCTTACATACTATTTGATACTGGTGCCGATAGAAGTTTTGTGTCCACTACGTTTGCACCCTTATTAGAGAAACCCCCGATGGCCTTAGGAATTGGGTATGATATAGAGTTAGCTAATGGGAATATAGAAAGGATTAAGACTATCATTCGCGGTTGCACGTTAAATTTCTTGAATCACCCTTTCAACATAGACCTTCTACCCGTCACGATAGGAAGTTTCGATGTCATCATTGGTATGGATTGGTTGTCGAAGTATCGTGCTCACATACTTTGCGATGAGAAGATCGTGCGTGTGCCTTACGGAAAGGAGATTCTAAATATACAAGGAGATCGAAAAGGTTCGAGGAGCCCATCCCGATTAGCGGTCATTTCTTGCAATAAGTTACCAAAGTTGATGGAAAAAGGATGTTGCCTTTTCTTAGCTCGAATCTCTGAGAAAGGAGGGAAGGAGAAGAAAGAAAGATGCATTGGAGATGTGCCTATAGTTCGTGATTTTCCTGATGTATTTCCTGATGATTTTCCGGGAATCCCGCCTACTAGACAAGTAGAGTTTCAGATTGAGTTGATACCTAGTGCTGCACCCGTGACACGAGCGCCTTATCGTCTTGCACCTACAGGATTGGAAGAGTTGTCGAAGCAATTAGCGGAGTTAGCCGAAAAAGGATTTATAAGACCAAGTTCTTCACCTTAGGGAGTCCTAGTCTTATTTGTGAAGGAGAAGGATGGATCGTTTCGTATGTGTATTGATTACCGAGAGCTGAACAAACTAACGGTGAAGAATAGATACCCGTTACCGAGGATCGACGACTTGTTCGATCAGCTTCAAGGATCGAGTGTGCATTCGAAGATCGATTTGAGGTCGGGATATCATCAGCTTCGAGTTCGCGAGGAAGATATTCCGAAAACGGCTTTCAGAACCCGTTACGGGCATTACGAGTTTCAGGTGATGCCGTTTGGGTTGACCAACGCACCGGCGGTATTCATGGATCTCATGAATCGGGTGTGTAATCCTTATTTAGATAAGTTTGTGATTGTATTCATCGACGATATTCTAATTTACTCCAAGAGTGAGAAGGAGCATGAGGAGCATCTAAGAATTATTTTAGAATTGCTCAGGAAGGAGAAACTGTATGCCAAGTTCTCCAAATGTGAATTTTGGATTCCGACAGTACAATTTCTGGGTCATGTGATTGATAGACAAGGAGTCCATGTGGATCCTGCTAAGATTGAAGCAATAAAAGATTGGGCTGCACCGACAACCCCAACAGAAGTTCGTCAATTTTTAGGTTTAGCCGGTTATTACCGAAGATTCATCGAGGGATTTTCGAAGATAGCTAAACCGTCGACCAAATTGACTCAAAAGAGTGTTAAGTATGAATGGGGAGATAAAGAAGAGGGAGCATTTCAATTACTTAAGGAGATGTTGTGTAGTGCTCCTATCTTGGCGTTACCTGAAGGTAACGAGGATTTCGTCGTCTATTGTGACGCTTCACATAAAGGTTTGGGAGCTGTGTTAATGCAACGAGAGAAAGTGATAGCTTATGCTTCCCGACAGCTCAAGAAGCACGAGAAAAACTACACCACCCATGATTTGGAGTTAGGTGCTGTGGTTTTTGCCTTGAGGATATGGAGACATTACTTGTATGGAACTAAGTTTTTAGTGTTTACTGACCACAAAAGTCTACAACACATTTTGAATCAAAAAGAGCCTAACATGAGACAGCGACGTTGGATTGAGTTGCTAAGCGATTATGATTGCGAAATTCGCTACCATCCTGGTAAAGTAAACGTTGTTGCTAATGCTCTTAGTCGAAAGGAGAGAATACCACCGTTACGAGTTAGGTCACTAGGAATGACTATCGTATCGCCGTTACCGTCTCAAATACTTGAAGCTCAAACGGAAGCGTTGAAAGCAGAAAACCGACCTGCTGAGAATATATTTGGGAGGGCTGAGAACGAGAAAGGATTTGTTAAGCGTTCTGATGGAGTATTATGTTTTAGAGAGCGAAATTGGGTAACTTTATATGGAGGAATTCGAGAGTTGATTATGCATGAGTCGCATAAGTCAAGGTACTCTATTCATCCTGGATCTGACAAGATGTACCAGGATTTGAGAAAGTTACATTGGTGGCCAAACATGAAGGCAGATATAGCATTGTATGTTAGTAAGTGCTTGACATGTTCTAAGGTTAAAGCCGAACATCAAAGACCGTCAGGATTATTGACGCAACCATAACTCCCAGTTTGGAAATGGGAGCGGATTACGATGGACTTTATTACCAAATTACCGAGCACAGCTAGCGGTTGTGACGCTATCTGGGTAATTGTGGATCGTTTGACTAAGTCTGCTCATTTTCTGGCGATTAGTGAAGATGATAGTGTGGATAAACTTGCGAGGTTATATGTGAAGGAAATTATTTCTCGTCATGGAGTTCCGATATCGATTATTTCTGATCGCGATAGCCGCTTTACATCAGCTTTGTGGCGATACACTTCAAACGGCTTTGGGGACGAGACTTGATATGAGTACTACATATCATCCCCAAACCGATGGTCAAAGTGAGAGGACTATTCCGACTTTAGAGGATATGCTTCGTGCATGTATAATAGACTTTGGTAAAGGCTGGGAGAAGTATCTACCCCTTGCGGAGTTTTCTTACAATAATAGCTACCACACAAGTCTTAAAGCTGCACCATTTGAAGCTTTAGATGGTCGTAAATGCCGTTCGCCTATTGGTTGGACTGAAGTTGGAGATAGCCAACTCACAGGCCCCGAGCTTATTTGGAGACTACTGAGAAAGTGACTCAAATTCGTGATCGATTTCAAGCAGCTAGAAATAGGCAGAAAAGTTACGCCGATCTGAGACGTAAACCCCTAGAGTTCCAGGTTGGAGACAAAGTGATGCTGAAAGTCTCGCCTTGGAAAGGTGTGATACGTTTCGGGAAACGTGGGAAACTCAACCCTCGCTACATTGGACCATTTCTTATTTTGGAAAGAATTGGGCCCGTGGCTTATAGGTTGGAATTACCACAGGAACTGAGTAAAGTTCACAATGTGTTTCATATTAGAAATTTGAAGAAGTGTTCTTCTGATGAGACGCCGGTTATACCGATTAGGGATATTTGTGTGGATGAGAGTTTGAATTTTGTGGAAGAGCCGATTTAGATATTGGATAGAGAGATTAAACGACTTAAGAGAAGTCGTATTCCACTCGTCAGGGTTCGTTGGAATTCCCGACATGGACCGGAATTTACGTGGGAACGTAAGGACGAGTTCCGAAAAGGATATCCGAAGCTTTTCACTTCGTAGATGGATTTTTCCGAGAGAAACCCGGGACGGGTTTCTTCTGAGGCTGGGAGGATGTGACAACTGCAAATTAGGGAGTTATTTTGAAAACCCGCATTACATTAAAGTTCGTTTATAAATTATATTTGAAATTTTATTCGTAACGAACTTGAAAAACCAATATTTTGGTTGATTATATCTAAAGCTTTTATGGAATCGAATTTGGTTTATCGATATGATGAGAATTTATTTCGAGATTTTATGGGCACTACATTGACTCCGGCACTAGAATAACCTAACTAAAATTTTATGTCTTGAGTTTACGGATTCGACTATATATTTATTTATTGAACGTATCGCGAGATTTTGATTATTTTTGGAACGAGTTCGGTTTGAGAAAGTTGTTTGGTTATTTAAGGTTTCGGGTTCGGCCCGTGTATTTACACCGGGCTACTTAACCCACTACACCCTCACTATTATTATTATCATTAATATAAAGATTTTTTTTTAAATTACTTATAATCGTCTTTGTGGATCCGGTGTTAGTAAAAACACAAACACAACACCCATTACCCTCATCTCTCTCTCTCTCTAAAAATATCACCTCCCCCATCATAATACCCTAGCTGCCGCCGCCTTATCTGGCCACCGCAGCCACCACCGCCGTACCACCATCAATACCAACATCACCAATTGAATCCCCATCATCTACTCTCTCCGATCTATACTCACACGCGCCCTTACACCCCTATTTTGTCTCGATATCACCACAAAACCGCCACCATCTTCCTTGTTCATGAAGTTTATCACGTCCTTGTATTGTGAATCGAAGGTAAGACGAGTTACATGTGGTTTGTGACTCGTATTTGGATGAAACGCGACCTAAGGGGTCACGAGTTACCTTTCCTTGGTTGGGTTTTGGTTAAAAACGTGATATATAAATGGGTTTTTGAATAAAATGTGATGAATCTATAGTTTGGTATCCGGGTTTCACGTTTTTGGTGCTGGTCGAGGTGAAACCGAGAGCCCATGCTCTCGGCTTGTGATTTTGGTTGAGTTATGTGGAGATTTTATTTATTCTTGGTCTAGTATGGTGATTAGCCAGGGTGTTGATGATGTGGATGTATTATCTTGCTTGAGTTTTGATTTCTTGATGGATGCTTGTTGTTGTCCTTGTGTTGCCGCGACCCTAAGGGTCCGTATGGGCTGATTTTGGTTTGCTCTTATGAGCCTAAGCCAAAACCCTTGTCATCTTGGGTGGAGTCTACTCGACTTGTAATATTGCCAAGACCCAAGTGGGTCTCTTGGTACGAGTTTGTTTTGGGTAAATCGACCAGTGGATGATATAGTTTGATGTTCACTTGTTGTTATTTTTATTATTGTTGTTGTTGTGATATATTGTTGTTGACATCTTTGATATTATTGTCATTACTTTGGAGCCGCAAACGAAATGGTATAATTGATTTACTTTGTGGAGTTGTGTTGACGAAAAGTGGTATTTGGGGACCGATTGTGAGACGGTCACTTAGAATGACGGAGATAGGTTAGTCGGGTGCCGTAGTCGGGCCCTATTGTTGTAGCACGTGATTTGGGTATTGTTGGACGGAGATTGATTATTTGGTATGACTTGATTATGTTATTTTGGACTTGGACAATGAGCCGAGAGTGATGACTCGGACATGTGACCATTTCGTATGACTCGATAAATATTTATAATTAAACGCAAATAATAAAACTCGTAATAATATTATTAGTAATATAAACGTTTATATAAATATATAGACGTGAATAACGTATATATAAATATATAAATGCGTATATTAATAATAAAACGATCACGAGTAATATTATAGCAATAACGTAACGATAAATATTATACTATGAAAGTGGTATAATAAATGTCGGGAGCGTTATTATAATTAAACGACTATAAATAACGATGAAATCTTGACGTTAAATAAGTATTAAATAAAATAATTTCTTTTAAATAAATAAAGGAAACTATCGAGTTATACGGGGTCGTGGTCACTTGAGTCCAAGTGGTTTATTATTTGTGACGTTTGTGTTGTCACGGATATATGACGATTAATACATTCACTTTTGATAACTACGTAACTTATTTAATCGACGGGTTAAATAAGAGCTATTTAGTTATTTAAATTGAGTATATTAATGGGCATCGTGTCCTACGACGCCCATAGGTTGTGGTATGTGTAAGAGAATAATAAATTTCTAAGTATCTCGTGAGGTTGCCAAATTGATGAATTTGGTAAGCTTAACGGCATAATTAGAGAATTTATTAAACTTTGATATATACCATATAGTACTTTATGTGCAATGTGTGACCTAGGATTCGGGTATAATCTTAGAATGGTATATTAAGTAAATAAATATGGGGGATTACCAAATCGACGGATTTGATAAACTTCGATGATTTATTTAAATGATATATTGGGCTAATATTAGACCTATAGATTGTTTTATCATTCTTTTTGTTGTGACTTCTTGGTTTGAGTTGTGTCGACCCACCACCCGTATGGATACCAAACGCCAAACTCCAAACTAATACGAGATTTATACGAGAAATGGATTTTCGGAAGTATAATGGAATACGTTCGGGTTTGGGAATATTTGATTTTGAGGAAATGATTTCTGAACGAGTTGATAATGTTAGGTCGTGCCGAGTCCGTAGTTGCCGTCTTTTGAGTTATTATACGTCTTACTTCTACCGATTTCTTATTGCTGATTTCTGGACTTGAGGTGAGTCATAGCCCCACTTTTTACTCTTGAACTATGTTTTCAATACTTGGGGTGAGAAACGTGCAAATCATTTTATGTGGACTATTATCGCTTTTATATTCTTTCTAAAACTTGCTATGCGTATGGACTAGGATGTATTGTCAGCTTTAGTCACATAGTTTTGTGTGTACTATTCAAGGTTGGCTTATTTGGTTATTGACGGATTGTCAACTTTAGTCACATAGTTTTGTGTGTACTATTCAAGGTTGGCTTATTTGGTTATTGATGAATTGTCAGCTTTAGTCACATATTTGTTGTGTGTACTATTCAAGGTTGGCTTATTTGGTTATCGGTGAATTGTCAGCTTTAGTCACATATTTGTTGTGTGTACTATTCAAGGTTGGCTTATTTAGATACTATAGTGTGCACCTATAGGTTATTAATACTTCGGAGGTTATCCGAGTATTTATGATATTGCGGGGGTTACCCGAATATCTATGTTAGAACGGAGGGTATCCGTGTGTTATGTTGGAGCGGAGGGTATCCGCAGGCTTTTAGCCAATCCTTAGTCTAGCTAGCAAGCGTTTTGCGTATATGTCCACTATATTGTTAGATGAATTTAAACCTATGATCTCACCAGCGAAAGCTGACTTTTAGCACGTTTTCTCAGGAAATTAAGTGATGCTCTATGGATGCTTGGATTGGAGGCTTGGCAATGGCACCGGTTATGGATCTATTTTCTAAAACTCTGATAAACTATTGTGGACCTAAGTTTATTTCTATTGGGCCTTACTTTGGATAATTCTTGGGATAAATGTAAACTTTAAACCCCGTTTTGGTTGTGTTTTTCTTATGTTTACTTTATCTCGTTCTTTCATGACTTTGAATGGATACCAATCCCCGTAGCACCCCGAAAGCTTGTTGAGTCTTCCGCTGTATCAAATTTTGGGGGTGTTACACACGCCATCGAGTTGCACACAAGTAGGGAAATGACATCTGTTTCTATGACGTAGCCCTACGAAGAGGTTACGCCGTAACCCTCCCTAGATTTTAGCAAAAATGTTAGGTCAACTCATGAGTCTACGCCGTAGAACCCTCCTGTAGCAAAACTTATTTTTAAATTAACATGCATCCCATAACCAAGTAATAGTAACTAAATGAACTTTGCGGGTGATGACAACAAATAGGTGATAATTATAAGCATCATTGATCCTACATATATTGTTTGTTTTATATCATTATGTATAAGAATTAATACTTAATCACTTAAATGTTCATATTTCTGATATTTACAAGCAATTGGTGAAAGGTAGCTATTTTGGACGTAAATTGGAGCAAAATGAATCAAGTTAGAAAAGTATGCTGAACTGACGAAGAATACGGCGTATCATTCCAGATAGATACGCCTTATAACAAGACCTGGATGATTATGAAGAGGGCAAATAATAAAAAAAGGTAATATACTTGCCACAATTTCATCGTCTGGGTAGTGAACTAGAAAATTTCATTTTCAGCACCATTAACTTGTCTTTTTTTCATCTTATGGGTAATATGTGACTTGCTCAACCGGTACCAAGTTCCACCACCACCCAGAAGATGAATATGTGGCAAGTATAATACGTTTTTTTTATAATTTGCCCTATTGGTAAATCCTTGGTTTATATATCCCAAGTGTTTACGTCACCGGAACACCACTGCCACCAACATGAACACACTACCACCATTTCCTTGATCTCTACATTATTTTCATTACTCTGGTACCCTTCACGGGGCGAGAAATATCTCTATCACCACTCGTAACTCAACCACAGCCACACACCCACCACTGAAAACATCTCTCTCTCTCTCTCTCTCTCTCTCTCTCTCTCTCTCTCTCGTTGATACCGAAATGTGGGATGTTTTGGGTTGCAATTAAGGTGTTTGATGAAATGCCTGAGAGAGATGTGGGGTATTGGAATACGGTTATTTCGTGTTATTTACATGATGGGAAGTAAATAACGGCGGCTGTTGTGGCAGTGGTGGTGGTTTCATGTAGAAATAACGGCGGCGAGTGGTGGAGATGTTTGGGGTTTTTTTTTTATGGTTTGTGTGATGAGGAACGAGGAAGAGAGAGGAAGGAGAAGGTGGGTGGTGGGCTGAGGTGGTCGGAGCGGCGGTGGTCGTCGGAGTGGGAGGTGATGGGTAGGCCAAATTATATAAAAAAAAGTATTATACTTTCCACATATTCATCTTCTGGGTGGTGGGGGAACTTGGTACCGGTTGAGCAAGTCACATATTACCCATAAGATGAAAAAAAGACAAGTTAATGGTGCTGAAAATGAAAAATTTTAGTTCACTACCCAGAAGATGTATAAGTGGCAAGTATATTACCTTTTTTTTTATTATTTGCCCTTATAAAGACCATTGCCTAACTTTGAAGCATACGCCATATCTAATTACATGATACGCCTTATATGTACTTAATCATTCGGCAGGCCTCTTATCTGTATCTGTTATCTATCTATGTACGTGTTCGCCATTCGTTGTATTCTATCTCATTAGTTTTATTATTTTAATTAACTCAAATTCATGCTAGTCTCTCAGACTAAAAACCCCTTGTTAAATTATGTTGTAAAACTAACTTAGGAGTTAAATTATGTTGTAAAACTAACTTAGGAATTAAAATACTGATAGACATTCTAGGTGTTAATGTTCTACTCTTAGTGATCGACACTCTACTTACCAATTAGCTACATTGATCAGGTACACTGCTCGTTAGTGTGTGTTATAGGTTAAGTCGGCTAAATATAAATTTAAAACTTGATAAAGAATAATCTATTCCTACAACTACATACACACGCATCAGCTGGTAATATGAATACTAAGCCACAGAGTTATGCTACCAGACCACCCTTTTTGGCCCTTCTACTAGCTTAGAAACCAGTTACTGCTTATCCTAATAGAAGGCAGTTAACTCAGAAGGAGTTAAAGGAGAAAAAGGCAAAGAATCAATGCTTCTATTGTGATCAAATATACACCCCTGGCCATAAATACAATGGGCAGTTGTATTCTTTAGAAGTTATAGCTGATGATGATGAAGAATCTGTGTTGAAGCAAATGGAAGGTACTGTGTCAGAAGATGTAAGGGATGAGACAAGGGAAGAGGAAATTATGCAGTTTCAAGAGTCACAATTGTTGGCTAGTGTACCCACATATCTCACTCAATCCCTTATATGGTGTAAATTCATATAGAATAATGAGAATCAGAGGTTATGTAGGAAAAAAAGTGTTGTATATGCTAATGGATACAGGTAGTACTCACAACTTTCTTTCATGGTCAACTGCAAAGAAATTGGGTTGCAATCTGAGTAATACTGTTCCATTGGAAGTATCAGTTGTAAATGGTAATCAAATGATTAGCAGATATATGTGTAAGGGATTTTAGTGGACTTTGCAAGGTATCACTTAGACTGTTGATGTGATGATTTTGCCATTTAGTAGTTGTGATGTAGTTTTGGAAGTGCAGTAGTTGTCTATACTAGGTGATATTCTATGGATTTTCAAAAGTTGACTATTGAATTCTAGTATAACAAGAAGAGTTGTGCTAAGAGGTTCACAACAAGCTAGTTTGTGATGATTGGAGCAAAGGAGAAGGTGTTTAAGGGTCAACCAACTGTTGCAATGGCAATGTATGTGTATCCTGCTCAATTGTAGAGTGTGACAGGAAGTAAAACTAGCTATGAGGCACCTAAAGCAGAGATAAAAGATGTTGGATGAGTTTGAGGCTGTGTTTGAAGTGCCAAAGGGGTTGCCTTCTAAGATAGCTTATGACCATCAAATACAGCTAGTGCCAAACACTCCTCCAATCAACATTATACCCTACAGACACCCTCCCCTCAGAAGGATGTAGTGGAATTGATGGTGAAAGAGTTGTTGGACTCAAGAGTTATTAGAAACAGCAATAGTCCATTCTCATCTCCTATTGTCATGGCTCAAAAGAAAGATGGCAATTGGAGAATGTGTGTAGACTATAGACAATTGAATAAATATACTATAAAGGATAATTTTCTCATACCTGTGATAGAAGAATTGTTGGATGAATTTTCTAAGTTGGATCTAAGATCTGGCTATGATCAAATTAGAATGAAGGATGATGACATACATAAGACTGCTTATAGGACTCATGAGGGGCATTATGAGTTCTTGGTCATGCCCTTTGGTTTGACAAATGCACCCTCAACATTCCAAGCACTGATGAACATAGTTTTTAAGCCATTCTTGAGAAGGTTTGTATTAGTATTTTTTGATGATATTCTCATATATAGTCCAAGTTTGGAGGCTTATATGACACATTTGAGGTCTGTGTTGGAAGTTATGTAGTCTAATACACTTTATGCCAAACACTCCAAATATGCATTTGCTATCGACAAAGTGAAATACTTGGGCCATCTAATTTCTGGTGAAGGTGTATCAACTGATCCTTCTAAGATTTAGTCTATGAAGGAATGGATGGTGCCAGGAAATGTGAAACAACTCAGAGGTTTTTTTAGGTCTGACTGGCTATTATAGAAGGTTCATCAAGAATTATGCAGTTATAAGTCAACCCTTAACTCAGTTGCTCAAAAAGAATTCTTTTCAGTGGAATGAAGCTGCTCAAGTTTCCTTTGAAGTACTGAAAGAAGCCATGATGACTACTCTTGTATTGGCACTTCCAAACTTCAACAAAGAGTTTGTGGTGGAAACTGATGCCTATAATGTGAGCAATGGAGCAGTTCTAACTCAAAATGGTCATTTAATTGCATACATGAGTAAAGCATTGTCACCCAAACATCAGGCCCTTTCTACATATGAAAAAGAATGTTTGGCTGTGTTATTGGCTTTGAAAAAGTGGAGAAGGTATCTACTTGATAGGAATTTTAAAATCAAGACAGTCCACTTCAGTTTGAAGTATCTTCTTAATCAAACGCTCTCAACTCCTTTTCAAACCAAGTGGCTACGTAAGTTGCTAGGATTTGACTACGAGATAAGCTATAAGAAAAGAAATGAGAATTTAGCCATTGATGCCTTGTTAAGGGTAAAGACTAGGGAAAAATTGTGTGCTCTAGTGTTGTCTACAATTTCTACTTCATTGTTGCAGTAGGTTCAAGCAAGTTGGGTAGAGGATGCTATAGTGCAAGTTGTGTTAACTCAGTTCCAAAGTGATCCAAGCAAGGTTTCTAAGTACACTTGGGTTGATGGTCAATGGAGGAGGAAAGGTAGACTTGTTGTAGGTAACAATGAGGCACTTAGACAGCAAATTTTGAGATACTTCCATAATTGACCAACAAGGGGTCATTAATGGGTCCATGTGACTGCTAAGAAGGTTGATGATGTGTTCTATTGGAAGAGGCTCAGAAAGATGGGCAAACAATTTATGAAGGAATGTGATGTGTGTCAGAGAAACAATCCTGAGTTGGTTGCTTATCCTGGTCTTATTCAGCCTTTGCCAATTCCAAATCACATGTAGAGTGGCATTTCAATGGATTTTATTGAGAGTCTTCCTAAATCTCATGGCAAGAATGTGATATTTGTAGTGGTGGATAGATTGAGCAAGTATGCTCACTTCATTCCTATGCATCATCCTTTCTCAACAAGTGATGTGGCTAAGGTTTTCATGGACAATATCTACAAACTACATGGGCTTCCAAAGCTTATAGTGTGTGATAGAGACAAAGTTTTTATCAGTCATTTCTGGCAGTCTCTATTCAAGATGCTGATGATAGAGTTAAACTTGACAACGGCCTATCATCCATAATTAGATGGTCAGACTGAGGTGGTAAATAGGTGTTTAGGGACTTATTTGAGGTGCATGACAGGTGAAAATCCAAAGGAGTGGGTAGACTAGTTGCCACTAGCAGAATATTGGTATAACACCAACCATTATTCTGCCACACAGACCACTCCCTATGAGAAATTGTGGTTGAGGCTGTAGACAGGACCTTGTTACCTAGGGAGAAAGCTATCCAGATACTGCAATTCCACTTGAAGAGTGCTTAGGACAGGATGGTGAATACGGCTAATAATAACAGGACTGAGAGACAATTTGAAATAGGCAAGAAGGTATATGTTAAGCTTCAACCTTATAGGCAGACTTCAGTAAGGCAAGGGGAATATCACAAGTTATATGCCAATAGGCCTTGTAAGATTGTTGAAAGTGTTGGTGAAGTGACCTACATGTTGCAACTTCCAAGCACAAGCCAAATCCGTCATGTGTTCCGCGTATCTCAATTGAAGATGTGCTATGTTCAGCAAGTGGAAGAAGGAGTATTGCCACATTGTGAGGAAGATGGAAGGTTAATTGTTAAACATGTGTCAATTGTGGAAAAGAGGCTTAGAAAGGTCAATAACAAGCCAGTGATGTTTGTGTTGGTTCAGTGGGCTAATCAAGCCATGGAAGATGCTACTTGGTAGCCTTACCATGAGTTTGTGGCTAAGTATCCTTAGTTTTAGTGAAGTAATCTTATGGTCAAGGTTTTCTAAGGGGGATGTATTGATATGAGCAAGAATGTGTATGTGAAGTGTTGGCACGTGAGGGGCACGTGTGTGGTTTTAAACTGCACATGTGAGTTCTCCACACAACTCACACACATCTCTAACTACTTTTGGAACCATTTTTCTTTTTAAATAGTTCTTTTCACTTTCATTTACAGGGAGTCAAATTGTAATTCATTTCTAGTTTTCTCTCAACTGTAATTCTCTCCTACATTTATCAAATTACAAACATTTTGATTCTCATTCTTCTTCATTGAGTTTCCTAGTGTTGTTATAACTATTTGATTCTCATTTCTTAACCAATCTCTCGATTAAACTTATCAAATTCTCGTAGACCACAAAGTCACAACAAGACATCCTCTAATTCCTCCAAACATATTAGCAACAGGGTTGAGCAAAATAACCCGAGCCGATTAACCGACCAAAACTGGGCCGAACCGAACATAACCAATCTTATTACGTTCGATTTTCAGTTTTGTATAATTATTTTGATTTTACGTGTTTCGATTTGGTTTCAGGTCAAAACACACTTATTCGGTTCGAAATAGCAATTCGTCTTGGACTTCTGGTTCAACAGATTTGGCCCAAGTGCAACCCATGTTCGTTATGTGTACTTAAAACCAGGCCCTAGCCCAATTACAAGTCAAGCTTCTTCCGCTGGCGCAATATGCTTATTAGGCCCAACCATTTGTTCAGTAGGTTCCACATGTGCCGCAAGGCTTTATGTCATATCTGCATGCTCATTATGGTTTTTTGACTTCTGGTGGTTACCCGTATACTTCGTCACCTATGTACCCATCTCATGACATCAAATAAGTAAATTTTATTGTCGTCATTTGTCCTATTTAATTAACTTGTTTTATTATATTTTGTATGATAATTGGTGCTTAATCTTTTACTTTAGTAACTTTAGTAATTCTCAGGTAAAAACAAGCAATTGGTGAAACTTGGCGATTTTGGATGAAATATGGAGATAAATGATCAAGATTAGAAAAGTATGCTGAATAGATTAATTTAAAGACCATTGCCTGACTTTGAAGCATGCGCCACATCTGATGCGCCGCATATGAAACTTTGGTCGACGAAGAAGAACCAACTTGTTCTACTCCAGATATGCCGCATCTCATTATCAACATACGCCATATTATTATCAAGAATTCACTAAATACAATCCAAGACGCTGAAGGATATGCGCCCCATAGAGATTCAAGATACGCCGCATCTGAAGACGGTGTATGAATATTCCAAAATTTATTAATATTGGACCCCACGCGAAGTTAAGTAGATGTGCCGCATCTACTTAGTTAATGCGCCGCATCTACCCCTCTGACAGAAACTATAAATACCCCAAGACCTAGACGAATTTTGTGTACAACCAAACCTTAAGGAGTCGAATTCAGACGACAAGACAACACAAGACACACCTTAAACGAAGATTTTAGAGCAGTAAGAAGGTCCCGCATGTATTTAATTCATTAAGTAGTTTTGTTTTATTGTATTAGTAAACTTTAATCCATTAGGATTGATGGGCTTGTGGCCGCCATACTGCTCCCTTAAAATTGCTTTGCCATTGATTATTAGTTTATATGATGTTTTTTTGGTGACTTGTATATGTGCTTTGATAACCTCTGTGTCTAGCTGTGTTTTGTTTGGGCTGCCATACCTCCTCACCACTTACTTATCTAGCGTCTAGAAAGTAAGACAGGCATAAGTGATCATTAAGAGTTTACTCGCCTATATTTAGGATCCAACGAGAGAGAAGAGTTTACGATACTCATCATATAAAACTAGCAATAAAACAAGTGACAAGCTACTTAACAAAAAGGACATGACTTCTATATGTATCTACTATCTATCTGTGTAAGTGTTGGTCTTTCAATGTTTCGTTCTCAATAGTTTTATTAGTTTAATTAATTAACCAAAATTGTGCTAGTCTCTCAGGCTAAAACCCCCTTTGCGTTAGATTAGATTGTAAAACTAACTTAGTATATTTAAAATACTGATTAGATCAACTAGATATTATGCTCCACTCTTAGTGATCGACACTCTGCTTACCACTATATACATATTGATCGGGTACAATGCTCATTAGTTTGTGTGTTATAGGATAAGTCGGCTAAATATAAATGTAAAACTTGAATAGGCAAAATCACTCTATACTACACGTGACACAACACGCAATCAAATTTTTGGCGCCGCTGCCGGAGAGTGAATTGTTAATATCTGTTTTTCTGTTAGTATTTTAAATTAGGTTTTCTAACTTTTTAATTTTTAGGTTTTTAGATTCTAACCACTAACTTTGTTGTGTACTAGTTAAATTGCATTCATTGTATATTTTGCATATTTACCGTTTTCTTGTGTGTGTGCTTTTTTTTTTAAATTTTGTTTTTCTGCATTAACTGCTGTCGCTGTACTTTGCTGATACAAACGATACGGCGCATCTATTTTCTAGATGCAGCGTATGGCGTTTTAATATTTATACAGCGCATCTAATATAATAAATCAAGTATGGCGCATCTATCCCCTAGTTGCGGCGTATTCTGTTTTTAATCAGAAACTTTTTCAAGAACTTTAACAGACATACGGCGCATCTGTTTTTCAGATACGATGCATTAATTATATATTACAAACAGTTTTCGTATTTATCGAATTAAAGAGAAGCGGCGCATCAATTTTTTTCGATATGGCGCATCTATATAAAAATCAAAAATCTTGTATTCTGAGACATAACGAAGATATGACGTATTAGCTTTCGTCTATACGGCGCACCTAAATTTTAAAAATATAAGTAATTTTTGATAACTTAAAAAGATACGGCGCATTTAATTTACCTGTGTGGCGTATTGATTTTCTGAATAAAAGTCTGATTTAATTTTTAACGTATAAGATATGACGCATCCTGTTTTTAGGATATGGCGCATCGTTTGCAGATATCAGCAACTTTTATATTTCGTATTCTGTTTTTATTGTTAATTTTATGATATTGTACTTTATAAAACCTATCCTACTGATGCTTTTGTAATGATTTCAGGACGTGCATGACCAGAAGCTCAACTAAAAAATTAACTGAACCTTTTGAAGAGCATGAATGAGCTTGTCATTCACTTAAAAGGCTTTTCAACACAAAAAGTTTTGATCCTTCAAGTTCAATAGAACTTGATTACTTTTCTAAACAGGAGGAAGCTAGTGAATAGGAAGAGGTACCAGAAACAATGACGGATCCTACCATGGAAGAATACATGAACAAAACTCGGACTGACTATGCTTCGGAAATTAAGAAGCCGGAGTTTAACAAGGATACAAAGTTCGAGCTTAAGGGCCAATTTCTCAAGGAACTAAGAGAAAATGCTTTCAGTGGATCTGAAAATGAAGATGCTAATGAACACGTTGAAAAGATCCATGAAATTGCTGATCTATTTACTACGGAGAAATTGACAATTGATCAACTTATGCTTCGAGTTTTTCCTATTTCCCTCACAGGAGCTGCTAACAGGTGGCTAAAGAACGAACCAACTGGTTCAATAAAAGAATAGGGAGATTTGAAGGCTAAGTTTCTCAGAAGATATTGCCCACCTGCTAAAACCACGAAGAAGATGGAGGCTATCAATAACTTTAAGCAAGAGCCCGTTGAAACTCTTTATCAGGCTTGGGAGCGTTTCAAAGATTTATTATTGAAATGTCCTCAACATTAACTAACAGCTATGCAGGAGATAATATTGTTTTATCAGGGATTGGACATGCCTACCAGACAGATCTTGGACTCTAAAGGAGCTGTACCTCAGATGAGTGCAGTAAATGCTAGGAAAGCCATCCAAGAAGCTGCTGATCATTCTCAAAAATGGCACGATGGAACCTTTACTAGATCCAAGAGCAGTACTAATTTTGATGAATTCACTGCTATTCAAGCTCAATTGGACAAACTTAGTAGATAGATGAAGAAAAGAGATGAAAGAGTTTATGCTGCCCAAGTAGGTTGTGAAATATGCCAAGGACCTCACTACACCAAAGATTTCCCTTCCAAGAAGGAAGGAGAAACATTTAAAGAGGCATACTACACACAATTTGGTCAACCATTCCAACCTTCAGGAAGATTTAGGGAAGTTGCTCTAGGTTACAATCAAAGGAACAACACAAACCCTTCATATCAAGAGAGGAGGCAGACTCTAGATGATATTTTAAGTAAATTATGGCTGATGCTGCTAAGAGACATGAAGAAAACATTGCTATGATCAAGGAAATCCGTGCTTCAATAGATACTATTACAAGAAATCAAGGAGCTTCGATCAAAGCATTGGAGCAACAAATTGGTCAATTGAGTAAGGTGCTTCAAGAAAGGGGAATTGGAGGTCTACCTGGCTCAACTGCAACAAATCCAAGAGATCATGTCAAAGCAATCACCATAACTAAAGAAGTCATGCCTAAAGTACCTTTTCCTGGAAGATTGGTAATGGTATGAAACCCCAATATTTCTTTAACTTTTCGATCAGTGTAAGGAGATTACTTAAGGAGAAATCAAGGATTGAAGAGGAGATCAAGCCTGCAATGAAAGAAGAGTGCTCTGCAACTGACTATAATGCCTTGCCTAATAAAGAAAAAGATCCAGTAAGTTTTACTTTTACCTTGTTCAATTAATGATATGTCTTTCAATAATGCTTAGCTGACTTAGGAGCTAGTGTTAGTGTAATGCCCTTTAAGACATTTTCTACCCTAGGCTTAGGAAAATTGATACATACTAAGCTACTTATTGACTTGGCAGATAAAACGGCAAAACGACTTGAGGGGTTGCTAAAAATGTGCTTGTTAGGATCGAGAAATTTGTATTCACTGTAGACTTTGTTGCGCTAGATACGCCTAAAGATATTAAGATTCCCTTAATCCTTGGAAGACCTTTCTTGTCTACTGCCCATACTAAGATAGATGTTTATAAAAGAAAGATTTCATTAAAAGCAGGGAATAACAAACTAGTCTTGAAATGCGATAATCCTGTTAAGAGCATAATTAGAGGAGTTTATATGCTAGGGTTAAGAGAACGCATGGACCTCGACCTAGAAGCAGAATTTATGGGAGAAATTTTAGTCCATAATAGATCGCTTGATCCCTATAATGGAGACTACATTGAATTAAATGATCTTGATACACCATTAGGGATAAATGAACGATCTATAGTTGACTTTCTGATGTAGAAGAAGAGCTTGTGGATATGCCTAGACTTAATGTTATTAGTATTAAAAATTATGATGAGTTTGAAGGATATCCTAGTTTTTGTGAATATTGAAGAAAGATCCATGTAGATTGCGCTTATAATTTGCAAATTCCTTGCATGATAGGTTACAAGCTAGTTAATGCCAACTTCTTCCCTATCTTACAAATGAATGTTATGTCTAGGGATTTTTATAATTCTATTATGATGCAAAAGATAGAATATAGAGGAAGGAACGTAGTTGGAGTATTTATGAAAGTACCTATTTTTGGTGGGAACATTACCATTGTTACATAATTTGCAGTGGTTGAAAACATGGATGCCTATCGCGACAAAGAAATGGGAGATGTGATCATTAGAAAACCATTTTGCAAGGAAGTTAATATCGATGCCAAGAGATTTGAAGGAAAGATCACCTTGCAGAATGGAAGCAACAAGTTATGCTATAAATTTTCACCATTTCTTTTTGTAGATGATAAAGACAACCCGAAGGGGATCGAGTATCCATACCAAAAGATGCATGGATTCTACAAAGAAGTATTGAAATTGGGACCAGAGTACATACAAGATGAAACTGTTAGAAAATGGATCACTCGTGGACACGTTAGTGTCAATGATATGAAATGAGGAGCTGAACGTGAGTCTAACTTGAAGACTCTGGAATAAAGAAAAGTGCTCATCGGGAGACAAACCGGATTTATCTTTAGTGTTTTCTGTGTCGAGTCAGTCAGATCTGCAATAGATACGGCGCATCTCCATCATAAGATGCAGCGTATCAACTGTACAGATCATATCTTTTATTTTTCTGCATTTTTATTTTTTCTGCACTTTAAAACATTCTGTTAGTTTATTTAATGCGGCGCATCCCTGGTTAAGAATGCGACGCATCTTATTTTTTGATCCGTATTAATTCCAGGCTCGATACGGTGCATCTCATTCAATAGATGCGGCGTATCGACTGACCTGATGATTTTCAAAAAAAATTATTTTTATTTTTCAGGTTTATTTTTTACTAACTACTGATCAATTATGCACTAGTTTGACTTTCTTAAATTCAGGTATGTTAAGTTCTAAAATGGTGGTATATTTTAGTTTATGTACTTTCTGTGGAGACATCATTCATGGAGGTTTGAACACCTCTCATCCACAAGAAAGTTGATATTGCTCACATACGCATAATGGAGGATCATACCGAGCAAATCTCAGGGGAGTTCTCCATTCTAATTCTTTTTAATTTCTCATTTTTAATTTCAATTACAAACAATGAGGATGTTGTTTAACTTAATTGGGGGGGGGGGGGGGATGTAGAATTAGAACGTTACTTGTCCTAAATTTTTCAAAATATGCTTTAATCTACGCTTAGTATGTAAAATTTTAAAAAATTTCTAGCATATTTTTGTCAAATCTAAGCTGCATAACCGCACACATAACTTCTATTATATAAAATTGTGAGAATAGAGCGTATCCATTTCAAAATATTTACCCAAATTCCACAAAAATATGAGTGTGCCGGTGACTTGTAAACTTTAGAACTTGGTTTGAATACTATTCGAGACCACCATAATGAGTATTATTTATATAATTAGAGTGACTTGTCTAACTTGGTAAATTTCTAGGATTACACACAAAAAGCATATATATGTTATGTTTATTAACTAACTACATTGGTTAGTTAACCCCCGTATAAATCCTTTTGTTTACTCTCATTTTTAGAGTAAGATACCCCCAAGAAAAACTCTCAGAGCCATTCCTTTCATTTCTTACACATGTGTTAAATGTTTTGTTACACCTTTACACATTAGCCTACCCTGTAGATTAATGTCCATGGTTAGTTACTTTAGGCAAAGTGTGTTTCCTTGCGTTACCTGCGTTTGTATGCGTAAATTCATTATATTTGGTTTGGTCAGGAAATTGCACAATGCAATTGGAAGTGAAACTAAATATTGTATATCTTTTAGTTTTGAATTTTGTGTGTTTACTACTTTCACTATTATCGTTATTTCTGAAGTCATTAAAAGTATGAAAAAATTATCCAGAGTTATCGTTATAAGTGATGTGGTGAAATTTTACACTATTAGTATTAAAAGAAAAAAAAAATCAAAAAAAGAGAAAAAAAAAAGAAAGAAAGAAAGAAGTTGGTAAGTTTGTTATAAACCAACGATGTAAAGTTTTGTATTAAATGGTTGATATCGTCACTATTATTGTTGTATTATATTTATAGATTGAATAGGAGGTGGCCGTTATGGGAACGCCAACTAAGGATTATTCTTTGCTTAAGATTTTATTGAGTATAATTCGTGTCTACCTAAAACGTGAGTTACAAGTGTTAAAGCGTGAGTTATTCAATG
Organism: Artemisia argyi; assembly: GCA_030686995.1. Classification (NCBI taxonomy): domain Eukaryota; kingdom Viridiplantae; phylum Streptophyta; class Magnoliopsida; order Asterales; family Asteraceae; genus Artemisia; species Artemisia argyi. The sequence continues at coordinate 205,822,004 of CM060680.1, forward strand.
ATATGAGTCTTATTCATGGGATGGTTGGGAAAGTGATTAACCACATATTAGGGCTTAATCAATTTGTTTTGTTTATTTTTTATTTTACACCTATTTATATCCTAGATGTTATCCATACCCAACTGTATTATTATATTCGTTGTTAGCTTTCAAGCATCCGGATATAGTGATAGCTAAGTAAGAATGTTAAATGTATGAATAAAGTAGTGACCATCCGAGTATTAGATTAATTGACTAACGCGCCAGCGATCTGGTGTGTGACTTGGTGACCATCCGTTATGCAAATAACGCGCCAGTGATCCAAGAAGCACATTAGTGACCATTCGTTAGTTGAAGCGTCAAGAACTCACGCCAGCGATCTACTAAGTTTGTATAGGAAATATTTGAACAAAGCTAGGTTAAACCCTTAAGCCTCAAAACCCTTTTTACCGCTTTAGACTTGTCATTCCTCAGCTTTAGTGGTGGAGATGTGTATCCTTGCCAAGCATATGATAAAATATTCGTCACGACCGAGCAATTGAGCAAATTAGATTAGTTGAGAGATTGAGAGAAATATTTTATTTCTAGTTCGTTAAGTGTTTGGTTGTGTGATTATGATTAAACTAATAAATTACTAAATATAAAATACATCATAATCTCTTTTAGGATATATCTTCATAATTATAATCTAAGGTTTACTTGGGGACAAGTAAAGTTCAAGTGGGGGGATATTTGATGACATCAAATAAGTAAATTTTATTGTCGTCATTTGTCCTATTTAATTGACTTGTTTAATTATATTTTGGATGAAAATTGGTGCTTAATTGTTTACTTTAGTAATTCTCAGGTAAAACAAGCAATTCGTGAAACTTGGCAGTTTTGGACGAAATATGGAGATAAATGATCAAGATTGGAAAAGTCTGCTGAATAGATTAATTTAAAGACCATTGCCTGACTTTAAAGCATGCGCCGCATCTGATGCGCCGCATATGAAACTTTGGTCAACGAAGAAGAACCAACTTGTTCTACTCCAGATACGCCGCTTCTGATTATCAACATGCGCTGTATCATTATCAAGACTTCACCAAATACAATCCAAGACACTGAAGGACATGCGCCGCATAGAGATTCAAGATACGCCGCATAGAGATTCAAGATACGCCGCATCGAAAGACGGTGTACGAATATTCCAGAATATATTAATCTTGGACCCCACGCGAAGTTAAGTAGATGCGCCGCATCTACTTAGTTAATAAGCTGCATCTACCCCTCTAACAGAAACTATAAATACCCCAAGACCTAGACGAATTTTTTGTGCAGCCAAACCCTAAGGAGATGAATTCAGATGATAAGACAACACAAGACACACCCTAAACGAAGATTTTAGAGTAGTAAGAAGGTCCTGCATGTATTTAATTCATTAAGTAGTTTTGTTTTATTGTATTAGTAAACTATAATATATCAGGATTGATGGGCTTGTGGCCGCCATACTGCTCCCTTTAAAATTGCTTTCCCATCGATTATTGGTTTATATGATGTTTTTTTGTGACTTGTATATGTGCTTTGATAACCTCTGTGTCTAGCTGTGTTTTGCTTGGGCTGCCATACCCCCTCCACGCTTACTTATCGAGCGTCTAGAAAGTAAGATATGCATAAGTGATCATTAAGAGTTTACTCGCCTATATTTAGGATCCAACGAGAGAGAAGAGTTTACGATACTCATCATATAAAACTAGCAATAAAACAAGTGACAAGTTACTTAACAAAAAGGACAAGACTTCTATCTGTATCTACTATCTATCTGTGTAGTGTTGGTCTTTCGTTGTTTTATTCTCATTAGTTTTATTAGTTTAATTAATTAACCAAAACTGTGCTAGTCTCTTAGGCTAAAACCCCCTTTGCGTTAGATTAGATTGTAAAAGTAACTTAGTATATTTAAAATACTGATTAGATCAACTAGATATTACATTCCACTCTTAGTGATCGACACTCTGCTTACCACTATATACATATTGATCGGGTACACTACTCGTTAGTGTGTGTTATAGGATAAGCTGGCTAAATATTGATTGGGTACACTGCTCGTTAGTGTGTGTGTGTGTTATAGGATAAGTCAGCTAAATATAAATGTAAAACTTGAATAGGCAAAATCATTGTATACTACACATGACACAACACGCAATCACCATCACAAGCAACCATGCTTTCTCAGGTATTTCAGAACATGAATTCCCGCTAATATGGGCACGGGAGCCTTATCATATTTGGCGGAAAAACAGGTATGCTTACTTCTGTTTGTAATAAAAGTATTTATTCTTCTGTATTTGTTGGCAATGGCTAATCCATACCCGTTATTAACACAGGACATAGTTTTTTCCCCATTCCTCATAAACCATTACACCTTCATAATATAATTTTCATGCCCAATATTATTAAGAACTTAATTTATGTTTGTAAATTTATTAGAGACAATAAAGTTCTCTCGAATTTGACAAGTTTGTGTTTTTAGTAAAGGATTACCGGACTCGCAAGCTCCTTTTCCATTGTGATAGCAGCGGAGACCTCTACCCTGTTCGTCATCAGCCTTTACCATCTTCTTTAATTGCATTGCTTTCTTTCAGTCCTACTACGTGGCACAGACGCCTCGGACATCTCGGTGAAGACGTGCTACACCGCCTAGAATCTAGCAATTTTATTTCTTGTAATAAAACAAAGCTGTCCACTTTGTGTCATGCTTGCCAGCTTGGAAAACATATTATACTTCCTTTTTATAGTTCTTAATCATGTGTTGAGTCAATTTTTGATATTGTACATTCGGATGTGTGGACTACACCCATTACGAGTGGCAGTGGAATAAAATATTATGCTATTTCTTAGATCATTTCTCACATTTTCTATTGGGTTATCCTTTTTGTAATAAATGTGACTTGTATGATAATTTTGTGCAATTTCATGCTTTTGTAAGAAATCATTGTAACTTCGACATTAAAGCTTTGCAATGTGACCACGGGGTTGCATTGACAACACTCGATTTCACTACCTGTTTTGCCAAAATGGCATTCAGTTCTGCATCTCATGTCCTAAGACATCTCAACAACATGGGAAGTCAAAACGCATGCTTCAAACAATCAACAACCCTATTCGCACTTTACTTTTCCAAGATCACATGCCACCTATCTATTTGGTGGAGGCTTTACACATGGCTGATCACGTTTTGAATATTTTGCCCTCCTGGCATTCAAAATGCCATCTCTCACACAAAACTATACAACATAAAACCTACATACGACAACCTTCGTGTGTTTAGATGTCTTTGTTATCCTTACATTCCAGTTGAATAAAAACTCCTACCACGATCTACGCCATGTGCCTTCCTCGGTTACCCATGTAACCACCTGGGATATCGATGCCTTAACCTTGCAACTAACAAAATATTCTCGTCATGTCAAATTTGACGAGGACTTATTTCTGGTTGGTTCTATGACACTAACCTCTCCCCCTTCTTATGACTTTTTCCTAATCAATTTTTTGGATCCACCTAGTACTTCCCAGCCGAACCCTCCCATACAAGTAACTGAGCCCACAAGTCTCATACATATACCAACTGCCCTAATTTCAACAATTGGCCGAATTCCTATACCTATTGACCCCACCAGCCCGTTAAACACCCAACCTTACAACCCACTTAATACCATCACACCAAACACTCAATTACATTCAGCCTACCAATCTGCTAACCCTATAGCTGCAGCCTAGCAACAGCCTCACCAGCTACATACTAGCCCACCAAATTCGGTCCAGCAACTATTTCCTATACCTGAACACCAGCCCATAATCGAACCAATTTTAGTTCACCAACAACCCACTCCTATATCGACAAATACACACCTAATGGTCACTCTTGCTATGGATGAAATTTCTAATCATGTCGTTTGTTTGTCTCTTCACACAACCACCACCATACCCATTACGTGTTACTCCTATATTTATGCTCTCCGTGATTCTTTTTGGCATAAAGCTATGCTAGATGAGTATAATGCTTTAATTACTAACAAAGATGGGTTCTTATGCCCTATCCTGCTAATGTGAATATTGTGTGTTCTATGTGTCTTTTTAGGCATAAAATAATGCAGATCAATCTCTAAGTCGATACAAGGCTCGCCTTGTGGCGAATGGACTCAATCAACAATTGGGTATTGATTGTGATGAGACTTTAATCCCGATTGTTACACTGGCTACTATAAGTAATTTCTTGAGTCTTGAAGTTTCTAGGAATTAGCCTATTCTTCATCTGGATGTGAAGAATGCTTTTCTAAATGGTCATTTATCACAGAAGTTTATATGCCTCAACAACTTGGCTTTGTGAACCCTCATCATCCTAATTATGTTTGCCATTTGTAGCGTTCTTTTATGGGCTTAAGCAAGCCCCTCTTGCATAGTTTCAACGCTTTGCTTCTTATGCTACGCAAGTTGGTTTTCAGCACAGTAAAATTGACTCATCATTGTTTATATTTCATCTTGGGCCATATATTGCATACTTGGTTCATTATGTTGAGGATATCATCCTCAATACTTCTACATCTTTCAGCTTTTCTATGGAGAGTTATCTTATCGATTCATGGAGAATTTGTTGTGATTGACCCATGCTCACTTAATTATTTTCTTTGTGTTTCGGATCAACGTTCTATTGTAGGTTTATTTTTATCTCATGCTAATTATGCCAAGGAACATCTTGAGTGGGCTTATATACAAAATTGTAATCCTTGTCGGACTCCTGTTGATACTAATTCTAAGCTTGGTCCCGATGGTGACCCTATTTCGGATGCTACTTTATATCGCAGCTTAGCCGGTGCTCTTCAGTGTCTTACATTTACTCACCATGATTTGTCCTATGTTGTTCAGCAGGTGTGTCTTTATATGCATTTTCCTCAGGAGCCACATTTCTATGCTCTCAAGCATATTCTTCGGTATGTCCGAGTTACTCTTGATTATGGTTTATAGTTGCATGTTTCTACTATTGCACAGCTCACTGCTTGCACAGATGCTGACCGGGCTGGTTGTCCTGTCACTCGTTGATTCACCTTTGGCTATTGTGTTTTCCTTGGAGATAACTTGCTTTCTTGGTCTGCTAGGCATGAGGCTACTTTACCCAGGAGTGTTGAAGCTGAATATCGTGGTGTAGCCAATGCTGTTGAAACATCTTTAATACGCAATCTTTTGTGTGAACTACATGCACTGCTACTTTGGGGTATTGTGATAATGTCAGTGCTATCTCTCCAATAATCTGGTTCAACATTAGCGCACAAAACATATAGAGCTTTGTAGAACCCAAGAATCACCTTCTGGAGGACGAGGTTGATCAAAATATGCCATGTTTCTAGAGAGAGAAAGTAGAGAGAAGGTGAGGTGAAACAAAGATGTTTTTATTATGATAAATTATGTTGCACACCCACACCCCTCAAGTGAAGCCTTGAGGGGTATTTATAGGCCTTACATGAGACAACTTTTACAATATTACATTAATAGTCCCTGCACTTTATGCATTCTAGTTGTCTACTCCAATTCACGTAAATATCGCTCAGCTTCATTTCTAACAATCTCCCTCCAGCTGGAGATATACGTGAATTGGTTACAATGATTCCTAACAAGTAAAATAAAAATAATCAAAGTAAGCGCAGCAATGCTGAGGAAGACTTCATAGCTCTTTTCTTCATAAATATCCCCAGCAATCTTTGTTTACTTGTAGACGAATCACTTGCTAATCTAATTGGGTCACTACTTCCTCCCAATTAGTAAACCATTTTCTTTTACATGCTCCCTCCCAAATGGACAACCCGTTTGATATAACCTTGATGCTTGTTGAAGAAGTATCTTTGAATTCTGCCTATATAATCTTCAGTCTCATGCACAGCGGAAAGTGAATCTTAGACTGATAATATGTAACTTCTTCACAGGTTTGTTTGGGGAGCATCATATCGTCATCTTCAACTCACTTAGAATGCTTCCAGTTCTTCAATAAAAGCCCCGATGTACACATTTCTCCCTCCTGGATGATGACGATCTCTCGGAATCATCATAAATATGTGTACATAAACATATCAACTGGAAGCAACATACAAATCAATACCCCTTGAGTGAAATGGCAATAACTATTCTCTCTACAATTCATCTCAGATCAACCTCTCTTCCATTGGCTAATAGTAAGTGACCACGTGTGGAGACAACCCAATATGACAAACTTGAGTGTGAAGTAAAATTCCCAGACTTGTGACTTACGCTTGTACTATCCTGATTAAGAACCTATATGAGCACAACAACGTTACTCCTTACAATATATGTAGTGGCATATACCCAACCATCCATCCTTTATTGTATATCCGTCTCTTGAACAATCCACAACCTTTTGTGACACTGAGCACTACAACGTAACTCCTTAAAGTGATAGCTATTGTGAGCATTAAGAACCAACTTATGCGTTTATAGATCTCACACATAGCTAGATGTCTAAGTCTTAATCACTATCCCATGAATGCTCAAACAAGGATCTCCAAAAGTCTTGCATCCAACCAACCCCTAGACCTTGAGATACTAAGTACACGCACCCGTGAAACGTCACTTCAAGCTCAAATAAGTAATAAACAAATTATCCCCGTAGTCACCTTTGATAACGTTCAAAATTTAGCCACTGATCTTTGGTGAATCTTGATCAGGATCTTTTAAGCAATTCGTGGTGTGTTTTTGGTGAAGCTTGACATTCAATCTCGTTGATTCGTAGTGATTACGGATTTTCCCTCCAAAAATATAATTGGAAAATTTTCTCCATCAAAATTTGGAAATCACTAAGAAATACAATGCTAAGGTTACCAGAAAAATTTGAGTATTAAAAATTTTTACGCAAAATATCACCGAAAAAATTTGAATTTTGGCATAAAAATTTGAATTTCGGGCCAAAATTTTCAACGTTATACCAAAATTTGAATCTCGCGTAAAAATTGGTCGTTTAGTCTCCTCTCAAAAATAAATTTTACTCAAATAATGCCCCTAACTCGATAATCTCCTAACTCGGTAACCTTCAAACTCGATAAGCTCCTAACTTGGTAACCTTGGTATACTCGATAAGCTCCTAACTTGGTAACCTTCCCTAACTCGGTAACCTTAAAACTCGATAAGCTCCTAACTCGGTAATACCCCTAACTCGATAATACCTCAAACTCGATAAATGCTCCTTACTCCCTAACTCGGTAACCATCTCAAACTCGGTACTCAAATCAAACTCGGTAAGATCTTGAAACTCGATAAGATGAGTATAACTCGATAAGATCTTTTGTAACTCGATAGGCTCAGAAAAAATTTGGCAGAGTTTCGTCTAGGTATAAGCCACAAAAAAACCTTACTCGATGAACGATAAGGTAAAAGGCTAACTCGCCAAACTTGAGTTCAAACTCGGTAAGTCTTAAGTATCCTAACTCGATAAGACTCAACCCAAACTCCGTAAAAACCTAACTCAAACTCGATAGGAATTTTCTAACTCGCAAGAAAAAAGTCTAACTCGCTAAAAAAACAATTCTAACTCGCCAGAAAAATCCTAACTCGATAAAAACACTTCTAACTCGAAAGAATGGCGATGAACAGTACCATATCCGCTTATTTCACCCAAAAACACGATTTTTTTCACCCAAAAACACCACGATTCGCCCCCGGTTAGCTCTGATGCCAATTGTAGAACCCAAGAATCACCTTCTGGAGGACGAGGTTGATCAAAATATGCCATGTTTCTAGAGAGAGAAAGTAGAGAGAAGGTGAGGTGAAACAAAGATGTTTTTATTATGATAAATTATGTTACACACCCACACCCCTCAAGTGAAGCCTTGAGGGGTATTTATAGGCCTTACATGAGACAACTTTTACAATATTACATTAATAGTCCCTACACTTTATGCATTCTAGTTGTCTACTCCAATTCACGTAAATACCGCTCAGCTTCATTTCTAACAAGCTTGATATTCATTTTGTTCATGATTTTGTAGCAAAGGGTCTTGTGCGCGTCATGCATGTTCCCTCTTGCTCTCAGTATGCCAATATTTTTACCAAGGGTCTTCCTAGTGCATTGTTTCACGATTTTTGCTCCAGTTTGAATGTCTGAAGACCTTCCGCTCTAAATGCGGGGGTGTACTAACTGAATGGATTATAAGGCCCAAGTGGTATTGGTTTAGATTAAGCCATTGTGTTAGCTTTCTTATCAATAGGTGACGTTATCAATAATATGATCAAGCACTTTACAGTACCTAATATGTCATGCCAACCACTAAATCATTATGGTTTAGGGTTCACACTTATGGATGGCAATGGGGTAGGTTTGGGGCGGGGCACTCATCCCCATCCTCAAAACCAATTACCAAAGTCCTCTCTAAACCCGCCCCGATCCCCATCGGGGATCTAACCGAGGCGCTATGTTGGGTCGCATTGCTCCACCAAACCTGCCGCGTACTTGTTGATGATCTTATCGGGGTTTCCTGTTTAGGCGTGATTCTCTACCAAATACACACAATTTCACATTTATTATTAGTTTTACACCAGTCACTTAAAGAATTAAGAACCTTTTTATAATTAATTATAAACAAAGTTTTATTAAGTTTTCAATGATGGTATTATACATAAATAATTATAAATTACACCGCTAAAAAAAGTTAAAAATATGACATTAAAACAAGTTTCTATGATCACAATTTTTGAATCTTTCAAAGATTTAAAAAAATAAAAATAAAATAAAATAAAAAATATATATTAGAGAAAGATGTTTTTATTACATAGATACTAACATAATACTATTTGAATATAGATTTATATGTAAATGCATATATATTATTCAGGTGGGGCGGGGCGAGGATGTTATTCCCTCCTCCCCGCCCCCCGCCCCCCGCCCCAAACTCGATTAAAATCTGTGTGTAAGCCCCAAACCTCCCCGTAACCCGATAAGCATGCCCCGCCCCACCCCAATTAGTTCGTGTTTCAGATTTCCCCGTTGAGTTCGGGTTTATTTTGCTATCACTATTCACACTAGACCTGTTATGATTTTATATTTAGTTGTAGTTTGCTCTCTATTTTTTCTCCAATCAGATATGGCAAGTATCACTTTGCTTTAGTTTGACCCTTTATTTCATGGAAGTTGTAAGAGATATTTTATCTTCTTAAGTATATATATCAAATATAATCTGAAATAGCACGTTATTTACCTGCAGATAGAGCATGCAGCGGTTCTCCATGTGTATCCCTACTGTGGAGAACTATCCTTGTTTTGTAGTGGTTGTTAAAGGTGTAAAAGTCAGATAGTGCCATGGTCATGCAACTATGAACAATCTTTCCGACCCATGATCCCATATCTAGAATCACTCCCACCGGGATCTCCTTGTATGGCGAATTTTCTTGTGCTTTTGAGCATATTTGTAAGCAAATCAGCATAAATATTAAGAACACCACATCTGTGCACTTCCTGCTTTTGATCTCCATACTTGAATGACAAACAGGCAAAAGGCTCCTATGACTGAAACAATAAATTATACGTTATATTCCTGTAGTGTCGATGTCATTTCACTTTCCATCGACTAATCTCATGAATTGACTTTGTTTGAGTCAGTCAACTGTAAATAAATTTTCCAGAAAGCATTAAGCGAATAAGTTTTCCACCATTTTTTGCATCCTTTCAAACGATTCCATTACCTCAAGTATCCTTGGTATCACCAAAAGGTTTGTGTCACAATGGTACCCCTTATCGTGTAAGAAGCTCCCCAACCATTTCTGCTTAGGACATGTGAGATAGTTTTTTTTTTTTTTTTTTTTTTTTTTTTTTTTTTTTTTTTTTGGACTAATCTCATGAGTTGAATTTGTTTGAGTCAGTCAACTCTAAATGTGATAGATGCTGTGGTAGAGAAAAATATCATACGATTGCTGCTTGCAAGTTGTAATAGGGTAAAACAATATGTTTCAATCATGCATTCCAGAAATTATGACCACAACTTGAAGCATAGGATTGAGCGAATGAGTTCTCCACGACTCCACCCTTTTGCATCCTTTCAAACAATTCCACTACCTCAAGTATCCTTGGCATGAGATATATGAAACTTCGTAAATGCAGGCTTAGTCCGTGTTAGGAGCGATGATTTCACACCAAAGTTCTCCGCATGAACTACGGCTGCACGTTCAAAGTTATAGCGATTATGTTTGCAATTTGGATATTTGGACAAATACAGGGATGGTTTTGGCAAATTCTCCATAAATGTATTATACAGTAAAGTTTTGCATCACAATATAGTCATTATCTTCTCAGCCTGAAATTTTTATCCCAACGTCCGTTTTTAATGGAAAAAGGAGGACTTTTGTCACATATGCATACAAATTATTATTCAATGATGGACCCCAAACTTCAATGTTATTCAAACTAGCCAAATATCATTTAATACACATTTTACAAGTCACACTTAGGGCTGTTTCTTTTTTTTAGAGTAAATGTCATTTTTCGTACTTGTGATTTGCCGGATCAATTAATATTAGTCCCTGCCGTTAAATTTCTTCGGATTTAGTCCCCGTGGTTTACAAACCCATACGGGTTTAGTCCCTTGACCACAAATTCCGTCAGTTGACCATTAAATATATACAAAAAGACAAAAACACCCTTAGTTATATATATATATATATATATATATATATATATATATATATATATATATGCAAACCACAGGGACGAATCTTGATAAAAAAAAATTAATAAAAAAATTCTAAAAAAGTTTTTTTTTTAAGTTTTCAAATTTTTAATAAAAAAAAATTCGAAAAACATTCTAAAAAAAAAATTTTTTGACGAAAAATTTTTATTCCAAAAAAAATTTTTTGAAAAAAAAAAATTTCCGATAAATTTTTTCTTAAAAAATTCGAAAAAAATTCTAAAAAAAAAAATTTTGACAAAAATTTTTTTTTTCCATATAAAAAATAATTTGAAAAAAATATTTCTAACAAAATTTTTTCTTAAAAAATTCGAAAAAAAAATTTCTTAAAAAAATTTCAAATTTTTAATAAAAAAAATCTAAAAAAAATGTTAATAAAATTTTTTCTTAAAAAATTCGAAAAACATTCTAAAAAAAAATTTTTGACGAAATTTTTTTTTCCAAAAAAAATAATTTGAAAAAAAAAATTCTCTTAAAATTTTTTCTTAAAAAATTCTAAAAAAAATCTTCTTAAAAAATTTTCAAATTTTTAATAAAAAAAAATTCTAAAAAAAAATTTTAATAAAAATTTTTCTTAAAAAATTCGAAAAACATTCTAAAAAACATTTTATTCAAATTTTTAATTTTTTTTAGAATTTTTAATAAAAATTTTAATAAAAAAATTTTTATTAAAAAAAATTAATTAATTTTTTTTAGAATTTTTTTTGTTTATTAATTTTTTTTTTTCAAATTTTTATTAGAAATTTTTATTAATTTTTTTTTTTTTTTTAAGAAAAAATTTTATTAAAAAATTTTTTTAGAATTTTTTTCGTGAAATGACAAAAATACATTTTTTCGATTTTTTTTGTCAAATGACCAAAATACCCTTCAGAAGATTGGTCAAGGGACCAAACCCGTATGGGTTGTAAACCACGGGTACCAAACCCGAAGAAATTTAACGGCGGTGACTAATATTGATTGACCCGGCAAACCACAGGGACGAAAAATGACATTTACTCTTTTTTTTTAAGCTAAGGGTTTAGTGGGTCCTATGTGTGTTAATGCCTCTTAACGGGGAGAGTCTCATGTTTTATCCCTTGTGGATATAGAGGGAATAAGGGATTTTTATGGGCTCCACCTAAAAAAGTAATATTAAATGACAAGTGGGTTTAATCCCTCCACTAAGAGAAAAAAGAAACACCCCTAGCTTTGTTACCATCACATTTCAACACCTTACAGCTATATTATTTTTCCTTGTGCTTTCCGTCTCTCAATGTCACAAAAGCATCTTTTGCTATTGCTTATTTTCTCCAAATTTTCTTGATATCTCCCTCTTTTATCTTCTCTTGGTTTCTTGTTTCCGGGCTCATGGATTCTGGTCCTCTAAACGAACCCAGAAACAAGAAACCAAAGCTAGCAAATGATGACGATCAAGAAATTATCGTCATAAAAAACAAGACCCTGAGCCAGTGTTACATGAATACTAGTTCTGGTAACGCTGGCTCTGGGTTTGATATTTTACCTAGAGATGTACTTTTGGATGTTCTCGTAAGGCTTCCAATATCATCACTCATTCAATTCAGATTTGTCTGCAGGTCGTGTTATGCTATGTCACACGACCCTGAGCTACGACGGCTACATAAAGCCGTGGTAGCAAAAGCAGACCCATTTTGGTGTTTCATTGTGATTATGCAATTCGTAACCAGCTTTCTTTTGTTGAGTATTATGGTGATCATGGTGCTGATAAGATTGTTAAAAAGATATCAAATAATATATACAAAACCAAAATAATATATACTTGAACATTGTGTAATGTATAAACATAAATTTTGGGAATTAGTTGTTGACTACAACCCTAAAGGCTGTCGTTAGCAAAACCCAAATAATATATACAAACAATAACATATTGACATGCTCAAATAAGTGACTTCCTTGTAAGACAATGGAAATGAGATAGAAGTAGTAGCGAAAAATATCATATGCTGCTTGCAAGTTGTAATGGGATAAAATAATATGTTTCAATTATGCTTTCCAGAAATTATGACCACAACTTGAAGCATTGGATTAAGTGAATAAGTTCTCCACCCTTTTGCATCCTTTCAAACAATTCCACTACCTCAAGTATCCTTGGCCCATTTTGTTTCATCAAATGAGCCCATAACCAAGTTAGGATAAATTAGCATAGAGGAGCTACATCCACTCACAAATTTCACACAAATCACCCACACGCTGTTCAGGCTAAAAACACCTGTTCAAAATACATAACAACTCCAAACATTTCAAAACTAGTGAAATACACGATTTCTTATAATAAATGGGTATTTCATCATATACATCTCTTAAAAACTTCTGGCGAGATCGAGTAAAAGTGGATTTTTTTCGAGCCTAATCTTCGTTTATTGCCAACTAACAACGAGAGTAATGCGAAAACAAAGAACAAGCACTCATATTAGTCAAATTACAGCGAGATGTATGAGTCCTTTCAAACTCTAAAAATCTAGTAAATGCATGGAAAATTGATACCATCTAAGTCAACTTTCACAACAAATTAGAAAGCCAATATATGTGGACACAAATAAGATGGGAGGACATCATATATTTATTGCCAACTAACAACTGATTTTTGACATACCGGGTCAAACCAAAAGTTGTAATTAGGAAAAACTTTTATTGATACTGATCTTTGGGCTTTAACTAAAAGTTGTAATTGATCAATACACACTTGTTGAAAAATGAAAATGGTGTGAGGTTAAAAATCTGGAAAATCTTGTTTTCATCTTGATGTTTTTGATAATTGTTTAAAATTAAATATAAATTTAATAGAAAATTAAAGAGGAAAAATGATGAATAGTATTTCAGAAGTTAAGTTTTCATTTGCAAATTTAGCAATTGAAATTAGCCAGTGAAATGATGAGAATACCCTCAGGGGTGGGGCCACTTAACGAGAGAACTAACGCTCGTTAGCGAAAAATGCCTCTCGGTGGTTGTTTTGCAAAATAAAATAAAATATATATATATATATATATATATATATATATATATATATATATATATATATATATATATATATATATATATATTAATGGCTATTTTGCAACAAATTTCGTCTTGGGGTATTCCTTGCATTTTCGGAAAACATTAGGGACATAATTTGCAATTTACCCTTTTATCAACTTCTTTACAAATATGTAGGAAAAGACTTTCAAAACCCCAAGCAATACATACTTATGCTATGGGTTTCATTTATAAGAAATAACATGTTCATGGCCGACGATCTTTATCTAGTGTTCACATGAGTTCGTTAGTTTATACAATCCAATACTATCGTGATTCATATTTAACATTATATCAAAATCACAAATAAGTTCCTTCATATGCCATTTACATTATAATAATATAGCGCGTAAAAAACTAAACATTGAACAACTTACACACAAGTATGTTGAGTCGACAAGAAAATGTTATCAGGTCACCAAACTTATTGTGACCGACCCATCCTGATCGATAGTACTTGTATCAATAAGTTACCTAGCTTATTTCGGCCATTTTGTATCACCAATTCTTATATATTAAGATCATATTGTAACTGAAACACATAAAGAAAGCTTGTATCAAACCAATGTCATTATGTAATTAATTTAACTTATAGTTATAGAAAGTGTTTACAAAAAGTCATTAGAAAACAACAATTAAAGACACCTATAATGGATTTTCATTTGGTCATTTGTTTAGGCAACATTTGAGAACTAAAGCAACAATACGTTAACTTGGACATCATTATATACCTGTGTATGCACATATGTATTACTAATACTAGACGAATACCCGTACATAGCAACGGGATTTTATAACGACAGATCGTTTAGTGATAAAAGAAAGTTTATGGGTTATAAATGAAAAATAATAAAAGTTAGGGGTGGCAAATCTTGCCCAATTTGTAATTTTTGGGCGATTTTTGACACTTTTTTAAAAGTTTGGGGCGTTTTTTGCCCCTTGCATTTATTTGATGGGCTCTTACAGGCAAAAGATAAAAACATATATTATTAGATGGGCTTTCGAATCACACAATTCAACTTTCAAGCAATTACTCTCATTTTTTTTTTCGACCAATTCACTTGTCACTGGTAACTATAAAACATTCCAACTATTTTAATTTTAATTTATCTCATTTATTAACTATTTTATGCATAATTATTTAATACTCTAATTAATTTATAGATATATTTAATTAGTTGCATTTTTATTCATTTAATACTCTATTTTTTTTTTAAGAAAAAATAATTAAATATAGTTAAGACTTAGATGCTTGATCTTTTTTTACAAGATGAATTAAAGTGGTTTTTAGGACTGTTCCGAATGTTTTTAATAGTTGAATTATAATTTGCTCGTTTTAACCCGTGCCCGTTTGGCCCGATTTATAATTTGTCCGTTTAGCCCATGCCCGTTTTAACCCGTGCCATTTTTAGCCCGTGCCCGTGCCCGCCCGTTTTGCCACCTCTAATAAAAGTTTGAAGATTTAGGGATTAAATGTGTTGACTTATTGACTTTGTTGACTTATTGACTTTGTTGACTTATTGACTTTGATACTTAAGCTCATGTCAACATAATGTTTTGAAACCCGGTTGAACCGTTCCGGTCGAAAAATGGGTCGATTTAAACCGAGTCATGCTTTTAATAACTGAACCCGTCGTGTCCAGTTTTCAAAACTATATGTTTTTCCCAGTTGAACCCGTTGGTCCGGTCCAGTTTTCAAAACTATATGCAACATCAACTTGTTAACTTGTATAAAGTTTTATGTGTTTTATTAATTTATATAATGTGTATAATAACATATACTTTTCATTTTAGGGTGCTTTAAAAATAACATTAATTAGTGTGTTTAATTATTTTATATTTTATATTATGTTGTAGCTTGTTTAAATTGTATATTGTGAAAATTTTATTGTACTTTTTTTAGTAAGGGGTGTTTTAATTGATTGTTTTTAATTTGATATAGATGCTTTTAATTGGTTGTACCATATGAATAAATTATTGTAATTTTAAGTTATAGGTGTTTTAATAAGAGCATTAATTACACAATTCATTTTCTCTCACCCTTGTAGTATAGAAGGGCAAAATGGGGATTGACTGAAAATTCAGTTTTCCACTTTTCCCCTTTGACTAAATCTACATTATAAGTAGTTAAGATATTGTTATATTTGTAATTTTTGTAAGAGAATATCGCAATGGTAAAAATTGTGTCAAAAGATTGAAGTTGTTTGTACCTCTCGAAGTAATTGAAAGAAGAAAAAAAAAAATACTAATTAAAATAAATAAATAAATAAAAAATAAATAAATAATAAAAATTGTTCCACATAGGTGGATGTATAAAAGGGGGATGTGTTTTTATAGCATAAACCATCGAAATTTATTATTGGTAATTGAAATGTTACTTTGATATTACCATTCATATATGCAATCCTTTTTATGGATTTTTCTATATCCTATTTTCTTATGAAGTTTTTAGAAGAACGTAGGGTTAATTATTTAAGTTGTGTTAGAAGTGACGGATAAAAAATTAATGAATATGTCCGGACTCAAACACGAGACTTCGGGATTGCATACTTTACGTATGAGTTTCAATTAATTAATAATTATTATATTTAGTTATGAATAATTATTAAGTTCACAAAATAAACACTTAACGGTTACTAACGACCGTTAGACGAAAGATGAAGAACTAAACGTGAAATAGTGTTCAAGAAAGATCTAGAATGGTTATCCTTTACCCATGATCGGCCGAACCCAACCCAATGGGGTGTAGGGTTTGTATCTTGTGCTCCAAGATTGATAATAGTATAAATACATGACCCCGTGTATTCATTCTCTCATCTCTTGGTTCACTTGCAAACCTAAGTCTCTCTTTCTTCTCTTTCTTTGAGCTATAGGCGATCCAATACACCTTTATAGGGTTCCTATTCGATCAACTAAGGCTCAACCAAGTGGTGTTTGCTCATGATCAAGAACCTAGCTTTTCTAATTGAAACGCTAATAGTACGTATAGGTGATGTATGAATATAAAATATATAAGAATCAAATAAACGCAGCGAAACAACATCACCCCACACGGATCTCATATAGCCATATGATCAATCAATAAGATAAACAAGATAGTTATACCTTTGTAGCGTGCACCGGGAATCACCACCAATACCAATACCCACGAATGGAATGAGAAACCCAAATGATCAATAAGGTTGATCACCTCTATGAATTGTCCACACTACACCTCACCGTATACCTCTTGGATGCTAGTCCTTCTGCCCGTAACCGTCAAATGACATTTGATTAATCAAGAATCAAAAGATTTGATCAAGGAAACCAAAACCCTAATGGGGATTGGTGCTTGTGCCGTACAAATCAAGAGAGAGGAGAGGGGAGAGTTATTTGGTAAATGGTTATCCGATTATTAGGAGATAAATCCTCCTTAAATTGTCAAAACCATTTCCCTCCCCTATAGGCCGGCCACTATTAGGTCCAAATGGGCCTCCCATTTGATTTTTCTAGTCCAATGTATTTAGTACATTACTTAATCATTAGAAGCCCGATAGTGATCCCAAGTTACGTAAGCTTATTTACATGTCGTAAGTACAATAAACACGACATAAAGAGGTACCTAAGTGTATATGTGTGTGACCCCATAGGCTCACATATGTCTAGCCATATAATTATTTATGATGGCACGAGCATACTCCAACAGCTCCCACTTGCGACGTCATAATAATCAAGTAATTATACAAGCAAAGGTTAGCGTCTAGCAACACGCCAATGCCCCTAGAAATATGTGAGGGTAGTTTCTTAAACTTCTCATTTAAATGGTTTATATGTCATCCATCCTTTTGTTACAGATACTATGTTGAACACTAGACATGGATCAAAGTCATTCTATTTTGTTCAACTATTATGTTTCTCGATCTATATATTTGAACAAGATTGCCAAGTGAATTAAGATTCATCTTAATCTCATTTGGGTACGGCCATACAAACATCCGTTCAATTCATCGAGGGGCCCAATAGTATCTAACTCCATGACATGTGGAGGAACAAATCCTATTTTGACTGCACGTGTCATTCATGTGTTTCAGATCACTTCTGAAAATGGTTTTTATAACTACCTTATTCAGGACAGAGTTTAACCATGTCAAAGAATAAAATTCCGCACATGCAAGACCTACTTGCATCTCAAGTCTAAGGATAAGAGACATAACCATTTGCGAGATTCACTATTGACGCCGATCCATGCAGTGAATTCTCGAAGGTTGGGTCAGTCCAATGTTCATCACAATGAACAACATATGAGTTTGGCAAATAAATCACCAACACGCTCACATTTGCCTTAATTCGATGATACTCCCGTATCGTCAACTGGCAATGGACAATTTTAGAATAAATAAATTCATGGATTAAACATGCAAATATAGAACACAGTAGTATAAATGAAGACGATAATACCCGGTATATCAATTCATTATATAATACGACTGCTTACAGTTCCATTATCCAAATACTAAAAATAGATATGCACAAGACTACATACAGATCGGAATTCGATGTTTCCACCATGATCAATTTTGTTGTACCAGACAACAAGTAGTCATCTGAGTAAACTTTGAGAATACTTGTTTCAAAATTCAAAAATGTTTTGAATGATGATTGTCCTTTTGTATGTGTGCAATCAAGTACAATACGAGTATTGCAACAATACATTCCATAGTGTGTTTGAAGCTAGCAAAACACCTACTTTAGACAGTCATTATAATAGTTTCCCAAACTGTAAAGTATTCTTATTCTTTTAATGTATAATGCATTAATGCTCTCAATTGAGCACTTCTAGTTAGAGGTGTCATCATTCATGATGTCATCCTACTACGACTAGGGTTGAGCATCATCTCAGTTATATAAGCATCAATGAATGAAAGTATAACAGAGCTCCTTGAATATCCGTAAATATTTTGAACAAATCTTTGGTCCTTTGCAGGTCCATTAGGTTGTTCGTATAACAATTATCTAACGACTTTCACTTAGATATTTGTTGTTATCAACTCATCTTGCATTCATGCAAATGATATAAATAATCCAATACATAATATGACTTACATAATGAATCCTTTAGTCAAACTTAAGATTTCCATTCATGCATTCAATCTCATCATGTAAGATTGATCATTGAGACTCCCCTCAATGACATGTCATATTGTGTTTAGATTATTAACCGCTTATGTTTATTCTAATAAACATATGCAACAAGGTTTTATGTTTTATTTCCTAAATTCCTTAATTGAAACTTCATTCCAGGCTAAGGATTAAAGTCTAGCTTAGATGAAATATTGTTTCTTATATGTTAACAACATATCAAATTTAAGAAAATAAATTCATTTATCCTACTTGCACTCTGAGTTCTCGGGAGTAATCTTATTTAATCAAAATCAAATTAATGATTAAATTAAGATCTCTGCTCCTAGATGCATGATCTAATCCACACCTGGATTCTTATGTCTTGTATACATAATAAAGATTATACAGATTCATAAACCCTTTTGATTACTCATCGTCCTCGCAAAAGTAATCAAAAAGTGTTTTGAAATCCCATTGTCATATTTCATTTACATGAAAACAGGTATGACAATTAATCATCTTTATACATTTAATGTTTCTAGGTATGAAGATTTAATCATAATCAATTTCTTGAGTATGATTAAACTCCTTCTACTACGCATGCATTAAATATGTGTACAAGTTTGTCCTTATGAGTCTTCTAGTTCAAGAAACTCATTTTAAACCTCACAGTCTAACTGATTTGGTAAGAGATCAATCATAATCAATTTCTTGAGTATGAGTAAACTCCTTCTACTACGCATTCATAGTTTTGAGCTATTCATCAGATTCAAGATCTGATAATGCATCTCTTTAGTTAGCAGGTTCACTATGATCCTCCAACTTATGTCCCTTAACATTGATATAAAAAATATATCATTTAGGTGTTAGGGGTATCCTTGCGGATTTATGAATAAGAGATATCAATCTATGGTTTAACATATGCATGTTCAACCTTAGTATGACATTAGCAAGTGTACTCAGAAGGTTGTGTATTTAGCTCTTGAATAACTTCAAGATCTAAAGGTGCTCCCACTTGCTTTTGTAAGTGGAGACTAATCTCCAAGTACTCAGCATCTTGATTAACAATAAATTGTTTTCAAGTGGGACATCCAAAATACATCGTTAGTTCTTGACTCTAGTTTGTTAATTACTTACTCTTAGGTATTTAACAAATTTAGAACTAAAATCAAGACATAATGGGATTCATCCCATTCCATAATACAATGGTGTCTTAAATTCCTTCTGGGTTGGTACCATATTGGGTGTACGCATGGCACATCCAATTTTCTAACCTTGATTGCTTTTGAGGTAAAAGAGTTTAAGTCATCAAATATCAAATGATATCCATGATGGACATACCATAAAGTTGTGTTATTCCACGTGGATAGATGTTGTGAGACTATCACACAACTCATTTGATGAACTTATACTTTTTGGCTTACGTATCTGCCAACCAAGTCATACCAGATGGCATCAATAGTATTTTTAGCCTACTGCATACTTTATATTTAAAGTCTTTGACCAAGTCAATAACTTCATGTGTATGTTTTAACTAGAAAACATAAACATTAAATATTTTATTATACGTCGTAAGTGTACATGTCTTTAACAAGAAGACATAACAAATTAACGTCTTTACTTTACGTTATAAGTCTTTCAACAATTAACGGAATTGATGTTTATGTCTTTACAAGAGACCTAAACATATTCAACTAAAGTAATTATGAGTGCCGACAATTTGCCTCAATAGTGATTTCAAGTTAATTACATACTTCATGATTATGAATTTACAAGAAGACATAATCATATTTACTAAACAATTCAGCAATTATGTTGAAGTAGCTTTTCATGCTATCTTGACATTTTTTTCTAATTAGGGCAACATACATTTTATGTGTATAAGTCCTAGTAGAACCTTATTTTTCTTACCTTGCAGTCAAGAAAAACCATTAGTCATATTGTTATATGTTGTACCTTGCACACAATTAAGATTTCTCCCACTTGTGCATGGCACAACATTATGCAAGCAAATATGACAATGTCACAGATAACATATGATTTTAGTCAAAATCAAAATATAGATGTGTAGAACTTTATCGCTTTTATAAAGAATCATGCATAACAATTTTATTGATAACATTTCAGGAAGCAACATCAGGAACGCGATAAGTTATCTAATAAATTCATGCAATGGTTCTCATAAAAACTATGATGCTTCATATGTGGAAAGTAATGTATTATTTCAAGACAATCTAGAAATAAGATGGGCAACTTGTAAGTTAATAGAGCTTACAACTCCCACTGGATTAGAGAACATTACATGTGTTTCGTCACCAGTAATACAATCATGTAGCTCCCACTGGATTAGACAACATTAAAAGTGTTACATCACCAGTGGAGAGTGAGTGATGATTGGATACTTTCCTGCTTTCTTTGAATATCTACACATTATTGCTAATGTGAGTCACTATGACTAGTAAAATGTACTTAGGTATTCAAGGAAGTGCATCAAGTTCTAATATATAGATGATGGGCTAGCCATCATTTTAAACTTGAAAATTAGGCATGCAGTTCCTCCATGTTTATCGGGTTAAGACACATTGCTAGGTAATCAAGCTAGTAATTGCCTTTACCACTTTTCGGTTTATTGATATTTCCGTTTTCTAATTATTTTAACTCATATTAGTTTGGTAGCTATAGAAAACATGTTCTCTAGTTATCCAAATATCTCTTGAAGGTTTCAAAACCAAAACTAGGGTTATAAAACGAACTTAAAAGAATAAGATGTGCAAACATACTTAACCGTTTTGACTTTACAAGACATCACGATTTCTAGAGTATGTGTGCTTTGAGTTTGATTAGAATTAGGACAATTCAAATATTCCTATTATGGCTTTTCCTCATAAGGAAAAGGATAGGAACAAGTCTCTTTCTTACAAGGAAAGGAAGACTTAGTTTGATCCTTTTAACAAGAAAAGAACAAACTTTTGTTTACGATTTGTGTTGCATTAATTCATTAATTGAATTCTCAAATTTCATATTTAGTATTTTCGATAAGTATCCTTTTATGAATTAATTACCCCATGTTTACAATTTAAAACAATTAATTTACGTAAAAGGCTAAGATCCACATTGTGCTTCTACTATCACATTAGTTGATCTGCTAGCAATAGTAGATTCAATTGGTAGGCGACGATCACCAATTGCATTACAAGTGCAACTCTTAGATCCTTATGGGACTCATGGCATCTAGTGTCAAACAACTAGTGTCATGTAGGCATGTTTAGTCCCATCTTTGCCTCGGGTCAAGGTCTCACCGCTTAACTCGATTAAGTCATCCAATTTGAGAACGTGCGAGAATATATCTAGGTCTCACACATAGAGAATAGTCACCTTAGGTTACAATTCAACCTAGGTCCCACGCATAGGCAAAAGGTAATTGCAAGTGTTCTCAATATTGGACGGCATGACTTAAATTTTGACGGGTAAAAGTTTTGATGTGAATCAAAAGGTGTACGAAAGAAGCATGCATTCATCCTTCGTAGCACAAGTTAAAAACTTTTCTTAACTTAATTCTAATCATTGTTTTAATTTATGTGTGTCAAGTTGTCCATTTTCATGACTAATATAAATCCTACATGGATAATAAAGTTTGGACAATACATAAATAAAATAACATACATAACAAGTTAAGGTGTTATTATAAAACAATGATTTCAAGTTTCAAAAACTTCATAAAACTAAATCAAAAGACTTAGTTTTGAAAATGGTTTGTGTTTCATTTTAAGTTTATAGAAAACTATTTTCAATTTTACATATGAAACAAGATATATAAAAAGCAAAAATAAACACACAACCACAATATGCAAAGCCTCAACCGATGAAAAAACCTATGCTTGGTCTCGTGAGCCATCACGACAACCAAGAGTCAACTAGGGACAAACCACACAACCACTCGGAGGACTCCCACTTGCTCCAAGACAATCAAGAGCAAGTTGGAAGCCCATGATGCACATGGAAAGAAGTTTCTGTCCTTCCAGAATTTCTGTTTTAGAGGGCCCAAAAGTCCATGAAGGAGGCTTCCCCAGGCTTAGATCAAAACTATAAAGTTGTAGGCCCATGTCTTGGGTACCTGCAAAAACAATTTCAGCCAAAAAGACCTTACCAATCACCGGGAAACTCCGTTTTACCAACTGGTGTTCCAGCAGTCATTTTTCGGCAAAAACGTCTTTAACTCTTTCGCCATTCACCACCAAGCCACAATTACATTATATTGAAAGTAAAATACAATTAATCTACTTTTAATCTACTGTAAAAGTGCCCAAACAATGGCTACAACCAAAAGAATATAATAACATAAATGCCGAAACAATGGCAAAAACCCCAAAACACGAAATTAAACAACAATCACAACCATCCAATGCACAAGTGGTCTAGGTTTTCATCGGCTTTGCATATAAACATAATAATACCATAATATTATAAATGAAAGATGGTGTTGGCTAACTCCATGGACAAACATGCATGTATTTTCCATGGAAAACAAAATAATAACAAGAATTAAATTGTTAGTCAACGAAAACGAAGAAATTAATTGACAAGAATTGAAACCCCGTTAGGTACGTGTTTCCTATGACTTAAGGGTAAAAACCCATTTATATTAGGACCTTCCAAATACCATTTAACCACAGAAAATATGGCCTTAGGGGCTGAATAAAAACCGTTCCAAAAACTGATCAAAAACACGCGTTTGAGGCCATTTTTCATGTACCCGACAAGTAACCAATTAGCGTATGCATAACAAATGGCCATGGGACCAAAAAATGCAGATCATAAGACCCCTAAAGGTTCGTCCTATGAGGAAAAAATTGGAGCCCTATGGCTGTTTTAACCATGACTTCAAAAATCATCAAAAAAACACATGTTTTAGCCATTTTTATGCATACCCGATAATCATATGGCACATATGATGGCTCGTGATACCACTATAGGTGATGTATGAATATAAAATATATAAGAATCAAATAAACGCAGCGGAACAACATCACCCACACGGATCTCATATAGCCATATGATCAATCAATAAGATAAACAAGATAGTTATACCTTTGTAGCGTGCACCGGGAATCACCACCAATACCAATACCCACGAATGGAATGAGAAACCCAAATGATCAATAAGGTTGATCACCTCTATGAATTGTCCACACTACACCTCACCGTATACCTCTTGGATGCTAGTCCTTCTACCCGTAACCGTCAAATGACATTTGATTAATCAAGAATCAAAAGATTTGATCAAAGAAACCAAAACCCTAATGGGGATTGGTGTTTGTGCCATACAAATCAAGAGAGAGGAGAGGGGAGAGTTATTTGGTAAATGGTTATCCGATTATTAGGAGATAAATCCTCCTTAAATTAGATAAAGTCAAAACCATAACCCCCATTTTCCCTCCCCTATAGGCCGGCCACTATTAGGTCCAAATGGGCCTCCCATTTGATTTTTC
The DNA here is from genome assembly GCA_030686995.1 of Artemisia argyi. Taxonomy (NCBI): domain Eukaryota; kingdom Viridiplantae; phylum Streptophyta; class Magnoliopsida; order Asterales; family Asteraceae; genus Artemisia; species Artemisia argyi. The sequence continues at coordinate 205,846,320 of CM060680.1, forward strand.
TAGTCCAATGTATTTAGTACATTACTTAATCATTAGAAGCCCGATAGTGATCCCAAGTTACGTAAGCTTATTTACATGTCGTAAGTACAATAAACACGACATAAAGAGGTACCTAAGTGTATATGTGTGTGACCCCATAGGCTCACATATGTCTAGCCATATAATTATTTATTATGACACGAGCATACTCCAACAGTACGTGTGTTCGAGAACGAAGTGTTAACATACTTTTGTTAACAAAGTGTTACCCTATTCGACTAAACCCTTAGTCGACCACCATAAACCCTAATTAGGGTTTATATTGTTCTTGATCTTTGATTTCTTGTTCTTGCTAGAATTCACAAAAGAGGTATGTATATTCTTTTATATTCGGTTAATTCTATTACATGTATTTGATCTATTTCCGCTGCGTTGCTTGATGGTGTTTATGTTTATATCATTATTATTATTTACATATTCTAACAGTGGCATCAAGAGCCGTTAATACATTATAATTAATTACCGAAACACATAAAATTGAATCGTTTGTGATTATTACATGCTTTGGTGTTCTAATGTTTTTAAAATTTTGAAAACCCTAAAAAAATTTATATATGTCGACTATAATTTTTTTAAGAAAAATTAGGGTTTTAGATTTTTTGTTAAAACTTGTAGAAACCCTAGGTTGCATGTAATCTTTATGTGAATTTAATGGATATTTGTAATATGCCATTTTGATTATGCTTTTTTACTTGATTATTTGATTATAATAAGTGCTATGTGGATATCCATGACAAACCATGCATTTGTTGTTATGGATTATGATGATTTTGTAGTAATTGTTACGTGTTATGTTGATTTCATGCTTTTATTATGCAATTTGTAATAATTAATAAAGTTTTTTTAGTAAATGTTTGACAAGTAAAGATTACTAAAACTAAATTAATTATGTAATTAGAGAAGACCCTATGAAAATCATGTATTTAGTCAATTGTGTGTATTGATTGATTTATTTTGCATTTCCATTATTTGAGTTGTTTATTTATTTTATTTAATTGCTATTTGTTTTTATATGTTGTGACATGATAGTAAGCAAAAGGGGTAATTTTATAATAAAATTATAAATCGGACTTAATAATGGTGAAATCTTGTTTTGAGCTTGAAAAAATCTTGAACTTTTAATTGATTGATCGCGACTGTATTAAATGGTTGGACGGTGAAGCTAATTTTGACAAACTATAAAGTGGGTATAAGGTGGCTTCGCATTAAATTGTGGTCTTAGAGAGACTCCAATCTGTCTCTACGCTCGCCTGTGCGTCAACTTTAGTTTCACCCAACAACCATTATAAATACGAAGCACTTAAGGCAAAGTTGTAAGTTTCTCAACACCTCAATTAAAACTTTGTAGATTTAAGCTCGTAAAGTAACTAATGAGTAAAAGTTTTTTACACGAAACATATGTTACAAGATGAATGCATGACATCTTTGTACATATTTTTTGATTACACACATCAAAATTACTACCCTTAAAATTTAAGTTATATGCCATCCAATGAAATGGAAACACCTAAAGTTGTGATTTACATCATGGCGTAACCTGGCTAGATTGCAATGGAAGGGAAAATTACATGATTTCATCACTAGCAGATCAACTGGTGTGATGGAATTATGTAAGTTTGCTGTTTCTTAAGTTGGTTAACTTAATTGAGTTGATAGTGGGATCTGATCACTCAAGGCATAAGATGGGGATAAAACATGCTTACATTGCAACTGCGGTTGGCAAATATGTAAATCCCATCACTTCTAGGAATTGCAATTGAATATTGGCATTTGAGGCTTGACTCGTACCTTATTGAATACCGTCATCACTAGCAGATCAACTGATGTGATGAACCTATGTCAATTTGGATCTTAGTTTTTCAATGTAAATTAAATGGTTATATGTTTATGAATCAAGGATATTTAATTTTATTGAAAATTTAATTATCGAAAGTACTCTCTTTTGAATTTTTTCTGTAGAAATGGCTACACCCGAAAACACTAATATGAGCAACATGAGTTCTGCGTTCAAGCAAATGATTGATCGAGACAAGTTGACCGGTGAAAATTTCAATGATTGGTATCGATCCTTAAGAATTATTTTAAGGATGGCCAAAAGATTTGATTATCTTGGTGAACCTCTTCCTACTGCTCCTGCTGCAAATGCTTCTAATGCTGAAAAAGAAGCATGAAACATTGCATATGAAAAGCACAATGATGTGGCTTGTCTCTTGTTGGCTGGGATGGACACTCAATTGCAAAAACAATTTGAGAACTATGGACCCATGGACATGATTAATGAACTCAGACGAATGTTTGAGAAACCACAAACTACAGAATTATATGACTTAATAGAGTCTCTGCACGGTTGTAAACAGGAAGCAGGAAAATCCGTTAGTGCCCATGTATTGGAGATGAATCATTATTTCGACCAATTGGAGCGACTCGGCTATGGATATGTAGAAAGCGTGAAAATTGGACTCATTTTACAATCCCTTAACCAGGATTTGTATAGTGAGTTTGTACGCAACTACAATATGCATTGCAAGGGGAAGACAGTAAGTGAAGTTCATTCAATGCTTATTGACTTTGAAAAAGGTCTATCTAAAAAGGCACCTACACCTGCTGTAATGGCGATACAAAGTGGTAGGATCACCAAGAAAAATAAACCCAACAAACCGCAACATGCGAACAACAAGGGTAAAGGCGCTGGAAAGGGCAAACAAGTTGTGACTCACCAACAGAATCCTAAGAAGCAAAATCCTCCTCCTAAAAAGAAGGAGACTCCCAATAAGGATTTGGCTACTTGTCACTATTGCAACACTCCTGGACATTGGAAGCGGAACTATCCATTGTTACTAGAGGAGTTGTGCCTCAACAAGAGTAAAATGCCTGGTAACGTCGCAAGCACTTCAGGTATGTTTATGATTTAATTATTTTCTTTTCCTCGTAAGAATAATTCCTGGATATATGATACAGGATGTGGTACTCACATTTATAATACATCGCAGGGACTTAGAGGAGCAAGGAACCTGGCCTATGGAGAAAGATACTTGTATGTAGGGAATGACATACGTGCAGAAGTTGAATTCATAGGGACTTTCGATTTAGTTTTACCTTCAGGTTTAATACTAGTATTGAATAATTGTCATTATGCACCCTCTATTGTTAGGGGTGTTGTTTCAGTTTCTTTGTTATTGGATAATGGTTTTGTTCACACATTTATTAATAATGGAATTTCTGTTTCTTTAAATAATGTTTTTTACTTTAATGCAATTCCAATAAATGGTGTGTTTGAAATTAATATGGAAAATTTTGTGTCCAATAGAAATAATTCTATGTATAGCATTAGCAATAAGAGAATCAAGTCTAACTTGGATTCGTCTTATCTTTGGCATTGTTGTCTTGCACATATAGGCAAGGATCGCATGGAAAAGCTGCAACATGATGGGCTTTTACAAAAGATCAATGATGAATCATTTGATAAATGCGATTCTTGCATATCTGGTAAGATGACAAGGAAACCTTTTTCACATCAAGTGGAAAGGGCTACAGATCTACTTGGATTAATACACACAGATGTATGTGGTCCACTTAGACATGTGTCAAAATGCGGAGCTAGCTACTTCATAACCTTCACGGATGATTATAGTCGTTATGGTTATGTTTATTTACTTAAACATAAACATGAAGTCTTTAATGCATTCAAGGTTTTCAAAAGTCAAGTAGAATTACAACTCGGTAAGAAGATTAAGGCTCTTCGATTCGATAGAGGCGGTGAATATATAAGCCAAGAGTTTAAAGATCATTTAGCTGAGTGTGGTATAGTCCAGCAACTCGCAGCTCCTTATACTTCGTAGCAAAATGGTGTATCTAAAATGATGAATCGTACTTTGCTTGATATGGTACAATCAATGTTTAATCTTACAGCTCTACCCTTATCCTTTTGGGATTATACCCTTGAAACTGCGGTTCACATATTGAATATGGTTCCAACTAAGAAGGTTGATAAGACTCCATATGAATTATGGACAGGAAAAGCTCCCAACTTTTCTTACTTAAAGGTCTGGGGTTGTGATGTGTTTGTTAAACGTGATTCACCAGATAAACTCCAACAGAGATCGTTAAGTGTATCTTCGTAGCATACCCAAAGGAAACAATGGGTTACTACTTTTACCTTCCACCAGAGAATAAAGTCATTGTGGCTAGGTATGGCGATTTCTTTGAAAAGAATCTTATATCTCAAGAATTCAGTGGGAGAGTTTATGATCTTGAAAATGATCAAGAAGATACATCACCTTCTGAAAACACTAGCTCACTTCTTGTGGAACCTGAAAGTTTAGGTCCTCCACCTGAAGTTGAAGTGGTACCCATTCGCAGATCTTCAAGATCTGTGAAAGCACCTGAACGTCTATGTCTTAACGTAGAGTGTGAGGAAACTATACTAGGGGATCTTGATGAACCTACTAGTTATAAGGCTGCCATGAATAGTCATGAAAAGGAAAAATGGCAGGGTGCTATGAATGGGGAAATGCAATCCATGAGAGACAACGAAGTCTGGATAGAAGTAGACCTTCCTCCCAATGCCAACGTAGTTGGAAGTAAATGGTTCTACAAGAAGAAAACAGACATGGATGGCATTGTACACACCTATAAGGCTCGTTTGGTAGCTAAGGGCTATACTCAAACATATGGTGTTGACTACGAGGAGACCTTTTCTCCTATAGCTGACATTAGAGCTATTAGGATTCTCTAAGTTATAGCAGCTTACTATGACTATGAGATATGGCAAATGGATGTCAAAACCGCCTTCTTAAATGGTCGCCTAGATGAAGACATCTATATGGCGCAGCCTGAGGGGTTTGTGAATCCAGAATTTCCAAACCGTGTATGCAAACTTCAAAGATCCATTTATGGATTGAAGCAAGCATCACGTCAATGGAATAAAAGAGTTGATGCAGAAATCAAAAGTTTTGGATTTACTCAAAATCTTGATGAGCCATGTGTATACTAGAAAGCTAGTGGGAGTAATGTTATTTTCCTTATCTTGTATGTCTATGACATATTAATCTTAGGAAATCACATACCAAGTTTAAAGGAAGTTAAATCCTATCTTGGTAAATGTTTTTCTATGAAGGATTTAGGAGAAGCAACATACATCCTTGGAATCAAAATCTACAGAGATAGATCAAAGCGGTTGATTGGATTAAGTCAAAGTACTTACATTGATAAAGTATTGAAGAGATTTAATATGCAAAATTCTAAGAAAGGATATTTGCCAATGCAAGTAGAACTTGGCTTAAGTAGCAAACTATGGGCCTCAACACTTGAAGAGGTGGCACTCATGAAGAAGGTTCCATATGCTTCAGCAGTAGGATCTATCATGTATGCAGTAAGATGCACAAGACCAGATGTGGCGTTTGCACAAAATAATCCAGGTGGAAAGCACTGGCATGCTATTAAAAGCATTCTTAAGTATTTAAGGAATACCAAAGATATGTTTCTAGTGTATGGGGGAAATCCGGATGCAGAACTTGTAGTTACAGGTTACTGTGATGCGTCCTTTTAAACTGATAAATATGATATGAAGTCTCAGACGGATTATGTCTTTGTTATTAATGGAGGAGCAGTTGACTGGAAGAGCAAGAAGCAGACTTCAATTGCGATGTCTGTTACAGAAGCTGAGTATATTGCTGCATTGGAAGCTACAATGGAAGCTGTTTGGATTAGGAAATTCATTTCGGGGTTAGGTGTTATGCCGTTAATTGAATTACCTATTAATATGTATTGTGATAATTCAGCCGCAGTTACATTCGCCAATGAACCTGGAGTAATGAAAGGCGCCAGACATTTTCCTAGAAGATATCACTATGTTCGAGAACAAGTCGATATAGGTGAAATCAATTTATTCAAAATTCACACAGATAACAATCTAGCTGATCCATTTACGAAGGCTTTATCTAAGGAAAAGCTTACTCAACATGCTAATGGCATTGGACTTCGTTTAGCTAGTAGTTTCATGTAAATCTGTGGTTAGTATTTGGATAAAGGACATTGTAAGCAATAATTATTTAATGAAATGAAATATTTTGTTATGTTTATTTCCATTTATAAATATTGTATCCTATATTTGCATGTTTAATCCATGAATAACATGAGTTATTCTAAATAGTCCGTTGTCAATTAATGATATGGGAGTATGTCATAACCCACAATTTCAGGTCATTTTCCCAAACTTCGATATTCTACTATTCACAAATTACTATTCATCGATTACTATTCATCATTTTACTATTCATCGTTTTTGAGGTCAATTTGACATTCCGAGACACTTTCAGAAATTTTACTATTCACTTGACACTATTCATTTCCGAGAGAAAACCACTATTCACGTGCATTATTCATGTCATCGTAAATTTAGTTTACGTGTGTTCAAATTCGCGTAACCGTATTGGTTCAGGAGCGAATTCATGCATTATTGTCAGGGACACTTCATACGGACTAGAAATAGTCTGCATATCATCATTAGGGCACTTGCATACTATTCCACTCGTAGGATATCTAAATTACTACTTTTGGTACGATTAACGAATTACGTACGTTTATTTCAATAAACGCTAATACGCGAACTATAAAAGTGTCTAACGTGTCCGACACTCCCGACTATGATCCTAATACATTTTTATACTCATTTCTATAATATAAAAACTATAATATTAATTTACCCGGTATTTTGGAAATTTAACTAATACGTATCGTACGTTTAACTTAATAACGCCGGTTTTCATCAAAATTGAACGATAATCACCCTAACTCTCCGTACTTGTACCCGACTTATTTTTACAACTTTTATAACTTTATTACGTCCCGAATAACTTCAACGAAACTTATTTTTAACAAACCCGGTACCCGATTAAACCTTAAACCTTAAACCTAAACCTAACCTAACTATACTTAATCACTAACACTAATATATACTAACTAACTACCCAACACCCTTCCCCTTTTCCCTCACCAAAACCGGCCAAGCCCCCCCCCCCATGGTCTTCACACTTTAAATGCCTCACCAAACTAATTTAATGCACACCAACCCAATTGTCCAAGTATATAATAAACTTTCTTAACCCATTTTCACATAAAAATCATTTTTACTTACAACTTAGCTAGTTTTCTCTCTTTTCTTGGTGTTTTGGTTCGAATTGGGTTAGACAAGGAGCAAGGAGAAGAAATTTTACAAGATCATATTATAAACTAGTTTGTATAATCATCCTTGTTAGAGTTTTGAAATAAAAACTCAAGGATTAGTAAGCTTTTTATCATCTAAACTCTCTAAACCACCAAGTAAGTATACAAACTCATTTTTATGATTTTTACAAGTTATTATTATGTTCATATAATTTTCTTATAAGATCTTACACATGTATCAACTTGTACCACTTCATTTTGTATATTTTAACTTTGAAGCCCTAAAAATGGAAACATATGAAACTCTTGTTAGACCTAGTGGTTGGATGATATTTTAGGACCCATGACACCCTAAGAAGGTGTATGGTAGGATTAGATTAGTCTTGTGGTGTTTGAAAGTGGATTGATGGATGGTGGAACTAGTTTAGAGACTTGGAAATGATTTTTGGAACTTTTGAAATACCTACTGTCCTTATTTTAAATTCGTGGGAAAATCAGTAAGTAATGACTAAGTTTTGACCAAAGATTTAGAAAATACATTCAAAAACGAAACTTTAGGCGAAAGAATCAATTAAAACGAGTTTATAACGAAGGAGTTATGATTTTTGCAAACTTAACGACGAAAACTACTTTTCCAGAAAACTGCTTGCTGTTGGGCAGAATACGATGGGTATTTTGAGGCCTTAAACGTAACCTAAAAGAGCCGAGTTGTCTAAAATATACTAGTATACACAAAGACGAATCCGTGGACATAAAGAACAAGGAAAACGAGCTTGAAACGACCGAGTTATGACCATTCTAACATCGTCAAACTATATATATATATATATGGACACAAATAAAAATAATAACGTACGCGTTAAACGGTATATTTTCTAGTAAATATTACTAAGGACTATTTTCTTATCAAACGAATACGTACGACTCGAGGGAATACTTATACGACTTAACGACGTATTTCAAGGTTTTCAATACAAGGATTTTAACGCTAACTTTAGTACGAGTTAGTACAACAAGTTATATACTTCTCTAAAATGGAATTATTTTTCCTAAGTATGGAAATCTATTTTACTATGACGATAACAAGTATTTCCAAATTACGAGTGGTATGAGTATCATGTGCATGTGCATTCATTTCATTTCGACTTGATCTTAATTAGATCGCGATTATTCATTTAGGTTGCGGCTAGTGTACGCGCCTCATTGTCCCGATTACTCTTACATCATTGTACCATCGTTGTATCATCCTTTTGAGGTGAGTTCTCATAGCCCCGTTTTAATTACTTATTTGATTTTAAATCCCACGGGGGAGATTACATTGCACAATTATTTTTGTACATGCCCAAGTATATCAAATTCCATACATTGCTTAAGTTGCCTACTACCATGTTAAGTCCCCTTATATATATCATGGACCGTTAATTTTAGCTAAGCGAGAGTGAGTGGATAGATCTATCGAGGGTGACGCCTCCATTCGTGTTTGGGTTGCTCCAAACGGACGAATGCATTTCATGTCTTAACGAATTGAGTGTCTGGTAAACACTCGGGTGGGGCATTACAAAGTCTAGCTTCGGGGTCATGAGCTTAAGAGCCAATGTAGCATTTTTGACATTCGTGTCGGTCTACTTATTACTTGTGGCTTATGTACTTACGATTTACTTACAAACCTATGATTATTCACCAACTTTATGTTGACCGTTTTTCGCAATGTATTTCTCAGGTATCTAAGGCATTTCTCATGGCATTGCATGGAGTCTCTTTGTGTATCAAGGATGACGCGTCTCTTTTGGATTTCATGCACTTTGAACTATCGTTTGATTGTACTAAACTTGTTTCTTTAAACCTTTTCCAACTTATGGGACCAATGTTTTATAACTCTGAATATTTTGAATGAATCAAACGATGTATTTTATAAACGACACTTTAGGTCGTTCAATATATCCTGGTTGTGTGCTATGATCCGTTACACCCTCAGGTATTCCATTCCGCTGCCATTCAGGTATTTTGGGGGTGTGACAGATTGGTACCAGAGCTAAGGTTATAGCGAACTAGGTTGCATCATTGACCCTAGACTATAACCACACTATCATAGCATATCATCATTTCATCATAAGTGCATATTTGCTTATTTTTAGGCGATGCCATTATGCGAGTTATTTATTTTTATTTCACCTTGATTATCACAGAGACATGTCTTCGTATCCCGACACTGTCATACTTTACACTATATCCGATTCTGATGATGAGGACTCTGTGTCCTCTACTGCTGTTTCACCACTTGTTTCTCCTACACCTGAGTTGCCACTTTTGGCGTCAGATGATGATACCGAACCTTTCGAGGAGGAGGAGACGGCTCCTACTCCCCATGTCCATCCTACTATACCTACTGACATACCATCATCTCCTACTACTACTGTCCATTCAGAGCCGAGACTTATGTTTCCTAGGGAGAAGACTGTTCAGGGCCCTAGGAAGAGGGTTCGTATTTCTACATCTACTTATAGGAGTCTCCCGAGTCCTATTTTGCCTACACCACCACCACCAGCCTTACCCACTACTACTCCTATGCCTACCTCACTCTTGCCGCTTCGGAAGCGTGCAAGGCTTACCACTCCAGATTCACTTACCACTGAGACTGATGACTTTTCACCACCACCAGAGTACCACATAGGTGAGAGTTCTAGAGCTGCTGCGGCTAGGAGCCCTACAGCTGTCACATTAGAGGATCAGATGGGTGCTCAGCAGGAGCAAGTAGATAGGTTGGGGTATCGAGTTGATGAGATCATTACCACTAGACTTGAGACTGTTGAGGAGCAGGTTGAGGATTTGGTTCAGGGCAGAGTTAGTATTGATGTGTCTTACCATGGACTAGAGGCACGACAGTTGAGGCATCAGGAGGAGATTGAGCTACTTAGGGATGAGTTACCTGAGATTCGAGATAGAGCTCAGGCGACACAGGAGACCCAGTGGGAGCAGGTAGATGAGTTGACATTGCTTCGAGAGAGGGTAGTTGTTTTGGAGCGTAGGGATGCTTCTTCTCAGTTACGACTTGAGCATCTTGAGGAGATCGTGGTGGCGATGGATCATGAGATTCGCCGCTTGAGGGGAGAGCCTGGACCATCTAGAGCACCGGGAGGAGCCTAGACGTAGACTGGTATTATATATTAGCTTGTATTATTTTCCTAGTCCCGGGATGTGGGACATAGTTCAAGAACTTATAATCTTTTGATTGTTGTACAAACAAATATTATCAAGTGCGACTCTACTATGTGGAAATGTTGTGCTATATATTATATCGGTCCATGTAGACCGAAATTTTCATGTATTATATTCATGTGTTGTGATTATATTTATGATGTTTCGTGGTTGCTCTTTGTTATTATTGTATTTATCCAGGTTGTGGTTGTATATATACATGTCGTGGTTGTATTCGTACGTGTTGGGTTGTATCGACACAGATTGTGGTTGTATTCGTACATGTCGTGGTTGTGTTTATATTTGTTGTGGTTGTATATTTATATACATGTTGTGGGTGTATATCTTTGGTACGATGACTATTTCTATTATGATTTTTCTCATGGTTATTTCCATTGTGATATATCAGAAATATGGCACCAAGGAAGGGTAAGACTGCACAGGAAACCCCCACTATGACTCAAGCCGCTATCCGCAAGTTGGTCAGGGATAGTATTGCAGAAGCTCTGGAGGTTGAGAGAGCTGAGGTTGCTGCAAGGGCTGCTGAGGCTGCTTCTAATACCGAGGTCGTTGAACCACCCACTGCTAGGCGTGGATGTACATGGAAAGATTTCAAGATTAGTGATCCCGTCAAATTTAAGGGCACTGAAGGAGCGGTTGCTCTAATCCGCTGGTTCGAAAAGACTGAGAATGTTTTTCTCATGTGTGAATGCCCGGAAGTTAGCAAGGTGAAGTTTGCTACAGGTATGCTTCTTGATGAAGCTATGTCTTGGTGGAATTCGTATGCTCAGCCGATTGGTATGGAAAATGCTCACAAGCTTACTTGGGAGGAATTCAAGAAATTGATGACAAAGAAGTTTTGCCCTCGTACCGAGGTGCAAAAGATGGAAACGGAATTTTATGAGCTTGTGACTAAAGGTGATGACATTGAGACTTATTTCAGGAGGTTTCAAGAGTTGGCTGCACTATGTCCGACTATGGTTCCCGATGATGAGAAAAAGATGGAAAACTTTGTTGGTGGATTACCTGAAAGTGTTCGAGGAGATGTGATTTCTTTCGACCCTCAATCAATGGAAGAGGCTATTCGTATAACTCAGAAACTCATGGTTCAAGTAGTCAAAGGGAAATCTGCTGTCAACAACAACTACCGTTCAAACAACACCAACTACACCAACACTCGGAACAACAACAACAACTATAACAACAATCGGAACCGCAACTATCCCAATAACCGAAACAACAATCCAAACAACAATAACAACAACAAGAGAAGGTTTGATTACAACCAAGGTGGAAACGCTGTTCAGCCGCCACCTAAGAGGCAAGAAGTGGCAAAGGCCTATGCTGCAGGGCCGACTGAAAGGAAGGGATATGAGGGTAAATTACCCAAGTGCGAAAGTTGTCAGAAGCATCATAACCCAGGACGTTGCCCAGATCTATGTGGCAACTGCAAGAAAGCTGGTCACTACACCAAAGATTGCAAGGGTCCAAACTTTGGTGGCAATCAGAAACCACCGGTAACATGTTTTGGCTGTGGAGAACTTGGACACTTTAGGAATGAGTGCCCGAAGAAGAAGAATCAAGGAACAGGAAACCAAAATGGAATGGCTCGAGGAAGAGCTTATGTCATGGGAGGAGACGATATCAAAGAAGACCCGAATGTTGTTGCGGGTACGTTCCTCGTTAATAATCGTTATGCATCCATTTTATTTGATTCAGGAGCGGATAGAAGTTTTGTTTCTATTGCATTTGCACCTCTACTTAACATAGAACCAATCCCATTAGACATTTCCTATATCGTTGAATTAGCCGATGGATCTTTAGTTAACACCAACACCATTATCCGTGGTTGCACTATAAATTTCCTAAACCATCCATTCAATATAGACCTTATGCCCGTAGAACTCGGAAGTTTCGACGTTGTGATCGGTATGGATTGGTTATCTCGGCATCGAGCGAGAATTATTTGTGATGAGAAAGTTGTTCACCTTCCTTATAACGGTGAAACTTTGGTTGTTCGCGGAGAGCGAAGTGGAACTAGACTCAGTATAATATCGTGCATTAAAACCGAGAAGTACATAAAGAAAGGTTGTTATGCATTCTTGGCTCACATCACGGAGAAGAAGTCGGATGAGAGACGACTTGAAGATGTGCCAATTGTTAAGGAATTTCAAGAAGTTTTTCCGGAAGAATTGCCAGGACTTCCGCCTACACGACAAGTTGAGTTTCAAATTGAATTAGTGCCAGGAGCTGCACCGATTGCACGAGCACCGTATAGACTTGCACCTTCGGAAATGCAAGAATTGTCGAATCAATTGCAAGAACTTTTGGACAAAGGATTCATTAGACCGAGTTCCTCGCCTTGGGGAGCGCCGGTTTTGTTTGTGAAGAAGAAGGACGGAACCTTCAGAATGTGCATCGACTATCGTGAGCTGAACAAGTTAACGATTAAGAACCGTTATCCACTCCCCAGAATTGACGACTTGTTCGACCAGTTACAAGGTTCTAGTTTTTATTCCAAGATTGATTTAAGATCCGGTTACCATCAACTTAAAGTTCGGGAAGAGGATATCCCGAAGACGGCATTTAGAACACGCTACGGTCATTATGAATTTCAAGTGATGCCTTTTGGATTAACCAACGCACCTGCGGTATTTATGGATCTCATGAATAGGGTGTGCAAACCGTATCTCGATAAGTTTGTGATCGTATTCATTGACGATATCTTGATTTATTCCAAGAGTAAGGAAGATCACGAAGAACACCTCAGAACAATACTGGAACTACTCATGAAGGAGCAATTGTATGCCAAATTTTCTAAGTGTGATTTTTGGATACGTAGAGTTCAATTTCTTGGTCACGTCATTGATAGCCAAGGTTTACAAGTCGACCCGGCAAAGATCGAGGCAGTTAAGGATTGGGCTACGCCCAAGTCTCCTACGGAAATTCGTCAATTTCTAGGACTTGCCGGATATTACAGAAGGTTTATTGAAGGGTTTTCTAAGATAGCGAAGTCGTTGACGAAACTGACACAAAAGAATGAGAAGTACGAGTGGGGAGAAAAACAAGAGTCCGCATTTCAACTATTGAAACAAAAGCTTTGTAGCGCGCCGATTTTGTCACTACCTGAAGGTATTGAGAACTTTGTGGTATATTGCGATGCTTCGCATCAAGGACTTGGAGCTGTGCTAATGCAAGACGAGAAGGTGATAGCTTATGCATCTAGACAGCTTAAGATACACGAGAAGAATTACACTACTCACGACTTGGAATTGGGTGCGGTAGTTTTTGCACTCAAGATTTGGAGACACTACCTTTATGGTACTAAGTGTGTAATTTTTACCGACCACAAGAGCTTACAGCATATACTCGATCAGAAGGAACTTAATATGAGACAACGTCGTTGGCTAGAGTTGTTGAGTGATTACGATTGTGAAATCCGATATCACCCAGGGAAAGCGAATGTTGTAGCAGATGCACTTAGCCGAAAAGAACGACTCAAACCTTTGAGAGTCAGGTCATTGGGAATGACTATCATTTCACCATTACCATCGAAAATTCTAGAGGCTCAGATTGAGGCTCTCAAGGAAGGAAACCGACCGCATGAGAAACTTTATGGTATGCCAGAAAGCGAAAATGGCTTTGTAAAGAGATCAGATGGAGTGTTATGCTTCAAGGACCGAAGTTGGATACCACTCTATGGTGGAGTGCGAGAATTGATTATGCATGAATCACACAAATCGAAGTACTCTATTCATCCAGGTTCTGATAAGATGTATCAGGATCTCAAAAAGCTTTATTGGTGGCCGAATATGAAGGCAGAAATAGCTATGTACGTCAGCAAATGTCTTACTTGTGCTAAAGTGAAAGCCGAGTACCAGAAACCGTCAGGGTTACTTCAACAACCAGAGATTCCACAATGGAAGTGGGAACGTATTACTATGGATTTTGTCACTAAACTTCCAAAGACGTCAGGAGGTTTCGATGCTATTTGGGTAATCGTTGATCGACTTACCAAATCAGCTCATTTCATACCCATTAGAGAGACTTATACGATGGAACAACTTACTAGACTTTATGTCAAGGAAATAGTCTCAAGACACGGTGCACCAGTTTCCATCATTTCCGACAGAGATAGTCGTTTTACTTCGAACTTTTGGCGGTCATTACAAGATTCTTTTGGATCGAAATTAGACATGAGCACTGCTTACCATCCTCAGACCGATGGTCAGAGCGAGAGGACTATTCAGACACTTGAGGACATGCTTAGAGCATGTGTGATTGACTTTGGAAATGGTTGGGCTAACCATTTGCCGCTAATCGAGTTTTCTTACAACAACAGTTACCATTCGAGCATTAAGGCTGCACCATTTGAGGCACTTTATGGTCGTAAGTGTCGATCTCCAGTTTGTTGGGCCGAAGTCGGTGAAGTACAATGTACTGGCCCGGAGATGGTACAAGAAACAACAGAAAAGATAATTCAAATTCGAGAGAGACTCGAAACTGCTAGAAGTCGACAGAAAAGCTACGCCGATGTTCGACGCAAACCATTGGAATTCCAGATCGGAGACAAAGTTATGTTGAAAGTCTCGCCTTGGAAAGGCGTAATACGTTTTGGAAAGCGCGGGAAATTGAACCCGAGATACATTGGACCATTCAAGATCCTGGAGAGGATTGGTCCGGTTGCTTACAAGCTTGAACTTCCGTCAGAACTTAGCAACGTACATAACACGTTTCATGTTTCGAACCTTAAGAAATGTCTTTCGGACGAGTCTGCCATTATACCATTAGAAGAAATACAACTCGATGACAAGCTTAACTTTGTGGAAGAACCAGTTGGAATAATGGATCGCGAGATCAAACAATTGAAACAAAGTCGAATTCCGATCGTGAAGGTTCGTTGGAATTCTCGAAGAGGACCCGAGTTTACTTGGGAACGAGAAGACCAAATGCGACGCAAGTATCCACAACTTTTCACTGAGCCTAGTACCGAGACCAACACTGACTGAATTCAGGGACTGAATTCCTTTTTGGATGGGCGACTGTCACAACCCACAATTTCAGGTCATTTTCCCAAACTTCGATATTCTACTATTCACAAATTACTATTCATCGATTACTATTCATCATTTTACTATTCATCGTTTTTGAGGTCAATTTGACATTCCGAGACACTTTCAGAAATTTTACTATTCACTTGACACTATTCATTTCCGAGAGAAAACCACTATTCACGTGCATTATTCATGTCATCGTAAATTTAGTTTACGTGTGTTCAAATTCGCGTAACCGTATTGGTTCAGGAGCGAATTCATGCATTATTGTCAGGGACACTTCATACGGACTAGAAATAGTCTGCATATCATCATTAGGGCACTTGCATACTATTCCACTCGTAGGATATCTAAATTACTACTTTTGGTACGATTAACGAATTACGTACGTTTATTTCAATAAACGCTAATACGCGAACTATAAAAGTGTCTAACGTGTCCGACACTCCCGACTATGATCCTAATACATTTTTATACTCATTTCTATAATATAAAAACTATAATATTAATTTACCCGGTATTTTGGAAATTTAACTAATACGTATCGTACGTTTAACTTAATAACGCCGGTTTTCATCAAAATTGAACGATAATCACCCTAACTCTCCGTACTTGTACCCGACTTATTTTTACAACTTTTATAACTTTATTACGTCCCGAATAACTTCAACGAAACTTATTTTTAACAAACCCGGTACCCGATTAAACCTTAAACCTTAAACCTAAACCTAACCTAACTATACTTAATCACTAACACTAATATATACTAACTAACTACCCAACACCCTTCCCCTTTTCCCTCACCAAAACCGGCCAAGCCCCCCCCCCATGGTCTTCACACTTTAAATGCCTCACCAAACTAATTTAATGCACACCAACCCAATTGTCCAAGTATATAATAAACTTTCTTAACCCATTTTCACATAAAAATCATTTTTACTTACAACTTAGCTAGTTTTCTCTCTTTTCTTGGTGTTTTGGTTCGAATTGGGTTAGACAAGGAGCAAGGAGAAGAAATTTTACAAGATCATATTATAAACTAGTTTGTATAATCATCCTTGTTAGAGTTTTGAAATAAAAACTCAAGGATTAGTAAGCTTTTTATCATCTAAACTCTCTAAACCACCAAGTAAGTATACAAACTCATTTTTATGATTTTTACAAGTTATTATTATGTTCATATAATTTTCTTATAAGATCTTACACATGTATCAACTTGTACCACTTCATTTTGTATATTTTAACTTTGAAGCCCTAAAAATGGAAACATATGAAACTCTTGTTAGACCTAGTGGTTGGATGATATTTTAGGACCCATGACACCCTAAGAAGGTGTATGGTAGGATTAGATTAGTCTTGTGGTGTTTGAAAGTGGATTGATGGATGGTGGAACTAGTTTAGAGACTTGGAAATGATTTTTGGAACTTTTGAAATACCTACTGTCCTTATTTTAAATTCGTGGGAAAATCAGTAAGTAATGACTAAGTTTTGACCAAAGATTTAGAAAATACATTCAAAAACGAAACTTTAGGCGAAAGAATCAATTAAAACGAGTTTATAACGAAGGAGTTATGATTTTTGCAAACTTAACGACGAAAACTACTTTTCCAGAAAACTGCTTGCTGTTGGGCAGAATACGATGGGTATTTTGAGGCCTTAAACGTAACCTAAAAGAGCCGAGTTGTCTAAAATATACTAGTATACACAAAGACGAATCCGTGGACATAAAGAACAAGGAAAACGAGCTTGAAACGACCGAGTTATGACCATTCTAACATCGTCAAACTATATATATATATATATGGACACAAATAAAAATAATAACGTACGCGTTAAACGGTATATTTTCTAGTAAATATTACTAAGGACTATTTTCTTATCAAACGAATACGTACGACTCGAGGGAATACTTATACGACTTAACGACGTATTTCAAGGTTTTCAATACAAGGATTTTAACGCTAACTTTAGTACGAGTTAGTACAACAAGTTATATACTTCTCTAAAATGGAATTATTTTTCCTAAGTATGGAAATCTATTTTACTATGACGATAACAAGTATTTCCAAATTACGAGTGGTATGAGTATCATGTGCATGTGCATTCATTTCATTTCGACTTGATCTTAATTAGATCGCGATTATTCATTTAGGTTGCGGCTAGTGTACGCGCCTCATTGTCCCGATTACTCTTACATCATTGTACCATCGTTGTATCATCCTTTTGAGGTGAGTTCTCATAGCCCCGTTTTAATTACTTATTTGATTTTAAATCCCACGGGGGAGATTACATTGCACAATTATTTTTGTACATGCCCAAGTATATCAAATTCCATACATTGCTTAAGTTGCCTACTACCATGTTAAGTCCCCTTATATATATCATGGACCGTTAATTTTAGCTAAGCGAGAGTGAGTGGATAGATCTATCGAGGGTGACGCCTCCATTCGTGTTTGGGTTGCTCCAAACGGACGAATGCATTTCATGTCTTAACGAATTGAGTGTCTGGTAAACACTCGGGTGGGGCATTACAAAGTCTAGCTTCGGGGTCATGAGCTTAAGAGCCAATGTAGCATTTTTGACATTCGTGTCGGTCTACTTATTACTTGTGGCTTATGTACTTACGATTTACTTACAAACCTATGATTATTCACCAACTTTATGTTGACCGTTTTTCGCAATGTATTTCTCAGGTATCTAAGGCATTTCTCATGGCATTGCATGGAGTCTCTTTGTGTATCAAGGATGACGCGTCTCTTTTGGATTTCATGCACTTTGAACTATCGTTTGATTGTACTAAACTTGTTTCTTTAAACCTTTTCCAACTTATGGGACCAATGTTTTATAACTCTGAATATTTTGAATGAATCAAACGATGTATTTTATAAACGACACTTTAGGTCGTTCAATATATCCTGGTTGTGTGCTATGATCCGTTACACCCTCAGGTATTCCATTCCGCTGCCATTAAGGTATTTTGGGGGTGTGACAGAGTATCATTGAATTAAGACAAATTTGAGTTTTGGTATAATATACTTAAAGTATATTGATGCGTAGGACATGCCAAATTCACAAGATATTCAATAGAATGAATAAATTGAATATAGGACAAAATCCCAATTACATGATTATACTTATGGATGTTGTCATTAAAGTAAATCATGAATATTTATCCTCGGACTTGAGATACCAGGTAACTACTGTGGATGTAGCTCATTTTCTGTGAGATAGTCTAACACTATCCGTAACTGGTAGTTATAAGGATTATTTTCAGAGGTGATGCGAAGTTCATGGGTTATGCTTGTAGTCAATACAGGATTTGGTTCCTTCAAATTTGTTTTGAAGTTTAATAATGTTAGGCCATTCGTAGGATTGACAAGATGTTTGCATGGCCATGCCCAAGGTCTATCTGGAATACGTTCAGATGAATTGGTAATCTTGCTTGATCACAAATAACGAGAAACAAAAGTTAATTATGGAATGACTTCGATCCATATCCATATTAACAAAGTATTAGAATCAAAAGGATAAGTATGATGATGAATCATCAATGGTGGTTTTTCCAGGAAACCATACTCGTGATCGTTCTAGGGACATTGGCGTGTTATGCTAGACTAACCAATGTCATTATTACATTAATGTATATCAGAGTGGGAGCACGCTTTACGTATGAGTTTCAATTAATTAATAATTATTATATTTAGTTATGAATAATTATTAACTTCACGAAATAAACACTTAATGGTTACTAACGACCGTTAGACGAAAGATGAAGGACTAAACGTGAAATAGTGTTCAAGAAAGATCTAGAATGGGTATCCTTGACCCATGATCGGCTGAACCCAACCCAATGGGGCGTAGGGTTTGTATCTTGTGCTCCAAGATTGAGAATAGTATAAATACATGACCCCATGTATTCATTCTCTCATCTCTTGGTTCACTTGCAAACCTAAGTCTTTCTTTCTTCTCTTTCTTTGAGCTATAGGCGATCCAATACACCATTATAGGTTCCTATTCGATTGATGCGTGGGGTTTGCACCAGGCTTTACCTCTCAAGGGATCTTGAGAAGCTTACAACCCCCACCAGGCAGTGTACCTGATCGATGTAGTATAGTATAATGACAAGTATCGGGGGATTGATCGTTCAGCTAGGAATAGTGTCGCTAGGATTAGAAAACCTAAAGACTAGGTCTAGAGATGAGGGATGATTCTTTTTGTCTTTTTATAATTTTTTAGAAAGCAATTAAAAATCTCGGGTTTGGAAGGAGTTTGGCGGAATTAGTTGCTAGTCAACTAACCCAATACTAAGATGCAATCAAAATAAAATACTAAAAATGAAATTAAACCAAATTATACTAAAGTTGTGAGCAATATGTGGGAGAAATGTGTTTACTTAGATTTCACTACTCCCTAGATATCTTTTACACGTTAATTACTTGTTATAGTTGCGTGGATGACGGATTGTATTCCTTAATACCATTCATGGGGTGGCGTACTTACTTCCCCAATCCTATGAGCGCCTACTTCACTCCTATGTCGAGCCGGCTAAGAAGCTCCTAACATGGGATCATTAGAATTTACTCATGCATTAAATACAACCAATAAAACCTAGTACACATCGGTTCATGTTTCCTAAGACGTTCAAGCATGTTACACAATGGAGATCTGCCAGTTTTCTTAAGCCTAACATTGAAATCATTCATCCAATACAACCATAAACAAGTAATCAACACATAATTAACATCTAGGTTTCATTAGATCCAAGCAAACACAAGATAGATCTAGCCTAGCATGTTGAAATCAAGACAAGTAAAAGATATAATCAACCAACACATAGACATATTGATTGAATTAAGAGAAGACTTATCTTAATAGAACATGGAAGGATTCAAGGGGTGAAAACCCTTGAAAGTACTGCAAAATATGAGCTAGGGTTTACAAAGTTCGGCCCTAGTTTCTCCACACAAGTTCCTCTCTTTATGAATGAAAAATAGAAAACTATATATAGAATTTGATAGGTGGCGGCATCATGAACAAATGTCTGACGCCGTCATCTCGCCGCCAAATAGTTCCTCGGACTGCCTAGATCTGGGTCTGACGCCGTCATGTATTCTCCTTATGCAGGCCGTCACAAAATTTAGTCTTGACGCCCTTGTTGTGACGCCGTCAGGTTTGCACTGGGTCGTCACCACTTTTACTCTTGACGCCGTCAGGATCTTCCTCTTGACGCCGTCAGGTACTGTTCTCAGCATGGAAAATTAAGTCTTTGGCGTTTTCTTCACTTTTATGCTCCAAAAACGTCCGAATTGCTTCCTTTTCCAGAATTCACTCCCAAAGTACCTAAAATCACAAAAGGAACGATTTAGGGTAATATTTGATCAAATAAATTCAATTCCGAGCATAAATAACCCCTAAAAGTGGTTCATTTTTCGCCTCATCATATACCCTTACACTTGAGATTTGCTTGTCCTCAAGCAAATGCGCTTTTATTCTAGTCAAAATACAAGTTAGGGGTCATTTAACATTAATATAAAAGTAATTACAACAAATAATCGTTCCACTAAAGACCAAAGACAAGAACGGAGGTCATATACTAGCACCTCACAAATAGTGTTTAAATACTCACATCTCTCGGGTGTAATAAGGTAATATCACATTATGGAAACGGAAAATATCTCTCACTACCTGTCATAGCAAAACAGATTACCATAGGCTTGGGAAACCTCCACCACATGGCGTAAGCACCTAGGATAAACTATCAAAGAGGTCTTTTAAAGGGTTGTAACGTTAGGTGTAGGGATATGGAATACACTGTTTTGTTGGATATAGGCAGTCTCTACTGGTGGCGAGTTAACAATCTTGGTTAATTACATGTACAATATGGCGTTGCTAAGCCAAGACTAGACTCGACTTAAGCTAATAAATCAAAAATAACAAAAACATAAAATGAACATAGAATAAAAAAGGGATGGTAGTCCGTATGTTTTTTCTCTTTTCTTTTTCTATTTTTTTCTTTTCTTTTTCTTCATTTTTCGATTTTTTTTTTTTTTTTTTTGCATACACTCTTACCCTACCATCCAAAATAATACATCGTAGGGAATGAAAATTCCCCTTACACTTGAATTTTTACATACTTTACAATAAACTAATCTAATGACTCGAATTAAGAAAATCAAAAAACTTGGAGTACTTTTATGATTAACGCACATACGGGGGTAATAATATTATGTTCTTCCCCATTACTCCATAAAATAAGTACTTTACCCATGAGTCCCAATCGTCCCAAAACAATATGTACAAGGATATGACTCGACTTAGCAACCATGTAATCAATTAGATAATTAACTTAGGGTTTAACAAATAACAATAATGCACTAAAGATGAGTACTTACACGGAAGGCTAAGGCGATTTGGGTGTACATTTAAGTGGGGTGTAACAAATTCTTCCTTTAAGTAAAATTCTTAAAGTTAGAAATGAAAAGATAGGCTCGGAGGGGTGTACTAGGGGTTTCGTGTACTAAAAATGAGTACAACGCTAAGGTGTGGGAAAAATTAATTGACTTAACTAGCCAAGTAATATGACTTAAATGGTCAAGTAATTATGATACGGGTTTAATACAAGGGTGATCCTAATGCCTCTTATCATGTAGTAAATCCTACCACACGAATGTAGTCTCACTAGCGGTCTCGGGATGCATCACTAACGCAAGTTCTAGAATCTAAATGCTACCGGTACACTCATAAGCACTAATAGTAAATGTTTTTCCTATCAAATCTAAAGGCGAACCTCACATATTTGGGTGGAAATTTTTTCTGAATAGTACGGTTTTGTGCTAGTCATACAATCTCCTATCCATGAGACGCTTGCTATGGCTAAAGTTTCACTCCTAAATGTTGTAAAAAAATTTAAATTTCGCGCTAAAATTACACTAACAAGTATTTCTCATAGTTTTATTACACATCTACCATCAAACAAACAAACTCAAGCGAAAGTGTATCTGTAAGGTATCATCATTTTACCCTCCCCTTACACTTAGGATGAACATTGTCCCCAATGTAAAAGTGAAATAAGTAAAACGAATGAAATCAAATACTCCCCTGATTCGCTCGGTATGGATAATAAGGTGGCCAGGTTAGATCTTCCTCCAAGAAAATGAACAATCAAAGCTTCCCTTCCAGAATAATAATCATCTTCTTGTCATACATAACCTGTAAATCCTGAGAAAACAGACAAGGCAACCTCGCATAAAATCGGCGGCAATCTACATATACTAATAAATCCTAGAAAACAAAATAAGATATAATGCTTGTGGAATGATGTTTGCAGATTTCCTGGAGATTATAAAACTAATAATTCAACAAAAACTTTAAGACTCCGTTAGAAAAACAAAACTGGTAAAATTTCCAGATTTTTACACGTGACGCCGTCAGGAGTAAACTCGTAACACCGTCAGAAGTGACCTGCAGAAATTCTTATGTTAAGTTTCTGGAAAATTTCTGGAAAAACTTGGTCCTACTTCCTAGAAAATCCTGCAAAACTTCATTATGACTCGATACAAGCATTTGACTCTAACAAATACGAATATACATGTTCACTTAATATTGTGGATAATCATGATCGGTTTGTTTCTTAAAAACATATTTGGGGTTTCCCCTTACACTTATCTTTTGCAAAAATACCTTTGGGTGAAGTTAAGACTAGGCCAAACAACAAAGTAAAGTATTTCCACTATTTTAGTTTTGAAACATGATCTACCAACAATAAAAATAAAGCATGCATACGGAAGCAAATAACAAACAAACAAAATAAAAATCACACACAATCATGGGTTGCCTCCCAAGAAACGCTTTTCTTTATTTACGAGTCTTGTAGCTAGACTCAAGGTCATGGGTTACTACGTGATCTCATCGTTGGTTCCACTCTCTAGGTCGTCTTCTAAACCAGTTTTGTACTCTGGACCTAATTGCAAGCATTCTTTGTAGAAACCAAGCATCCTATTCTTCACATACTCTACTCCTCTACGTCTATCCTCATCATTCCTATAATAAGCCGCTTGTTTGTGTTCCTTTTCTATATTAGAAAGGAGGAGGTATTGCTCAATCTTGTAGGGCATTTGGTAGGCAATCTCATCATTCTCTTCCTTGAACCTAACTATCCCTAAAGTCGGATCATAACTCATCCTAGTGGCCTCAACAAATGGTTTTCCGAATATTACTTGGCTTAGGCAATCATCTATCACCGGACGAGTGTCTTCTACTATCATAAAATCGATCTCATAGGTGAAATTACCT
This sequence comes from Artemisia argyi, assembly GCA_030686995.1. Taxonomy (NCBI): domain Eukaryota; kingdom Viridiplantae; phylum Streptophyta; class Magnoliopsida; order Asterales; family Asteraceae; genus Artemisia; species Artemisia argyi. The sequence continues at coordinate 205,870,064 of CM060680.1, forward strand.
ATAATCACATGCAATCCCTTCACTCTTCCTACAAAATTACTTATCAAATTCTTATTGGGCATCATCCTATAATCAAGTTGTTTCTTCATCACCCAATTGTAATAAGTCCTAGTCATGATGTTCATAGGAGATCTAGGATCGATATAAGCTTTCCATATATGCATGTGCCCGATGTTGCATGGTATGTTGATGTTAGAGGGGTCTCCCATTTTGATAAGGGGTGTGCCAAGGATATATGGTGTCTCGGGGCCATCGAATAAATCCTTATGGTATTCCTGTTCTTCCTTGGTGGGCAACTTATCAAAGTGCTTTTCTATAGTCTCTACTTCCTCTAACTCCTCTCCCTTATTAACCTCAACTTCATCTTTGACACTTTCTTCTATATCCTTATCTATTGGCTTAATGGTGACAACATTGACAAAGTGGACATGTTTGGATGATGAGGGGTCCTTAATTTGGATTCCGTTATTGGTGTCCCTAGTGTCCTTCCTAGGTGTAGTTAACGCTTGGTTGTTGAGGGCTTTCAACAAGTTATCTATCTTGTTGGTCATCTCCGTTTGTTGTTGGTTGAATTCGGTTTCAAACCTAGCTATGCGAGCCTCTTGAGATGCCATGAACTTGGACATCAATCCTTCAAGATTGTTGGTACTACCATAGTTGTTAGAAGGGTTGTTGTTGAAAGTACGGTTGGAGGGTGGACCGTTTGGTTGGTAACGATTAGGCGGATTGGAAGAATTGGCTTGATTTTGTTTCCACCTAAGGTTTGGGTGATTTTTCCAAGAGGGGTTGTAGGAATCACCGTAAGGGTTTGGCTCGGGTTTGAAAGTGTATCACTTATCTCCCGCTTCGTCGGTACGCGAGGATGCGTAGTCCGCAAAAGCTGTTCCGGGGATTCCACACAATCACGAGTGTCATGGGGACCACAACATAATTCGAATGAAGAAGTGATTTTGTTCACTTGGCTTGAAGGCTTAGGAGCTTCGTAAGATTTCATGAGAAACTTGACTTGGTCCTTAAGTTCCATGATCCTACGGTCGGGAGTGCTAGAGTTGTTCGAAGGCAAAGATATTGCCTTGACCGTTTTGTTCAAATTACAGGGATCATTCCAACTTTCGTTGTCATAGAGAGCAAGATCTTCTATGAGTTCCCATGATTGTTCCGCACTTAGATCACGTAGCTTACCACCGGCCGATTGGTCAATGGCCTTGTGGAGAGATCGATATGGTCATAGAAGATTTGGACTTGGAGCCAAAGATCTATGCCATGATGAGGGACTTTTTGGAGTAAGTCCTTGAATCGAGTCCATGCTTCATATAGAGTTTCACCTTGACGTTGTTGGAACATCAAGATATCATTTCTAAGCTTGGTAGTTCTCCCCGGTGGGAAAAATTGAGCAAGGAAACGAGTGGTGAGATCATCCCATGAGGTGATGGATCCCGCGGGTAAACGTTCAAGCCATTGGCTAGCTTGATCATGTAGAGAGAATTGGAATAGGCGTAAACGGGTTGACTCTCTAGTTGTAACATCAAGGTCTATATAATCTACGATTTTAAGGAAGTCCTTGAGATGTTGGTTTGGATCTTCGGAACGAAGTCCATGGAATGCACATCCGCTTTGCACCAACCGGATGGTGTCGGATCGCAAGGGGGTCACATTGGCTCCGGTGAGCTCAATAGTGTTTCGATAGCCTTGGTGGCTAGGTCGGGAATACTCTCCTAAGGTTCGGGGCCTAAGAGGTTCTCGTGGTGGGTTTTGTTGTGGTGGGATGACGGGTTCAAAGATGTTCCCATCGTCCATGATGTCGGGTGGTGAAGAGTTACGAACAAAAACACGAAGAAATAAGATAGACTAAAGAGATCCTAAAAAATAAAAATAAAATCTTACTAGAAAGGAATCTAGCAAGTAGACCTAATAAAAGGAGATTCTAACCTAGACAATAACTATTCCCCGGGCTGCGGCGCCAAAAACTTGGTAGCGTAAGGATTTGCACCAGGCTTTACCTCTCAAGGGATCTTGAGAAGCTTACAACCCCCACCAGGCAGTGTACCTGATCGATGTAGTATAGTATAATGACAAGTACCGGGGGATTGATCGTTCAGCTAGGAATAGTGTCGCTAGGATTAGAAAACCTAAAGACTAGGTCTAGAGATGAGGGATGATTCTTTTTGTATTTTTATAATTTTTTAGACAGCAATTAAAAATCTCGGGTTTTGAAGGAGTTTGGCGGAATTAGTTGCTAGTCAACTAACCCAATACTAAGATGCAATCAAAATAAAATACTAAAAATTAAATTAAACTAAATTATACTAAAGTTGTGAGCAATATGTGGGAGAAATGTGTTTACTTAGATTTCACTACTCCCTAGATATCTTTTACACGTTAATTACTTGTTATAGTTGCGTGGATGACGGATTGTATTCCTTAATACCATTCATGGGGTGGCGTACTTACTTCCCCAATCCTATGAGCGCCTACTTCACTCCTATGTCGAGCCGGCTAAGAAGCTCCTAACATGGGATCATTAGAATTTACTCATGCATTAAATACAACCAATAAAACCTAGTACACATCGGTTCATGTTTCCTAAGACGTTCAAGCATGTTACACAATGGAGATCTGCCAGTTTTCTTAAGCCTAACATTGAAATCATTCATCCAATACAACCATAAACAAGTAATCAACACATAATTAACATCTAGGTTTCATTAGATCCAAGCAAACACAAGATAGATCTAGCCTAGCATGTTGAAATCAAGACAAGTAAAAGATATAATCAACCAACACATAGACATATTGATTGAATTAAGAGAAGACTTATCTTAATAGAACATGGAAGGATTCAAGGGGTGAATACCCTTGAAAGTACTGCAAAATATGAGCTAGGGTTTACAAAGTTCGGCCCTAGTTTCTCCACATAAGTTCCTCTCTTTATGAATGAAAAATAGAAAACTATATATAGAATTTGATAGGTGACGGCGTCAAGAACAAATGTCTGACGCCGTCATCTCGCCGCCAAATAGTTCCTCGGACTGCCTAGATCTGGGTCTGACATCGTCATGTATTCTCCTTATGCAGGCCGTCACAAAATTTAGTCTTGACGCCCTTGTTGTGACACCGTCAGGTTTGCACTGGGTCGTCACCACTTTTACTCTTGACGCCGTCAGGATCTTCCTCTTGACGCCGTCAGGTACTGTTCTCAGCATGGAAAATTAAGTCTTTGGCGTTTTCTTCACTTTTATGCTCCAAAAACGTCTGAATTGCTTCCTTTTCCAGAATTCACTCCCAAAGTACCTAAAATCACAAAAGGAACGATTTAGGGTAATATTTGATCAAATAAATTCAATTCCGGGCTTAAATGACCCCCTAAAAGTGGTTCATTTTTTGCCTCATCATCGATCAACTAAGGCTCAACCAAGTGGTGTTTGCTCGTGATCAAGAACCTAGCTTTTCTAATTGAAACGCTAATATACCTGTATTCGAGAACGAAATGTTAACATACTTTTGTTAAGAAAGTGTTGCCCTATTAGACTAAATCCTTAGTCGACCACCATAAACCCTAATTAGGGTTTATATTGTTCTTGATCTTTGATTTCTTGTTCTTGCTAGAAATCACAAAAGAGCTATGCATATTCTTTTATATTCGGTTAATTCTATTACATGTATTTGATCTATTTCCGCTGCGTTGCTTGATGGTGTTTATGTTTATATCATTATCATTATTTACATATTACAACAAGTTGATAGCATCATCTTTTGAATTAAAATATAACAGCATGACAGCATCAATTAGTTCGTTTCTTCACACAATCATGCATAAAACGCAACTGAAATTGGTTACATAAGCAAAACACAATGATGTTTTTTTTTTACACTAATTAGTCAACCAATGTCCATGGGAAATCTTCAAATGGGTATAAAGCAAAGATTGAACAGCAAGTAGACAACAATAAAAAGCTCTTAATGGATTTTATGTAATCGTTTGCTTGGGGAACTTTTGGAACTAAAACCACAATAAAAAAACCTGTCAGTGAGATTTTTGTTCACTTGGACATTGTTATACTGATGTATATACAGCTGATATTTTGTGGGAACTTGTAACTATTTAGAATTTCACAACTAACTAAGATGTGTCAAAGATTGAAGTTAGTTGTTGTAGATGAAATATTGTCTCTCTCAAGGTAAAGACAAATGGAAATTTTGAAAAAAGAAAATGAAAGTATTAGGCTAGACACAATAAGGAGGGTCAATCCCCCTCATTTTCTCTGCCATGTCAGCTATCTCTCTCCAGCGACCTGCAGACAATTCAGTGCCCCAGCAAGGGCGACCAAGTTAATTTTTTTTAATACTTAAAAAAACCTTAATAATTAAAACATTAATTTCATTAATACTTCAAATATTACATGGATTGAAAACATTACATAATAATTAAAACTTAATAATTAAACTACAAACTTAAAAACTAAAACTTCAATTGTAATCTGGGTGATTGATGAGTGTGTAAATACTCATCATTTTTACTTAATCTGAGCTGCCAAAACCCAAAAACACTCAAATATGCATCATAATATTGAAAATATCTCATAAATGTGTTTTATATGTTTCAGATGCAAAATGATAAAAAACAGATGAAATATGAATAAAGTTTGCATAATTGGCAGTTTCAGTCCCTCAACTTTCAAAACTTGTCAAAACTAGTCCCTGGTTATTCTAAAACATGAAAAAGTCACCAAAGGTCCTTTTTGAATCAAAAATTACATATTTAGTCCTTTGGAGCAAAGTTTCACAAAATTACAAGTTTAGTCCCTGGAGTTTACAAAGTTGACAGATTTAGTCCCTAGTTATTTAAAACATGGAAAAATATCATCAAAGGTCCTTGGGGATTAACAAGTTGTCAAAATTAGTCCTTTAAAGTTTAAATTTCAAAAATGGAAACTTTGGTCCCCCAAGTTTCAAAATTACAAAAATGGTCCCTGGGTAATAAAAATGGAAATTTTATAATTTTTAACCTTTGTTGGTCAAAGGTTAAAAATTATATAATTTTTAACCTTTGTACTATTCATATATGGCATAAATGGTCCTTTGATAAACTTTGTAACAGTTACAGGTTCAACCCTTCAAGAATTCAGAAATTACATTTTTGGTCCTTGGGCTTAATAACATACAAACCAACCGGACCCTTAAATATCTAAAAATCCAAATCCAAATACACAACACAACCAGCCCACCCTTTTTATTAAAACCCCAAGCCCAACACCAAGGGCCCAAACCACCCAACCCTTAGATATTACCAGGGTCAAACGGGTCAAACCCACCCACTGTTCACCTTTCCCTCTCCCTCACTCACTGCAATACCACCCCTTCCACATCCCTGGTTTTACCCCAACTTGACTCCCTCCTTACACACCATGTCCCCTCCACCTCCAAAACATTCCAAACACCCTTAATTAGCCTGGAAATCCTCACACGCAACCAAAAATATCCACAGATATTTTTGGCGCCAAAAAGCATAATTTAATGGCCAGGATTCATTTGACCAAATCAAAGGTTCAGATGAAGTGGGATATGCTCAGAGACTCAAGTGAAAACCTAATTTTGGCTATAAAGAGAAGAAGGAAGAGCAGAGAAGAATAATTAGATTAGGTAGTGTAGTGTAGTTTTCGAATAGTGTAATTCATAATTTCTAGTGTAATTTAAAGCTTTCAAGCTGTATTTCTAATCATCTCAGTGTATTTCAAACTCATTTCAAGTATCAATTTCATTATTATCTTAGTGAATTCAGTTTATGCATTTTCAAAAATCTCATATTAGACAAATATTGTTTGTAATTGATGCCATGGACTGATTAGGCAATATAAGTTCCTTGAATAACTTATCAAAGCTATTAGAAGTATTAAAACTCAGATTAGTAATCAAAAAGCAAAAATTCCAAAAAAAAATAAGAAAAATAGAAAGAAAATAAACAAAACACAAGTTCAAGTGGAAGGATTGTGAAGCAGAGGTGAAAGCAGGGTTAGAGACCTCATGGGAGGTCAATAGGATTGATTCTAGTACCTTGGTTCACTGGTCTCACTTGAATTCCATTTTGTAAGCTTTTTATCCATTTTGGTATTCTACTGTTGTAATGCTTATTACTGCTTAATCATTGTATCTGTGTGCTTATTTAGTATTTGTCAGTTGTTTTATTGATTAAAGTTTTATGCTTGTTCATTTAAATTACTTGTTGCTTAAAATTCCATTTTCACTGTATGATGCTTGTTTTTTATAATCTGGTTGTAAGCTGTATTTGACTACATGTTTCAGCTTAAAAAGGTCTAATTTGACAAATTACTACCTTTGGAGTTGATATGATAGGCTGATTCAGTCTAATGCTTTGAAAATCACAAATAAGTCTATTTATAGGGTTGTTTGGATTAGTTGTTATCTGTGGTCTATTAGGTGTTTTGTGAGTTGTTCTTGGTTGCTACATGTTGCTCTGAGTTACTTTAGGTTTGACAAATGATGCGTGGGAATTGCACCAGGCTTTACCTCTCAAGGGATCTTGAGAAGCTTACAACCCCCACTAGGCAGTGTACCTGATCGTTGTAGTATAGTATAGTGACAAGTACCGGGGGATTGATCGTTCAGCTAGGAATAGTGTCGCTAGGATTAGAAAACCTAAATACTAGTTCTAAAGGTGAGGGATGATTATTTTTGTATGTTTATATTTTTTAGAAAGCAAGTAAAAATCTCGGGTTTGAAGGATTTGGGCGGAATTAGTTGCTAGTCAACTAACCCAATACTAAGATGCAATCAAAATAAAATACTAAAAATGAAATTAAACTAAATTATACTAGAGTTGTGAGCAATAAGTGGAGAAAATGTGTTTACTTAGATTTCACTACTCCCTAGACATCTTTTACACGTTAATTACTTGTTATAGTTGTATGGATGACGGATTGTATTCCTTAATACCATTCATGGGGTATCGCACATAACTCCCCAAATCTATGAGCTCTTATCTCCTCCTATACCATGCCCAGCACAACCATAGGGATTGAAAACAGTGGCTCATGCATTAAATACAACCAATAAAGACCTTAGTGCAATCGGTTCATGTTTCCTAAGACGTTCAAGCATGTTACCATTTGGAGATCTGCCAGTTTTCTTAAGCCTAACATATAAATTCACTCATCCAAAACAAACTATAAACAAGTAATCAACATATAATCAACATCTAGGTTTCATTAGATCCAAGCAAACACAAGATAGATCTAGCCTAGCATGATGAAATTAAGACAAGAACAAGATATAGACAACCAACACATAGACATATTGATTGAATTAAAAGAACACTTATCTTAATTACGCATGAAAGGTATCAAGGGGTTGGAACCCTTGAAAAACCTGTAAAATTCGCACCAAAATCGTACTAGGGTTTCTCCAAAACTTCTCTCTCTTAATGTGTAAAAATTAGAAAACTATATATAGGAAATAGGGTCTGACGGCGTCAAGACCAAATAGGTGACGCCGTCACCTCGCCGCCAAAATAATTCTCGGACTGCCTTGATCTACTTCTGACGCCGTCATGTGTTATTCATTTCCAGGCCGTCATGCATTTTCCTCTTGACGCCCTTCCTTGTGACGCCGTCAAATCTGTTCTGGATCGTCATGGAAATTGCTCTTGACGCCGTCAGGATGTTACTCTTGACGCCGTCACCTACTGTTCCAGCAAGGAAAACTAAGACTTTGGCGTTTTCTTCACTTTTATGCTCCAAAAACGTCCGAATTGCTTCCTTTTCCAGATTTCTCTCCCAAAGTACCTAAAATCACAAAAGGAACGATTTAGGGAAATATTTGATCAAATAAATTCGAATTCCGGCTTAAATGACCCCCTAAAAGTGGTTCTTTTTCGCCTCATCATATACCCTTACACTTGAGATTTTCTTGTCCTCAAGCAAATGCGCTTTTATTCTACTCAAAAAACAAGTTAGGGGTCATTTAACACTAACATAAAAGTAATTACAACAAATAATCGTTCCACTAAAGACCAATAGACAAGCACGGAGGTCATACACAAGCACCTCACAAATAGTGTTTAGATACTCACATCTCTCGGGTGTAATAAAGTATAAATTACAATATGGAAACGGAAGATATCTCTCACTACCTGTCATAGCAAAATAGATTACCATAGGCTTGGGAAAGGATCAAACCTCCACCACATGGCGTAAGCACCTAGGATAAACTATCAAAGAGGTCTTTTAAAGGGTTGTAACGTTAGGTGTAGGGATATGAAATACACGGTTTTGTTGGATAAAGGAAGTTTTACTGGTGGCGAGTTAACAATCTTGGTTAATTACATGTACAATATGGCGTTGCTAAGCCAAGACTAGACTCGACTTAAGCTAAAAAATGAGAAATAACAAAAACATAAAAATGAACATAGAATGAAAAGGGATGGTAGTCCGTATGTTTTTCTCTTTTTTTTCTTTTTTTTTTCTTTTTCGATTTTTATCTTTTTTTTTCTTGATTTTTTTGATTTTTTTTCTTTTTTTTTTTTTGCATACACTCTTACCCTACCATCCAAAATAATAGATCATAGGGAATGGTAATTCCCCTTACACTTGAATCTTTACATACTTTACAATCAACTAAACTAATGACTCGAATTAAGAAAAATTAAAACACTTGGAGCACTTTTAAGATTAACGTACGTATGGGGGTAATAAATGATGTTCTTCCCCAATACTCCATAAAATAAGTACTTACCCATGAGTCCCAATCGTCCCAAAACAATATGTACAAGGATATGACTCAACTTAGCAACCATGTAATCAATTAGATAGTTAACTTAGGGTTTAACAAATAATAATAATGCACTAAAAATGAGCGCATACACGGAAGGCTAAGGCGATTTGGTTGTACATTTAAGTGGGGTGTAACAAATTCTTCCTTTAAGTAAAATGCTTAAAGTTAGAAACGAAAAGATAGGCTCGGAGGGGTGTACTAGGGGTTTCGTGTACTAAAAATGAGTACAACGCTAAGGGTGTGGGAAAAATTAGTTGACTTAACTAGCCAAGTAATATGACTTAAATGGTCAAGTAATTATAATACGGGTTTAACACAAGGGTGATCCTAATGCCTCTTATCATGTAGTAAATCCTACTACACGAATGTAGTCTCACTAGCGGTCTCGGGATGCATCACTAACCCAAGTTCTAGAATCTAAATGCTACTGGTACACTCATAAGCACTAATAGTAAATGCTTTTCCTATCAAATCTAAAGGCGAACCTCACATATTTGGGTGGAAAATTTTTCTGAATATACGGTTATGTGCTAGTCATACAATCTCCTATCCATGAGACGCTTGCTATGGCTAAAGTTTCACTCCTAAATGTTGTAAAAAAAAATTAAATTTGGCGCTAAAATTGCACTAACAAGTATTTCTCATAGTTTTATTACACATCTACCATTAAACAAAACTGATGCGTGGGAATCGCACCTTGCTTTACCTCTCGAGGGATCTCGAGAAGCTTACAACCCCCACCAGGCAGTGTACCTGATCGTTGTAGTATAGTATAGTGACAAGTACCGGGGGATTGATCGTTCAGCTTAGGAATAGTGTCGCTAGGGTTAGAAAACCTAATTAATAGTTCTATAGGTGAGGGATGATTATTTTTGTATTTTTATATTATATGAAAGCAAGTAAAATCTCGGGTTTTGAAGGAGTGGGCGGAATTAGTTGCTAATCAACTAACCCAAAACTTAAGATGCAATCAAAATAAAATAATAAAAATGAAAATAAACTAATTATACTAAAGTTGTGAGCAGTAATTGGAGAAATTGTGTTTACTTAGACTTCACTACTCCCTAGATATCTTTTACATGTTAATTACTTGTTACACTTGTATGGATGACGGATTGTATTCCTTAATACCATTCGTGGGGTGGCATACATAACTCCCCAACTCTATGAGCTCTTATCTCCTCCTACACCATGACCCAGCACAACTATAGGGATTGTAAACAGTGGCTCATGCATTAAATACAACCAATAAAGACCTAGTACGCCTCGGTTCATGTTTCTTAAGACGTTCAAGCATGTTACCATTTGGAGATCTGCCAGTTTTCTTAAGCCTAACATATAAATCATTCATCCAAAACAAGAATAGACAAGTAATCAACACATAATCAACATCTAGGTTTCATTAGATCTAAGCAAACACAAAAGAGATCTAGCCTAGCATAATGGAATTGAGATAAGAACAAGATATAAACAATCAACACATAGACATATTGATTGAATTGAAAGAACACTTATCTCAATTACAATGCAAGGTCTCAAGGGTTTGGAACCCTTGAAAAACCTGTAAAAGATGCACCAAAATCGTCTTTAGGGTTTCACCAAAACTTCTCTTTTTTTAATGAAAAAACTAGAAAACTATATATAGGAAAAACAAGCTGACGGCGTCAAGAGTTACATGTGACGCCGTCACCTCGCCGCCATATACTTCCTCGAACGGCCTTGATCCACTTATGACGGCCTATGTGACGCCGTCATCAACCACGGTATTTTATTCTTGCCACTTTGACGCCGTCATGAAGGCTTCTGACGCCGTCACCACCTTCGGTAATTAATTCCTCATGTCTGACGCCGTCAAGATGGTAGTCTTGACGCCGTCACCTTGTATCTTCAGCATGGAAATTTGGTACTTAGCCATTTTCTTCACTTTTATGCTCCAAAAACGTCCAAAATGGCTTCTTTTCCAGAATTCACTCTCCAAACACCTAAAATCACAAAAGGAACGATTTAGGGCAATATTTGATCAAATAAATTCGGATTCGGGCTTAAATGACCCCCTAAAAACGGATCATTTTTTGCCTCATCATATACCCTTACACTTGAGATTTGCTTGTCCTCAAGCAAATGAGCTTTTATTCTACTCAAAAGACAAGTTAGGGGTCATTTAACACTAATATAAAAGTAATTACAACAAATAATCGTTCCACTAAAGACCAATAGACAAGCACGGAGGTCATACACAAGCACCTCACAAATAGTGTTTAGATACTCACATCTCTCGGGTGTAATAAAGTAATATAACATTATGGAAATGGAAGATATCTCTCACTACCTGTCATAGCAAAATAGATTACCATAGGCTTGGGAAAGGATAAAACCTCCACCACATGGCGTAAGCACCTAGGATAAACTATCAAAGAGGTCTTTTAAAAGGGTTTTAATGTTAGGTATAGGGATATGAATTACACGGTTTTGTTGGATAAAGGAAATTTTACTGGTGGCGAGTTAACAATCTCGGTTAATTACATGTACAAGATGGCGTTGCTAAGCCAAGACTAGACTCGACTTAAGCTAATAAATGAAAAATAATAAAAACATAGAATGAACATAGAATGAAAATGGGATGGTAGTCCGTATGTTTTTTTTCTCTTTTTTTTCTTTTTCTATTTTTTTTTCTTTTTCTTGATTTTTTCGATTTTTTTTTTTTTTTTTTTTTTTTTTTTTTTTTTTTTTGTGCATACACTCTTACCCTACCATCCAAAATAATACATCATAGGGAATGGGAATTCCCCTTACACTTGAATCTTTACATACTTTACAATAAACTAAACTAATGACTCGAATTAAGAAAATCAAAACACTTGGAGCACTTTTAAGATTAATGTACATATGGGGGTAATATATGATGTTCTTCCCCATTACTCCATAAAATAAGTACTTACCCATGAGTCCCAATCGTCCCAAAACAATATGTACAAGGATATGACTCGACTTAGCAACCATGTAATCAATTAGAAAGTTAACTTAGGGTTTAACAGATAACAATAATGCACTAAAAATGAGCGCATACACGGAAGGCTAAGGCGATTTGGGTGTACATTTAAGTGGGGTGTAACAAATTCTTCCTTTAAGTAAGATGCTTAAAGTTAGAAACGAAAAGATTGGCTCGGAGGGGTGTACTAGGGGTTTCGTGTACTAAAAATGAGTACAACGCTAAGGGTGTGGGAAAAATTAGTTGACTTAACTAGTCAAGTAATATGACTTAAATGGTCAAGTAATTATAATACGGGTTTAACACAAGGGTGATCCTAATGCCTCTTATCATGTAGTAAATCCTACCACACGAATGTAGTCTCACTAGCGGTCTCGGGATGCATCACTAACGCAAGTTCTAGAATCTAAATGCTACCGGTACACTCATAAGCACCAATAATAAATGCTTTTCCTATCAAAACTAAAGGCGAACCTCACATTTTTGGGTGGAAAATTTTTCTGAATATACGGTTATGTGCTAGTCATACAACCTCCTATCCATGAGACGCTTGCTATGGCTAAAGTTTCACTCTTAAATGTTGTAAAAAATTTTAAATTTGGTGCTAAAATTACACTAACAAGTATTTCTCATAGTTTTATTACTTATCTACTATCAAACAAAACAAACTCAAGCGAAAGTGCATATGTAAGGTATCATCTTTTTACCCTCCCCTTACACTTAAGATGAACATTGTCCCCAATGTTCAAGTAAAGAATGTAAAAGTTAAAAAGTAAAGAGAATGAAATCAAATACTCCCCTGATTCGCTCGGTATGGATTATAGGTTGGCCAGGTTAAATCTTCCTCCAAGAAAACGAACAATCAAAGCTTCCCTTCCAGAATATAAATCATCCTCTTGTCATACATAACCTGTAAATCCTGACAAAAATAGACAAGACAACCTCGCGTAAAATCGGCGGCATCCTATATAAGTTACTAAATCCTAGAAAACAAAGTAAGATATATTGCTTGTGGAATGAAGTTTGCAGATCTCCTGGAGATTTTAAAACTTAATAATTCACAAAAACCATAAGACTCTGTTAGAAAAACAAAACCGGTAAAATTTCCAGATTTTAACTCCTGACGCCGTCAAGAGTAAACCTCTGACGCCGTCAGAATGGACCTGCAGAAATTCTTATGTTAAGTTTTCGGAAAATTTCTGGAAAAACTTGGTCCTACTTCCTGGAAAATCCTGCAAAACTTCATTATGACTCAATACAAGCATTTGACTCTAACAAATACGAATATACATGTTCATTTAATATTGTGGAGAATCATGATCGGTTTGTTTCTTGAAAACATATTTGGGGTTTCCCCTTACACTTATCTTTTGCAAAAATACTTTTAGGTTGGAGTTAAGACTAGGCCAAACAACATAGTAAAGTATTCTCACATTTTAATTGAGAAACATGATCAACCAACAATAAAAATAAAGCATGCATACGGAAGCAAATAACAATCAAACAAATAAAATCACACAAAACATGGGTTGCCTCCCAAGAAGCGCTTTTCTTTATTTACGAGTCTTGTAGCTAGACTCAAGGTCATGGGTTACTACGTGATCTCATCATTGTTTCCACTCTCTAGGTCGTCTTCTAAACCAGTTTTGTATTCCGGACCTAGTTGCAAACATTCTTTGTAGAAACCAAGCATCCTATTTCTAACATACTCTACTCCCCTACGTCTATCCTCCTCATTCCTATAATAAGCCGCTTGCTTGTGTTCCTTTTCGAAATTAGAGAGAAGGCGGTATTGTTCGATCTTGTAGGGCATTTGATAAGCAACCTCATCATTCTCTTTCTTGAATCTAACTATCCCTAAAGTCGGATCATAACTCATCCTAGTGGCCTCAACAAATGGTTTTCCGAATACTATTTGACTTAGGCAAGCATCTATCACCGGACGAGTGTCTTCCACTATCATAAAATCGATTTCATAGGTGAGATTCCCTATAATCACATGTAATCCCTTCACTCTTCCTGCAAAATTACTTATCAGATTCCTACCGGGCATCATCCTAAAATTGAGTTGCTTCTTCATCACCCAATTGTAATAAGTCCTAGTCATGATGTTCACGGGGGATCTAAGGTCGATGTAAGCTTTCCATATATGCATTTGCCCGATATTACATGGGATGTTAATGTTAGAGGGGTCTCCCATTTTGATAAGGGGGTCGCCAAAGATATATGTTCTCTCGGGACTATCGAATAAATCCTTATGGTATTCCCGTTCTTCCTTGGTTGGCAACTTATCAAAGTATTCTTCTATAGGTTCTACCTCCTCTAATTCCTCATCCTTATTAACCTCAACTTCCCTACTCTCATCCTAACTATCGGCTTCTACTCTAACTTCATCCTTGTCACTCTCCTCTATCTCCTTATCTATCGGCTTAATGGTGACAACATTGACAAAGTGGACATGTTTGGATGATGAGGGGTCCTTAATTTGGATTCCACTATTGGTGTCCCTAGTATCCTTCCTAGGTGTGATTAATGCTTGGTTGTTGAGGGCTTTCAACAAGTTGTCAATCTTGTTGGTCATCTTCGTTTGTTGTTGGTTGAATTCGGTTTCAAACCTAGCTATGCGAGCTTCTTGAGATGCCATGAACTTTGACATCAATCCTTCAAGATTGTTGGTACTACCATAGTTGTTAGAAGGATTGTTATTGAAAGGTTGGATGGTGGACCGTTTGGTTGGTAACGATTAGGCGGATTGGAAGAATTGGGTTGATTTTGTTTCCACCTAAGGTTTGGGTGATTTTTCCAAGAGGGGTTGTATGAATCACCGTAAGTGTTTGGCTCGGGCTTGAAAGTGTACCACTTATCTCCCGCTTCATCGGTACGCGTGGATGCGTAGTTCGCAAAAGCTGTTCCGGGGAGTTCCACAGAATCACGAGTGTCATGGGGACCACTACATAATTCGCATGAAGAAGTGATTTTGTTCACTTGGCTTGAAGGCTTCGGAGCTTCGTAAGATTTCATGAGAAACTTAACTTGGTCCTCAAGTTCCATGATCCTACGGTCGGGAGTGCTAGAATTGTTCTAAGGCAAAGATATTGCCTTGACCGTTTTGTTCAAGTCACGGGGATCATTCCAACTTTCGTTGTCATAGAGAGTAAGATCTTCTATGAGTTCCCATGATTGTTCCGCACTAAGATCACGTAGCTTACCACCGGCCGATTGGTCAATGGTTCGCCTCGTGGAGATGTCGATATGGTCATAAAAGATTTGGACTTGGAGCCAAAGATCTATGCCATGATGAGGGACTTTTTGGAGTAAGTCCTTGAAACGAGTCCATGCTTCATAAAGAGATTCATTTTGACGTTGTTGGAACATCAAGATGTCATTCCTAAGCTTAGTAGTTCTCCCCGGTGGGAAAAATTGAGCAAGGAAACGAGTGGTGAGATCATCCCATGTGGTGATGGATCCCGCGGATAAACGCTCAAGCCATTGACTAGCTTGATCCCGTAGAGAGAATTGGAATAAGCGTAAACGGGTAGTCTCTCTAGTTTCAACACCTAGGTCTATGGAATCTACGATTTTGAGAAAGTCCTTAAGATATTGGTTTGGATCTTCGGAACGAAGTCCATGGAATGCACATCCGCTTTGCACCAACCGGATGGTGTCGGATCGCAAGGGGGTCACATTGGCTCTGGTGAGCTCAATGGTGTTTCGGTAGCCTTGGTGGCTAGGTCGGAAATACTCTCCTAAGGTTCGGGGCCTAAGGGGTTCTAGTGGTGGGTTTTGTTGTGGTGGGATGACGGGTTCAAAGATGTTACCACCTTCCATGATGTCGGATGGTAAAGAGTTACGAACAAAGGACACGAAGAAATAAGATAGACTAAAGAAGACCTAAAAATAAAAATAAAAAATCTTACTAGAAAGGAATCTAGCAAGTAGACCTAATAAAAAGAAATCCTAACCTAGACAATAACTATTCCCCGGGCTGCGGCGCCAAAAACTTGATGCGTGGGAATCGCAACAGGCTTTACCTCTCGAGGGATCTCGAGAAGCTTACAACCCCCACCAGGCAGTGTACCTGATCGTTGTAGTATAGTATAGTGACAAGTACCGGGGGATTGATCGTTCAGCTTAGGAATAGTGTCGCTAGGATTAGAAAGCCTAATTACTAGTTCTAAAGGTGAGGGATGATTATTTTTTGTGTTTTTATATTTTTTAGAAAGCAAGTAAAATCTCGGGTTTTGGAAGAGTGGGCGGAATTAGTTGCTATTCAACTAACCCAATACTAAGATGCAATCAAAATAAAATACTAAAAATGAAAATAAACTAATTATACTAAGGTTGTGAGCAGTAATTGGAGAAAATGTGTTTACTTAGATTTCACTACTCCCTAGATATCTTTTACACGTTAATTACTTGTTATAATTGCATGGATGACGTATTGTATTCCTTAATACCATTCATGGGGTGGCATACATAACTCCCCAATTCTATGAGCTCTTATCTCCTCCTACACCATGCCCAGCACAACTATAGGGATTGTAAACAGTGGCTCATGCATTAAATACAACCAATAAAGACCTAGTACGCCTCGGTTCATGTTTCTTAAGACGTTCAAGCATGTTACCATTTGGAGATCTGCCAGTTTTCTTAAGCCTAACATATAAATCATTCATCCACAACAAGAATAAACAAGTAATCAACACATAATCTATATCTAGGTTTCATTAGATCTAAGCAAACACAAAAGAGATCTAGCCTAGCATAATGGAATTGAGACAAGAACAAGATATAGACAACCAACACATAGACATATTGATTGAATTAGAAGAACACTTATCTCAATTACAATGCAAGGTATCAAGGGTTTGGAACCCTTGAAAAACCTGTAAAAGTTGCACCAAAATCGTCTTTAGTGTTTCTCCAAAACTTCTCTTTTTATGTGAAAAACTAGAAAACTATATATAGGAAAATAGGGGTGACGGCGTCAAGAACAAAGGTGTGACGCCGTCATCTCGCCGCCAAATACTTCTTCGGACGGCCTTGATCTACTTCTGACGCCGTCAAGGCCTAGGCCGTCACAAAAATTACTCTTGACGCCCTGTGTGTGACGCCGTCATCAACTACGGATTTTAATTCTTGAGGTTTGACGCCGTCAAGGAATTACTCTTGACGCCGTCATGTACTGTTCCCAGTATGGAAAATTGAGACTTTGCCGTTTTCTTCACTTTTATGCTCCAAAAACGTCCAAAATGGCTTCTTTTCCAGAATTCACTCTCCAAGTACCTAAAATCACAAAAGGAACGATTTAGGGCAATATTTGATCAAATAAAGTCGGATTCGGGCTTAAATGACCCCCCCCAAAACGGATCATTTTTCGCCTCATCAAGACTCCTTTTTTCCCATACATAATCCATGCCCTTTTTCTTATCCTCTTCGTTGATGTCCTCAAAAGAACCAACGTTGTCCTTATCAAAACGGGATATAAAGCGAAATTCTTTCATCCTATTAGGCATCCTATAAGTGATACTATCGATGTTACTTGCAAATCGGATCGTTCCTTCAATCTCATCATATTCCAACTTAGACTCCTCAACAAATGGTTTGCCAAACACAACATTTGATAACCGACAAT
This sequence comes from Artemisia argyi, assembly GCA_030686995.1. NCBI lineage: Eukaryota > Viridiplantae > Streptophyta > Magnoliopsida > Asterales > Asteraceae > Artemisia > Artemisia argyi. The sequence goes on from CM060680.1 coordinate 205,887,475, forward strand.
CAATAACATTAGCAAGATCTTCCACAATCATAAAGTCGGTGACAAAAGTGAAATTACCAACAAAGACATGGAGACCTTTGACTCTCCCGACAAAGTTACAAACTCCACCGGGGTATTTGGGATCTTTTCTAGGTTCAAGTCTTGTTTTCACTATATTATTATAAACATTTGAGGACATAATGTTGATTGGAGATTTAAAGTCAATGTAAGCATTGCTAATGTGCCTATATCCAATCATACATGGTATCTTAGTATTCTTAGGATCGCCTCTCTTTATCTTAGGTTCAATTATAGTGAAAGGAGTTCGCGGGTTATCGATAAGATTATTGTAATATGCAATCTCCTCCTTAGTGGGGTATAGATTAAAATAGTCATTAAACTTCGGATCTATTTCCCCCTCTTCAAGTCCCTCAATAACATTCACAAAGTCATTAGGCCCTAGGTCCTCATTTGAATACAAGGCGGTCGCTAGGTCACTAAACGCATGTTTGAGCTCAACCTTAATCAAACTATTAAGCTCCCTAAGTTCCCTAATCTCACTCTCAATTTGTTCACGCAACAAAGCCACTTCTCTAGGGGAAAGGGGTGGATTCGCGTTTTCCATAATGGTCAACGGAATAGTCAATGAATTTAATTTACTAACAAAGGCACAAAGAAAAAGATAGACTAAAGAAAACCTAAAAATAAAAATAAAATCTTACTAGAAAGGAATCTAGCAAGTAGACCTAATAAAAAGAAATTCTAACCTAGACAATAACTATTCCTCGGGCTGCGGCGCCAAAAACTTGATGCGTGGGAATTGCACCAGGCTTTACCTCTCAAGGGATCTTGAGAAGCTTACAACCCCCACCAGGCAGTGTACCTGATCGTTGTAGTATAGTATAGTGACAAGTACCGGGGGATTGATCGTTCAGCTAGGAATAGTGTCGCTAGGATTAGAAAACCTAAATACTAGTTCTAAAGGTGAGGGATGATTATTTTTGTATTTTTATATTTTTTAGAAAGCAAGTAAAAATCTCAAGTTTGAAGGATTTGGGCGGAATTAGTTGCTAGTCAACTAACCCAATACTAAGATGCAATCAAAATAAAATACTAAAAATGAAATTAAACTAAATTATACTAGAGTTGTGAGCAATAAGTGGAGAAAATGTGTTTACTTAGATTTCACTACTCCCTAGACATCTTTTACACATTAATTACTTGTTATAGTTGTATGGATGACGGATTGTATTCCTTAATACCTTTCATGGGGTATCGCACATAACTCCCCAATTCTACGAGCTCTTATCTCCTCCTATACCATGCCCAGCACAACCATAGGGATTGTAAACAGTGGCTCATGCATTAAATACAACCAATAAAGACCTTAGTGCAATCGGTTCATGTTTCCTAAGACGTTCAAGCATGTTACCATTTGAAGATCTGCCAGTTTTCTTAAGCCTAACATATAAATTCACTCATCCAAAACAAACTATAAACAAGTAATCAACATATAATCAACATCTAGGTTTCATTAGATCCAAGCAAACACAAGATAGATCTAGCCTAGCATGATTAAATTAAGACAAGAACAAGATATAAACAACCAACACATAGACATATTGATTGAATTAAAAGAACACTTATCTTAATTACACATGAAAGGTATCAAGGGGTTGGAACCCTTGAAAAACCTGTAAAATTCGCACCAAAATCGTACTAGGGTTTCTCCAAAACTTCTCTCTCTTAATGTGTAAAAATTAGAAAACTATATATAGGAAATAGGGTCTGACGGCGTCAAGACCAAATAGGTGACGCCGTCACCTCGCCGCCAAAATAATTCTCGGACTGCCTTGATCTACTTCTGACGCCGTCATGTATTATTCATTTCTAGGCCGTCATGCATTTTCCTCTTGACGCCCTTCCTTGTAACGCCGTCAAATGTGTTCTGGATCGTCATGGAAATTGCTCTTGACGCCGTCAGGATGTTACTCTTGACGCCGTCACCTACTGTTCCAGCAAGGAAAATTAAGACTTTGGCGTTTTCTTCACTTTTATGCTCCAAAAACGTCCGAATTGCTTCCTTTTCCAGATTTCTCTCCCAAAGTACCTAAAATCACAAAAGGAACGATTTAGGGCAATATTTGATCAAATAAATTCGAATTCCGGCTTAAATGACTCCCTAAAAGTGGTTCATTTTACGCCTCATCAACAAACCATAAAGTTCAGTGGTTATTTGTGGAAAAGTCAAAATCATCTTCAATCTCACTTTACTTGTTCACTGTTAATGTAATTAGTCCATTAATCATCATATTAGTGTATAAGTTTGTTATCTAGCTTAATTTCATGTCATTATAGCTTAATATTACATATTTTGACAGTAGATTAAGATCTAAACTCATATTAGTCAAACTAGGAGTATAATCAAAAAGTCAAAATTCATAGCTTTGTCAGAAATCCCAAAGTTAAAAGATTTTTCATGAATTTTGTGTTTAGTTTCAAGATCTGATCTTTTCACAACTTGAAGTCCTTGACCTGAACTTGCAAAATCCATGGTTGTCTTATTTTTGTGATTTTTTAGAGTATTTATTCAAGGGTGTGAAAAAGCTTGCAGGCCTGAGTGATGCCCTGTACCAGGGTACTTATGATTTTAACCATACTTCAAACCCTCCTCCTAGGTTCATTAGGAACCATTTGAACTTAATTTTTAGTTTTTTTAGAACGCTCTACAGCTTCTCTTTCTAGATTAAGATTAATATTGGATCTCAGTCCTTATTTAGATAGCTTATGTTAGCCTTAAAGATTGCCTAATTTCAACCTATGTACTGATCACTCAGTATAGGTCACCCAATTCCAAGGTTCATATCTGTTTCATTAGTGGGCCCCACACCCCATGGTTTTTGGCTTTTTAGAAAGCCAATAAGCTATTCTTGAGGGCTCAGTACTTATTTCTTGCTTTGTAGCTTATTAGGTAGGGCTGCATATCCCATCAAATTTGGCCATTTCACCTTAGAAAACTGAGACCTCAGTTTGGTTGAGCTTATTTCATGTGCTTATATTGTGCTTATTAGTGATCCTCAGGGACTGCTTATTGGCATTTTAGTAAGCCCCTAAGCTCAGCTTTTAGGAGCAACTTCTAGTTTGGACCCTTGCCCCCTCCTGTGGACCCCACAAGGGCTGCAAGTTGGCCCTTTTTGGCCAAATTGACCTGTCATCCAAGCCAAGGGCTTATTTGTGTATTCCAGCTTATCCTTAGTGCTTAATTAGTAGTTTCAACTTATTTTAGGTATATTTCAATAGTTTATAGCTTACTTTACCTTTTGTAGCTTATTTGTAACTTTTTGCAACATTAAAATCCAAGTTATGGCTTATATGCCATCTGTTAAGCAATAAGCTCTCCACACAGCTTATTTCTAAATTTTGAAAAAGTTGCCATTATTAAAGTCTTATATTTGTGCTTATTTTATAGGTTTGCAAAAAGAAAATAAAAAAATAAAATAAATAGAAAAAGTGTAAAAAGTGGGGTTCGAACCTAGGACCTCAAGCACACAAACACAACACAACACACCCCCTTCCAATTGCTCTGGGGCACCAGTTCCGTTTAACTTTGCAAACTCTATATACTTAATATAGTTTCAGCCCTTTTAGCTTATTCTTGCTATTTTGCTTATTTAACTGCTTATTAATTAAGTGTTAGGACTTTTTATATTTTTTATAACTTTCTGTTAGTATAAAGTAATTATACAAAAAATTTCATAATTTGATAAATTAGTTTAGTATTTATAATAATTAAAATAGTTTAAATAGCTTTTAATAAATAATAAGTAATTAATTTCTTAATTAGCTTAAATATAATTTTTATGAAGTTTTTATATTTTTTATAGATTCCTGTGATGGTTATGTAGGTTTGTAAAAAGTTTTATAATTTTAACTTTTCATTTAGTATTTATTATAATTAAATTAGTTTAATTAGTTTAATTAAGTTTAAATAGTTTTTAATTAATAAAAAATTAAATAAAAAGTATAAAAAAATATATTTTCTTTTTCCATTAATTTTCTTTTATCATTTGGATTTCAAAAATATAATTTTCACATCTGTGGGATTTATATTTGACAGAATTCACGTTTTATTTTGTACGTTAGCGTAGTTTTAAATTAAACGTACGCGTTTTTAGATTTTAAACGTTTTTAAATAATTTAGGTTTACATTTTAATTAAAATAGTTTATTTAAGTTATTTTGTTTTTTAAAACCTTAGTTTAAATCACTCACACCTTTTTTCTGTTCAAAACCACTCGATCACTAATTCGTTTAAATCCAAATTGCACGCCTCGTTGGGACATAACGACCCGAGGATACACTGTACTCCACGGATATATATCTTGACCCTTCTCCCTTGCTGCTTGACTTGTTGACCAACATCCTTGGTTGATAATTAAGGTTGGTTTGGGAGAGATCAATTTTTGGCGCCTTTGCCGGGGTGGTTGTGCGCGTATTTTAAACGGTTGTGGGTATTAGTAAATCTGGATACACGCTCATTGTATATTTATCCATCCTTGTTTATATTACTATCATATAAAAACAAAACAGTTCCCGAAAACATTTTAAAATTAGTTTTCAACGAACACAAAAACCCAAAAATATTTTCTTTCTTATTATTACAAAAAATTTCAAAAATACCAAAAATATTCACCTTTACCCTCCTACCTTTTTGATTCTTCATTTCTCACCCTCCAAAACCATTTGATTCTTTCTATGTCTCATTCTCACCTTCTTGTCTGTCAATGGTGTGGTAGTCCTTATAATGGTGGTAATTGCCCCAGTTGTGGTATGGTAGATTCAGGAAACGGGTCTGTCTATAACCAGAATCCCTATTCCTACCATGACACGACTGATTCATTCCATCAGCTTCCACACCATGAGACCCAGCAGTTTTACTGTTGTGAGTATTGTGGAGGCCCTCATTACAGCTCTAATTGTCAATCTAGGAATCAGTTTGTCTATGAACAGGTTCCTTGTAACAATCATGAATTTGGTTTTAACCAGCCTTCACAATACACAAACCCTCAACCACTGCCTCAGGACGAGTTAGCTAGAGCTGAATTGATTACTAAAATGATTATGGCTCAAAGTCAAGTCAAAAAAACCATTCAAGATGGAATAAACAGTCTTAAGGATCTGATTCTTAGGAAACAAAATCCTCTGGTTAACTCATTATATCTTGAGGATGAAAGTGATGGGGATGAATCAATTGAAGAAGAAAACTCAAAGGACCCTTCAGATACCTTGATATTGGGGGACAAGGAAGTCAAAGTAAATCCTCTTGAGGAAATAAATGACCTTGTTCCAATCCCAAAGGTATCTAAGAAACCTTTTGATTCGACTTCAGTTGAAACTGCTTCAGTAGAAATACAGGGAGAAAAGAATATAACTGAATCACTAGCAGTAGAAATAATGGAACTTGTAGAATCCATAACTGCTAGTCATTCTCAACTCCCTCAGTCTGCTGTTATCATACCCGAGGTTCCCACTCACTCTCTGAGCATGGGGGACGAGCATCTTGACACTATTCCTGAAAAGGAAACAGACGAATTCATAAAGTCTAGTGTTGAGAACCTTGTCTCAATCCCAAGTGAGTCACAGGGAATTCTTAATCATGTGTGTGATATCCCCCCTCCTCTTGTCTTCCCAAATGATCATATTGAGATGTTCTCTGATTCTGATGAGGACTATTCTTTATCTTGTGGAGACATAAGTTATGTAGGGGAATTACCTTCTGAGCTTGTCAGCTTAGTAGAAGAGAATGATGAAGAAATAATCCAAGACGAATCTCTTCGTCTTACATTATTAAATGCTAATCTTCTCATTTCTAGAATCGAGGCTTTTAATGAAAAGCCTATTTCATCTCCTATCTCCGTTGAGGATAGTGAGCTTTTGATCAATGATTCTATTCCGGAATTGCAAACGTTCCATTTTGATCATACGGGAGAGAAGATTAGTGGTATTACCACTTCTCATTCTTATAATTCTCTCCCCGTATATGAATCATTTACTTTTGAGGAGCTCCCCACTGAACTCACTCAAATCAATCCCGAATATGAATCATTCACCATTGAGGAGTTCTCCTGTGAACTCACTCATATCATATCTCCACCGGAGTATGATAAATTCTATTTTGATCTAGACACACCCAGGATATGTCTAGATCACATGAGCTTAAATGATGAGGTTCATGATAATGAATCTATGAATCCTCCTGATGATGAAGAGTTAGTCATGATCTTTATCATGATTTTATTTCTCTTCTTCATTTATCCCGTGGCTTCTCCTGTTATTCACTCTTTCGGGAGTGAGGACATTATCTTTGACCCTGGAATTTTCATTTATCATTTTTGAGCCGGGTACTTATCTCATCGGTGTGGAACTTTCACGTGCTTCAAATGTTTGTCCAAACATCTTGAATGAAAGTCCGATGGAGATTGTCTCTTCCACACGATACTTCCCCATGCACCAATGAATTCGGGGTCGAGTCAAGCTGACTCGGTAAACAAAAACAGTAGCATGCATGGGTTTTCACCCGTGTGTACCACCCTAGTGTGGGGGAGATACTAACCCACATGTTGTATATATGTACATATCCTCTAAAAAAAAAAAAAAAAAAAAAAAAAAAAAAAAAAAAAAAAACGATGTATATAAACTAAAATAAAGGTTATTAATATTTCCTTCTTACGTTCTAAGTGCTGGTTTAATACCCGGTACTTTGAATATTGAGGAAAATATTTATTTCTAAGTGTTGGGGGGGGGGGGGGGGGGGGGAATTCTCACGAATTTAAACACATGTTCCATCAAGCACCCTCATTTGATCAAAATTTAAAATTTTTTCACACTTAGAAATGCAATAAATGGTTATCAGTCCACCATGTCTAACCCACATAAGGATTGGCTAATCCGAGAGCAAACGGCTCTTGGTAAAGATATCTCAAATCCGTTTATGGCTGACAATTTGCCCAAAATTGTATGGTATTCAACTCACCATATCCTAAAAAGTAAAGAGTTGGCTAGCCCGCAAGGTTATGGCTTGTGGTAAAGGCAGTGGAAAACCATAATTGGTAATCATCTCACCAAGATGATTAATGCATCAAGAGTTGGCTAGTCCAGAAGCAAACGACTTTTGGTAAAGACAAATCAAATCCGTTGACAGCTTATGATTTGCTCAAAATCATTTGGTTATCAGTGTACCAAAGTTCTTTCTTGAACTGAAACATTTGGCTACTACAGAAGTAACGGATTTTGGTAAAGAGACATAAAATCCATAAAGTTTTCTCAAAAGATTGCTAGGGACTAGCAATATTTTAGTGTGTGGGATTGATCAGTGTGTAAATACTCATCATTTTTACCTAATCTGAGCTGCCAAAACATCCAAAAAACACTCAAATATGCATCATAATACTGAAAATATCTCAGAAATGTGTTTTATATGTTTCAGATGCAAAATGATCAAAAATAGATGAAATATGAATAAAGTTTGCATAATTGGCAGTTTCAGTCCCTCAACTTTCAAAACTTGTCAAAACTAATCCCGGGTTATTCTAAAACATGAAAAAGTCACCAAAGGTCCTTTTTGAATCACAAATTACATATTTAGTCCTTTGGTGCAAAGTTTCACAAAATTACAAGTTTAGTCCCTAGAGTTTACAAAGTTGACAGATTTAGTCCCTGGTTATTTAAAACATGGAAAAATATCATCAAAGGTCCTTGGGGATTAACAAGTTGTCAAAATTAGTCCTTAAAAGTTTAAATTTCAAAAATGGCAACTTTGGTCCCCCAAGTTTCAAAAATTACAAAAATGGTCCTTGGGTAATAAAAATAGAAAATTTATAATTTTTAACCTTTGTACTATTCATATATGGCATAAATGGTCCTTTGATAAACTTTGTAACAGTTACAGGTTCAACCCTTCAAGAATTCAGAAATTACATTTTTGGTCCTTGGGCTTAATAACATATAAACCAACCGGACCCTTAAATATCTAAAAATCCAAATCCAAATACACAACACAACCAGCCCACCCTTTTTATTAAAACCCCAAGCCCAACACCAAGGGCCCAAACCACCCAACCCTTAGATATTACTAGGGTCAAACGGGTCAAACCCACCCACTGTTCACCTTTCCCTCTCCCTCACTCACTGCAATACCACCCCTTCCACATCCCTGGTTTCACCCCAACTTGACTCCCTCCTTACACACCATGTCCCCTCCACCTCCAAAACATTCCAAACACCCTTAATTAGCCTGGAAATCCTCACACGCAACCAAAAATATCCACAGATATTTTTGGCGCCAAAAAGCATAATTTAATGGCCAGGATTCATTTGACCAAATCAAAGGTTCAGATGAAGTGGGATATGCTTAGAGACTCAAGTGAAAACCTAATTTTGGCTATAAAGAGAAGAAGGAAGAGCAGAGAAAAATAATTAGATTAGGTAGTGTAGTGTAGTTTTCGAATAGTGTAATTCATAATTTCTAGTGTAATTTAAAGCTTTCAAGCTGTATTTCTAATCATCTCAGTGTATTTCAAACTCATTTCAAGTATCAATTTCATTATTATCTTAGTGAATTCAGTTTATGCATTTTCAAAAATCTCATATTAGACAAATATTGTTTGTAATTGATGCCATGGACTGATTAGGCCATATAAGTTCCTTGAATAACTTATCAAAGCTATTAGAAGTATTAAAACTCAGATTAGTAATCAAAAAGCAAAAATTCCAAAAAAAATAAGAAAAATAGAAAGAAAATAAACAAAACACAGGTTCAAGTGGAAGGATTGTGAAGCAGAGGTGAAAGCAGGGTTAGAGACCTCATGGGAGGTCAATAGGATTGATTCTAGTACCTTGGTTCACTGGTCTCACTTGAATTCCATTTTGTAAGCTTTTTATCCATTTTGGTATTCTACTGTTGTAATGCTTATTACTGCCTAATCTTTATATCTGTGTGCTTATTTAGTATTTGTCAGTTGTTTTATTGCTTAAAGTTTTATGCTTGTTCATTTAAATTACTTGTTGCTTAAAATTCCATTTTCACTGTATGATGCTTGTTTTTGATAATCTGGTTGTAAGCTGTATTTGACTACATGTTTCAGCTTAAAAAGGTCTAATTTGACAAATTACTACCTTTGGAGTTGATATGATAGGCTGATTCAGTCTAATGCTTTGAATATCGCAAATAAGTCTATTTATAGGGTTGTTTGGATTAGTTGTTATTTGTTGTCTATTAGGTGCTTTGTGAGTTGTTCTTGGTTGCTACATGTTGCTCTGAGTTACTTTAGGTTTGACAAACCATAAAGTTCAGTGGTTGTTTGTGGAAAAGTCAAAATCATCTTCAATCTCACTTTACTTGTTCAGTGTTAATGTAATTAGTCCATTAATCATCATATTAGTGTATAAGTTTGTTATCTAGCTTAATTTCATGTCATTGTAGCTTAATATTACATATTATGACAGTAGATTAAGATCTAAACTCATATTAGTCAAACTAGGAGTATAATCAAAAAGTCAAAATTCATAGATTTTTCATGAATTTTGTGTTTAGTTTCAAGATCTGATCTTTTCACAACTTGAAGTCCTTGACCTGAACTTGCTAGATCTGATCTTTTCACAACTTGAAGTCCTTGAATTTTGTGTTTAGGAAACATTAGAACTTAATTTTTAGTTTTTTAGAAAGCTCTACAGCTTATCTTTCTAGATTAAGAATAATATTGGATCTCAGTGCTTATTTAGATAGCTTATGTTAGCCTTAAAGATTGCCTAATTTCGACCTATGTACTGATCACTCAGTATAGGTCACCCAATTCCAAGGTTCATATCTGTTTCATTAGTGGGCCCCACACCCCATGGTTTTTGGCTTTTTAGAAAGCCAATAAGCTATGCTTGAGGGCTCAGTGCTTATTTCTTGCTTTGTAGCTTATTAGGTAGGGCTGCATGTCCCATCAAATTTGGCCATTTCACCTTAGAAAACTGAGACCTTAGTTTGGTTGAGCTTATTTCATGTGCTTATATTGTGCTTATTAGTGATCCTCAGGGACTGCTTATTGGCATTTTAGTAAGCCCCTAAGCTCAGCTTTTAGGAGCAACTTCTAGTTTGGACCCTTGCCCCCTCCTGTGGACCCCACAAGGGCTGCAAGTTGGCCCTTTTTGGCCAAATTGACCTGTCATCCAAGCCAAGGGCTTATTTGTGTATTCCAGCTTATCCTTAGTGCTTAATTAGTAGTTTCAACTTATTTTAGGTATATTTCAATAGTTTATAGCTTACTTTACCTTTTGTAGCTTATTTGTAACTTTTTGCAACATTAAAATCCAAGTTATGGCTTATATGCCATCTGTTAAGCAATAAGCTCTCCACACAGCTTATTTCTAAGTTTTGAAAAAGTTGCCTTTATTAAAGTCTTATATTTTTGCTTATTTTATAGGTTTGCACAAAGAAAATCAAAAAAATAAAATAAATAGAAAAAGTGTAAAAAGTGGGGTTCGAACCTGGGACCTCAAGCACACAGACACAACACAACACCCCCTCTTCCAATTGCTCTGGGGTACCAGTTCCGTTTAACTTTGCAAACTCTATATACTTAATATAGTTTCAGCCCTTTTAGCTTATTTTTGCTATTTAGCTTATTTAACTGCTTATTAATTAAGTGTTAGGACTTTTTATATTTTTTATAACTTTTTGTTAGTATAAAGTAATTATACAAAAATTTTCATAATTTAATAAATTAGTTTAGTATTTATAATAATTAAAATAGTTTAAATAGCTTTTAATAAATAATAAGTAATTAATTTCTTAATTAGCTTAAATATAATTTTTATGAAGTTTTTATATTTTTTATAGATTCCTGTGATGGTTATGTAGGTTTATAAAAAGTTTTATCATTTTAACTTTTCATTTAGTATTTATTATAATTAAATTAGTTTAATTAGTTTAATTAAGTTTAAATAGTTTTTAATTAATAAAAAATTAAATAAAAAGTCTAAAAAAATATATTTTCTTTTTCCATTAATTTTCTTTTATCATTTGGATTCCAAAATTATAATTTTCACATCCGTGGGATTTATATTGGACAGAATTCACGTTTTATTTTGTACGTTAGCGTAGTTTTAAATTAAACGTACGCGTTTTTAGGTTTTAAACGTTTTTAAATAATTTAGGTTTACATTTTAATTAAAATAGTTTATTTAAGTTATTTTGTTTTATAAAACCTTAGTTTAAATCACCCGCACCTTTTTCCTGTTCAAAACCACTCGATCACAAATTCGTTTAAATCCAAATTGCACGCCTCGTTGGGACATAACAACCCGAGGATACACTGTACTCCGCGGATATATATCTTGACCCTTCTCCCTTGCTGCTTGACTTGTTGACCAACATCCTTGGTTGATAATTAAGGTTGGTTTGGGAGAGATCAGTGATCCCAGGTCCGCGAGTTGTCGAAGCGGTAACCGTCGTCATGAGGATCAAAGCTCGCAAACCTATCTTGTTCTACCTGAGCTTCTAAACTGCTCAGCTCCCGCTCATCCTCAGAGTTTCAGTCATCATCAGCAACTTTTACATTTTCCTCAAAACTTAGCTGAAAGTGATCAAGATGAGGTTGCTGTTGTTGTGGCTCAACAACTCTTGGTGCAGATGAACTTGATGCACCTTGCACAAATTGATGTTGTTGTTGTGGTGCATCAGCAGCTGCCACAAGATCAGCGTCTTTGTGAAACTCATCGTACAAAAACTGGTCGATCACATATTTTCTGTCGACAGAGATATCTTTGCACTCTGTGTATCGTGTTCTCAGGCGTTGTTTGCATAACTTCCCGAGCTCAAACTTCTTAATAACTTCGATAATTGCAGCTTGGGCTTCCTTGTCGTCTATGTCGACTTGTTTTTTGACATAGTTTTGAACTTGTTTGACAGTGTGGGGAAGCTTACAAGCCATTTATTTTTGTTTGATTTGTTGTTTGAGTTGTGTTTGAAAGGTGTGTTTGAAAGTGGTATTTATAGTGTGTAAATTTTTTATTTTTTATTTTACTATGCAACGGTTATAAACGGTATAATTCATATTTTGAATGCATGCAACGGATCAAAAGGCAAATAAATAAATAATAATAATAATAAATAAATAACTCGGTCGAGGTTGAGACCGAGATCCTCTCTTTTCTTCCTTGAATTTGGTCGCGACCTGCAACACACAAAAGGGATGATCGGTCTAGTACTTGGGTTTAGGGGTGACAATTCGGGTCGGGTTCGGGTTGTCAGGTTGGCGGGTCAGAAAACCCCAACCCAAACCTAACCCATTTAAATCACCGGGTCAGCTATGTCAACCCTAAACTGTTTACACATAACACGAAGCTAACCCATCTAACCTGTATATATACTTAGGTTGGCGGGTTAAAGAGGTGACACGAGTTGAATAGGTTAAACAAGTTTCGGGTTGACTCATTTAACCCGTTTTTATATAAAAAGTTGCCACATTACATGAGTTAAATAGGTTAAACGGGTTTGCGAGTCGACCCGTTTAACCCATTAACCTATATAATAAAATATAAATATTTTTTAATTTAAGAAAAAAATCTTAAACGGGTTGGCGGGTCGACCCACTTAATTTATTCCTAACCTGAACATGACCTGTTTAAGAAACGGGTTAGATAGGTCGACCCAAACCCGACCCAAAATCTATTTAACACAACCCGAACCTGTTAATTTTCGTGTCGGTTTCAGGTCGGGTTTCGTGTCGGGTCAGAAATTGTCACCCATAATTGGGTTATGTCTTTGTAAGAAGCTCCATCAACAAAATACGATTATGATGTGTGCGTTCCCAAAAGGTCAATAAGTTGAAAAACAAAATCATAATGTGAAACAGGAAACACACATTTATAGATAGGTCGATTGAATTTTGTATTACTCGTATATGGTTCTAACTTTTAAGAGGCACGTAAAAGGACTATTTCTTTCTTTGAAACTAGGCTTAAAGACTACCAGATATTGTTAAAGGCCCCCAAGACAAGAATAACCTGATTTAGAACATGGGCCTGTCAAACAAACTTGGCCCACAATAAAGTTTATATAGAACAAGTGGGAAGGAGCCCGCTGCGTTGCAGCAGGAATGAAAAATTTTTGCGATAATTATTTATGAACAATGTTTGGCCGGGGCCTCTCGTTGTGAGATCGTGATATGTTTTTTGCCGACACGTGTTACATTTTTTGGAATAAATGTTGTGTCAAGCTATATTTGTAGCTTTCGTCGTAAGACTTTCTTTTTGCCATTATTTTTTTTATTCAAGAAACTGTTAGGTATGTGTTAGATATTTGACAAATAAAGTTTGTTATATAAAAAAATCGTAAATATTAAAAAAAAAATTCGCCCCTTGCGTTTACAAATTGCAAATCGTCGCTGTGTAATATACAAATCGCCCGTGTGATATATTACAATTCGTTCCTTGTTGGTCTTGAGTAATCCACTAAACCAATTAGCAACCCAAGAATACTAAACCAATTAGCAACCCAAGAATTCCAGTGGCCCAATAAGTATATTCATATTATACTGAATTTATTATTTTTTTATTGATCACCGACGCCCAACTTTAGTATATATATACAACAAGGTATTTGAGCCCGCCGCGTTGCGGCGGGTACTTTTGATCAATCGAATATGGATTAATCAGATTCTTGACATCACTGAAAAAGAACTTGAGCCGTAAGCATCAAGGTCAAACCTTCAGGAGGAGAGTGAACGTATGTCTTTGTGTAGAGGTGTTCGCCCTTATAGTTTTAAAAAAATTTAAGATAATTTTTAAAGTTATTTGAAAAGTTAAAGGCGCATTTTGAAAATTCTTTTTACTTAAAAACTATATATACTAAACTTCAACATTTTTTATAAAACCGTGCATATGTCAAAAACATATCAATATTGGGCTTGTTCTGTTCGTTATCGAGAGGGTTTTTTGGTAGTATTTTTTTTATTCACAAAATTAGCAGATATCTGTTAATTATTTGGCAAACAAAAATTGTTATGTAAAAAAATCGTAAATATTAAAAAGTCCAGGGTATGTTTTGTAAGTTTTTTTTTACTTATAAAATTTATTGTTTATTATTTGAAAAATTAATTTTTTAACTGGACACGGACTTCGAGTCCATGCCCTATAGTATTTATAGTGAATTTGACAGGTTCATTTTATCAACTCGTATAAATAAATTGTTTTCTATTGCTAAACAAATTTTCAGATTTTGAAAGAAAAATAAAGTTTAAAAATGTATAGTTTTGAATGCCTGCTAAACAATGTGTTAACATCAAGCTCACAAAGGCGTAGTTAGTAAATTGGATTAGTTTTACTATAAGAATATGAAAAAGGCTAGTTATACAAGGAGACGTTAGTAGTTTGTTGTTCATAAGTACTAGGCTAAAAAACACCAAATTAAAGTACATAAAAACTCCAAACATTTCAAAACAACTGAAATATGTGATTTCGTATAATAAAAGATGTTTTCATATATAAAAAATTTTCATTTTTAAACCTTAAAATCTTACTGTATATAATAAACACTTAACTTCAACAAAACTAAGTTGACCTTGATAAAACAAGACTTTTCTTTAGCCTAATCCCTGTTTATTATTGGCTCGGCCTCCTCATGCTTGATGGTAATTAGGGGTGTGTTTGTTTTTTTAGATGTTTTATATCTGATCTGCAAAACCATGTATGTGAGAAAAGAGGTGATCTAAAAGCTTTGCACTCTGTTCCCAAGTTTATTTTTTAGAGTGAAAGGGAAAGGTTTGGGATGGTAGTAAAAAAAATTGTGTTCCTGAGATTTTTTAGGAGGGGAGAGGAAAGTAAAGGATAGTAAATTACATCAAAATTACTCTCCTAATTTACTTTCCAAATTGGGATGAAATGGAGTGAAATTGATTTTAAAGCTCTTTTTTGTTACTTCCTTCTCTTTTCTTTCCAACTCGGAAACACAAGATAAAAAAATAATTTCTTATTCCTCTCCTTTTTACTTCACATCTTTTTTCCTCTCCATCTCTTTTCTTTCCGCTTTATACTCGAGAACAGAGTGTTACAATACATGAAGTGATAGACAAAAAATATTATACAAAATTGATGACGAAAAAGGTCATTTTTGCCACTTATGTCTATATCTAAACAAACACACTTCTTTCAATTATTCTTTGAAGATATAAGAAGAAAAACAAACGCATTTCTTTAATTTCCTTTGTTCACTCGCAGAGTCGCAGACATATGAGGGAAGTATTTCTTTCATTTTCTTTTCCCCTTTCAAATAAAATTGAAAAATGAACCTAATTAGAGGGGTACAAAATGAACAATGTTTTTCTTAAAAAAACACACAGTGACTGTGTGAGTGTGTGTAACAACATCGGAAAAAATTGGAGTGCGCCGGAAAAGGAAGCCGTCGGCGAACCTAACCGCCACTGCGACGGTTGTGGCGTCGTATTTTATTGCTCCGTTTATCATCAGGTTTATTAAAACCCTAATTATGATTAAATACTCAATTAAATGATAATTTACTCCATAATTCACAACTACCCTCTCTAACTATTATATCCGGGTCTAACCGGATATATCCGGGTTTTGGCCGGGTCTTGGCCGGATATAGCCGGATACTGGCAGTGGTTATGTAACGAATGCCAGTTAATTACTCTTATTAGTTTGTCTATCTCAGTAATTTGCTTAAGATCCCTTAATTTAGTTATTATGCCTTAACTAATTGTCTTTGTAATGCTTATGTTTAAGACATCGCATTGGAGTGTTCATAAAGAAGAATGTGGAAGACTAAAACCACAAATGTGTCACGTGGAGCTGCTTAATGACTTCCCTTTTGGTTTTTCCAGGTAGGCTACTTAATTATCATGTGATCGTTTTATGTAGCTGAGTTATATCAAACGGGCCAGCTCTCAACTCTTAGGTTGATATTCAAAAAGAAATTTTATTTGCTAAAAATTCGTAACAAAAGTGCAATACTTAGTGATACAATTTTTGTAAAATAATCTGATTTTTGTTAGTTAAGCTTTGGCCACATAACCAGAATGTTCTCGTAATTGGTAAAATGATCTGATATATAGATACATATGCAATCTTTATCATGTAATCAACGAACACAATCTGATATATAGATACACTAGTTATAATACCCGCGCACGCGCGGGTTTTTTTTAAAATTTTTTGAAATAATTATTTAAAAATTTTAATCATATTGTTAATTACATTTTATTTATATTTTTTGTATTTATCTTCTACTTGTGTTGTGGATAAATATAAAATAAATATTCTTTTTTTTAAATATCTTATCTATACTTTTTGTATTTATCTTCTACTTGTGTTATGGATAAATATAAAATAAATAATCTTTTTTTTTTTAATAAAATTGTTACTAAATATGGTATGAATTAATTTTTTTTAAATGCAAAATTCCCAATAGGGGTTTTATTTTATTATATAAAAGATATGTGAACGTTGTAATTCGAATTTGGGCCATATTCTTTAAACAACACTAGCGAATCTTGGTATGAGAAACCTCATGATGAATGCTAGCTTTCCACCGGCCAGCATCGTGTACTGGAAATGCACTTTCTCATGTACAAAATAAAGCATGTATAGGAAAAGTGCAGATGCCATTGAAACCCCACTGATAAGAAATAGACCACGGGAACCTTCAAGGTTTAAAATTTTGGGCGCGGTCGCGGTGGAATCTAATTGTTTATTAAACCACTTATCCTCCAATAACTTTAAAGTCCCGTCTTCTCGTAATTTGGCAATCTGAATTGACATCTCAGGGCCCAACATTGAACCTTTCGGGAATGCCTGCACATTTTTATAAGGATTAGGATTCTCTCAAGTTCAACTCCCTCATGTTTAACTAACATTTGACTAGGATAGACTTTATCTACAATGTCAAATTTTCATATTTAACTTAAGCCAGTTACATGCTACAAACTGAAGGTAAGGAAACAAATTTAACTTAAACACATTAGCTCAAATTTCGACCTATTTAAGACTGAACGCTTCGATTCCAGTTACATTCTATCTTTAGCAGGTCAAACTGAAGGTAAAGAAACAGATTAGCTTAAACAAAGTGGTTGCACGGGTCAAAAGTGACCCACGTTGTATCTAAAATGCGTAAACCCTCCTAACTCATTTTAATGAAGAAAAAAGACTTGGGTTTGTTATTATATTGGGTAATATAACTCTCCCCCTGTTCAAAAGATTGACCTGATGTGACCTCTTACCCATGTTAACGCTAGTATTAAAGAATTGTATAGTCAAGAGACTCACAAAGCCAAAGCCATTGGTGATAGTTTCAGATACAGTCATCGAGTAGCCAGATGGGTAATGTGCAAGAAATTCCTTAATATAAGGAATATCATCAACAATTGCATCAACACCTCCGTTTTTACTGCCACGTGTCAAAGCATCAGCGAATTCCTCCATTGAAGAATATGGCTTCAACCTGGTGTCTTCAAAATTCAAGTTCCTAACAACAAGGGCTCCCACAGGGCCATACGGGTATCCAATAGACCCTCTCATTGATGCTAACTGAATTTGTTCAACAGTTAATAGCGAACTTAATGTTGCAGTGTAACTTGAAACGAGCACAAGCACTACGAACAACCACACTATGACTACAAATCTTGACAAATTACTCTGCAGCTTCTCCCCTGAAATTTTCAGAACCAGAACTTAGTTTAGCTCTTACTAAATTTCGGTTAGCCTTTGTACTTAGATAGTTAGATGTCTTTGTGGGGAAAAAAAATAAATGAAATAAAATAATTATAATATATAAAACCAAGGTTGTAAAAATCGCTAGGCGCTAGTGAGGCGGTTGAGTAGGGCCTAGCGATTAATCGGTTAGGCGGGGATTAATCGGGGATTAATCGGATTGGAATTTTTATGTGCAAAATTGTAATTTTAGATATTATATTATATTATATGTATGAGATAAACATAATGCATCAAAGTTCAAATATTTCAAGTGTTCAAATATAAACATAATACATAATTCTTCAAAGTTTAAAGTCAAACATAGATATTACTCGGTTTGTTGACTATTTTTAAGTGATTTTTGACTGACTTTATCCGATTAATTGGTTTATTGATCGATTTTTAAATGATTTTGACTGAGATTTAAGCGATTTTGTTGGCCATTTTTAAGCGATTTTCTCCGATTAGACTGATTTTCTCCGATTAATCGGTTTGTTGACCGATTTTTAAGTGATCTTTGACCAAAACGATTAAATATACCGATTATGATAAATCAAGGCGCTTAGTGAGCGATCAGCGATTATGCGGGGATTAATCGGCCGTCTGGGCCGATTTTTACAACAGAGTATAAAACAAAATAAAAATAAAAGAAAAAATTACACGGATGGTCCTTGTGGTTTACACAGATTGCATGTTTAGTCCCTATTTCATTTTAATTACACCAGTAGTCCCTATTTTGTGAAACCTTGCACATTTTAGTCCCTAATTTGGATGGGCCGTTAGTTTGGCCGTTAAGTTATTTGCACCGTTAGTCCTCCGTTAATCTTTTTTGCACCGTTAGTCCTCATTTTCTAAAAAAGCCCTTATTCTTTGCACCGTTGGTCTCTACGTTAATATTTTGCACTGTTGTCAATCTTTTTACGTTTTCGTCCATTTTTTAACGTTTTCGTCTGTTTTTTAACGTTTTTGTCCATTTTTTTACGTTTTTGTCCATCTTTTTACGTTTTCGTCCATTTTTTAAGTTCTCGTCTATTTTTTTTACGTTTAATCCACTTTTTTACGTTTTTGTCAATCTTTTTACATTTTTTTACGTTTTTGTCCATCTTTTTACGTTTTCGTCTATTTTTTACATTTTTGTCAATCTTTTTACGTTTTAGTCTATTTTTTACGTTCTCGTCTGTTTTTTTACGTTTTCATCCGTTTGTTTACGTTTTCGTCCATTTTTTAACGTTTTCGTCCATTTTTTACGTTTTTCTCCATCTTTTTACGTTTTCGTCCACTTTTTTACGTTCTCGACCATTTTTTACGTTTTCATCCACTTTTTTACGTTTTTGTCAATCTTTTTACATTTTTGTCCATTTTTAACGTTTTTGCCTGTTTTCTAATGTTTTTATCGGTTTTTGCTATTTTTGTTTATGTTTTCGCCTATTTTTTGTGATTAAGTAAGTATACTAAAAGAAAATTTGACATTTGATAAAAATGTGTCTGTGTTGATTTTAAATCACATTTTTGACCCCTTTCTGGTCTGAATCATCAAAAGTGTAAAACACGAAAGTTGTCCGGAATAATATTTTACATCAAGACACGCGATATTAACCAGAAAATGTAAAATAAGGGATGTTTACTACCAAAACTCACGAGTCTTAGGTAAAAAAAATGGCTTAAATTTTGGTAATAATAATAAATTACAAGTTATATTTCTTTCCCAATATATGTTGATGACAGAGAATACTGGTTTATATAATATACCCCATTATGGACTTGATCTATAAGGTCATTGTAACGTTTGCCAAATTTAGCTTTTCCCGTATATGGAATATATTCAAAGGCTACATCGCGACTTAATCCATTAAAGGCGGCCCGGAATACTTCTTCACAAAACCCTGAAACGATTGTTGAATTAGTTTTATCATCATAACTCACTTGAAAAAGTCTCCCTGTTCTATTTACCACTGGAAGGCCGATTCTGAAGGTTTTTCTGCTCATTTGTAGCATCCTATGTGGATTAGTCGAGATACCTGCTGGCCAGTTGATATCAGGAATTGAGTTTAGCTTATCAATCTTTCTGGTTAAACCAACACCCTTTGTCCAAAACCCAACCGTTGGTTCCCTGTTACCTATCACATTTATTATTTCTAAGACTTGTGTACTCATCCTAGCATTCATAAGTTGGAAAGTACCCGCCAAACCATGAAATGAGATTCTTAACATCTGATCCATCAGAGATGTATCCCTTGGAATTTTGCTAGATGTTTGTGTCATCTCAATAGCCATTGCTAGTGCAGAAACTGCATCATATGCCCAGACACCATAAGGGTTTATTTTCTTGAGCTCCATCCAAGGGTTCATAGCATGACGTTCCTTTCTCCATTTCAATGTGAATTCGTGAAGATCCCTTGACTGTGGAATATACGATCTAAAACCCACCACACCTTGCATAGACTCAACAACTTCACCATCCATGAAGTTAAAAAAGTCCATAGTTTTACTCGTGATAATCCATTTGTATCCCGCATCCATCAATCCTAAATATTTTGCTTTTGATAAAACACGGGATGCAAGAGAATGACAAGCATGCATGATGTATATATTTGTTTGCAGAGCTGAAAGCTTGTGAAGCTCTTCATGAACTAGTCCATTGCTGGAAGAGGTTGAAATTAGGCTCATATACGTTACAAAAATGTTCTTCTCTTGTAAGGTATTAGTTATAAACTTCGCCACTTCTATCTCATTTGGAGCGTCCTCACATATGAGAATGACATTCTTCCATTTAAACGATTCCGCCATTGCAGCAATGGCTTTAAATTGAGTAGTTTCATCTTGTGAAACTTGAAGGAAATAAGGATATGTTTATTGGAAGATGGAGTTGGTGAAAAAGAAAGAATAGGTACTCTTGCTTCGTCTCCTAATACTGCAAGAAACCTTGCTTCCGTTGCTGACTCAGAAGCTATGATTGCTTGGACTTTCTGCTTCTCCAATAGATCAAGAGCTGGCAGGAAAACAAGAAAATCGTAAAATTTGGGACGTTTCAAGTTTAGTATCTGGTTAACTTTTATAATGGCATACCAACAACTAGAGGATAAATCATTATATATGGTTTAGGGTTCACACTTGACCCGTTCTGATTCTAGTTTCAGTTATAGTTTGCTCTCTATTTTTTCTCCAATTAGATATGGCAATTAAGTATCACTTTGCTTTAGTTTGACCCTTTATATCTTGGAAGTTATATATCACATATAATCTGAAATAGTACGTAATTTACCTGCAGATAGAGCATGCAGTGGTTCTCCATGTGTATCCCTAATGTGGAGAACTATCCTTGTTTTGTAGTGGTTGTTAGAGGTGTAAAAGTGAGATAGTGCCACGGTCATGCTGCTATGAACAATCTTTCCGACCCATGATCCCATATCTAGAATCACTCCAACCGGGATCTCCTTGTATGACGACTCTTCTTGTGCTTTTGAGCATATCTGAAAACAAATCAGCAAAAATATTAAGAACACCACATGTGTGCATTTCCTTCTTTTGATCTCCATACTTGAATGACAAACAGGCAAAAGGCTCCTGTCACTGCTTTTGATCTCCATACTTGAAAACAAATCAGCATAAATATACGTTAAGATTTTTTTTCTATTTTTTTTCCTATGTCATTTCACTTTCCATTGACTAATCTCATGAGTTGAAGTCAAGTCTGCATAGATTCCTAAATATATCATGACTGAAAATTTCTTTGTTTCGTTTAATAAAAGACCAGCATAAAGGCACACATATATGGTCAAATGCAATGAGATCATCAGGAAAGTTAAATAATAGAGTTAATTTCATAAATGGTCCCTGTGGTCTGTCCTGTTTAACAGGTTTAGTCCCTTTACTTTTTTTAACTGATCTAGTCCCTATGGTTGGGACCCATAACGGGTTTGGTCCTTGACCCATTTTCTGTTTGTTTGACCGTTAAGTTGGTCATGTGGCGTGCACATGGAAGGGTAATTGTGTCTTTTCCCACCAACACACACAAACAAACAATGGATCCTTTCAAACGGTCAAACAAACAGAAAATTGGTCAAGGGACCAAACCCGTTATGGGTCGCAACCACAGGGACTGGATCTGTTAAAAAAGTAAAGGGACTAAACCCGTTAAACCCTACAGAACACAGGGACCATTTATAAAATTAACTCTAAATAATATGGGAAATGCTAACAGCAACCCTTAAGTTATTGTTAACAACTAAATCTCCACAAAATTTGATGATTTAAGACATAATTAAAGACGAGCTCCATATTTTTCGCTAACTTAACCAATTAAAAGAAGAGTGTATTATATTTGTATTTGATATATTTTTGTGATTTTTGAATGATGTTATATGAACATTGTGTAATGTATAAACATAAATTTCGGGAATTAGTTGTTGACAACAACCCTTTAGGCTGTCGTTAGCAAAACCCAAATAATATATACAAAAAATAACATATTGACATGCTCAAATAAGTGACTTCCTTGTAAGACAATGGAAATGAGATATAAGTAGTAGCGAAAAATATCATACGAGTATACGACTGCTGCTTGCAAGTTGTAATGGGATAAAACAATATGTTTCAATTATGCTTTCCAGAAATTATGACCACAAGTTGAACCATAGGATTAAGCGAATAAGTTCTCCACCCTTTTGCATCCTTTCAAACAATTCCATTACCTCAAGTATCCTTGGTATCATAACCACTATTTTGCTTCATCAACTGAGCCCATGACCAAGTTAGGATAGATTAGCATAACACTAACAGTTGAAGAAATATAAACTTTTTATAGGCATTAAATCGAATGCTTGGCCTTCATCTCTAAATTGTCCACAGTTCATTATCTCGTCGATCTATGGATTACATAAACACTCGCTTTACATTTATAAGCTGACGACCCTTAGTTCATCTCTAATTTGACCACATTATCTGGTGAAGGGATACAAAGTTTTGATCCTTTCATTAACTCATTAGCTTATAGTCCAAATATATACCTTTTTTTTTTCTGTCCTTTTGGATTTTCATTAGGATGATTTCTATCATAATACAATTGTTTTTCACATTTACATATGATATATATAGTTATAGGTGCTTTGATTTAGGGCAAAGGTCAAAGAAACGTAAAGTACTCTTTCAAGTGTACCAATGTAGGTAATAGACGCACAATTATCACATTACATGCAATATACATTTAAATTATCCATAAATACCTATTTTGACTTATATAACTTGTTTAACCGGTTACTACCTTTCATTTCATCTTCCTCATGTTTAAACCCAGATTCCGACAACCCTAAACCCATAATCCGGCGACCAACCACCCAGAATCTGACAACCAAAAAGTAGTACTTGGTTTTGAAAACAAGGGTGTTCAAAACACTAAAAAACAATCTAAGCAAACCAGCATCCACCATAACCTCCTCCTCATCACCATTTTTAACCAAACTGTGAAACAAACCATCACTCAAACCCACCATCTTCCCACAAAATAATCCACCCCATCAACTTCATCACATAAACCCTCCATTACCCATATTAGTCCTTGCACACACCTTCCATGACTCACTGCTATAGGGGTGAGCAAATAAACCGAGAACCGAACCGGAACCAACCCATCCCGAACCGAATTTTAGAACCGCGGTTCGGTTCTCGGTTCGGTTCGGTCGGGAACCGCGGGTATCGGTTCCGGAACCGAAGAACCCCCAAAACTCTATGTTTAGTGTATCATTTCTTAGCTTTTTATGAAACAATGCATAGACCATTACTACAGCATGAATTTGTTATAATTTCTTAGTTTTGTTATAACGCATAGGCCATAGACCATTCTTATCTAGGACACGGTAGCATCTGTTTAGTTAAATTAGTTATATTACTTGATTTTGTTATAATTGTTATTTCATTTGTTGGTTTCATAACTCATAGATGCATTGCATATCATTTTACAACAGTACATGTTATGAATTTTACCTACGGTATACATGCACTTATCTTTCTCTTTATATATGTTTAGGTTTTAATGGCAGCTTATGATCCCAGTAGCGAGTTAATTTGACGATAAAGGATAGTGTCTACACTACAATCATGAATTTTTAAGCCTTTTTTTGAAATTTTCGGTTCCAATCGGGTAGAACCGAGATACCTGGACCGGACCCGAGAACCGAACTGGAACTGAAACATGCTCTTCGGTCCGGTTCTCGATTCCCAAGATATGAATTTTTCGGTTCTCGATTCTCACGGTTCCGGTTCGGTTTCGTGCGGTTCCGGAACCGCGCTCAACCCTACTGTCTGGCATCAAATGGGTACTCGCTAAGAATCTTCCTAGCATCTCTCACTAGTCTTAAACCTGCAATTTTCCCAAAAAAACATGCGTTAACGAACCTTAATTTTATAATTTTATAAAGATAACTATTAAGTGTTCGACGAAATGTCTAAAAAAATAATTAAAAAATATATATATATTTTTTATTGAATTAAACATTGAGTTGTCAAAAGTAAGAAAGAAGAAGTAAGGAAGAAGACAAAGTCGGTAACTTAAGATGAAGATTCTTGGTTCATTATTTTGATCAAGTTTTGATTTTTTATTTATTTTTTTAATTTTGGAATTTGGAATTTAGATGTGTTGTGAGGTTGTGATGATCATGACTGTGTGGAAAAAATGTGTGTGTGTGTGTGTGTGTGTGTTTTTTTTTTTTTTTTTCCTTTTTTTTTGTATTAAAGGACGCTTTTTGTAAAAAATGGGTTTGATTGTAATTGTGAGGACAAATGTTGATGGAGAGTCAATTTGGTTTAATATTTTTGTATGTTTTATTGTGAACATTTGAGGTCATGAGAACTTAAGTGTTAACAAATTCGTTAATGATAATCAGGTCAATTTGTGTTTTAGCATGAACATATGAAGTTAATTTCCTAAGTCCTCATGACCTCATACGTTCATACCAAAACATACAAAAATGTCAAACCAAATTGACTTTTCATCTACACTTGTCCCCACAAGCACAATCAAACCCATCTTTTACAATTACAAAAAGCCACCGTTAATACCAAACAAAAAAACCACATTTTTCCACACAATTTTTATTTTTATTTTTATTTTTATTTTTTCATTTTTTATTGTTTTTATATATTTTTTAATAAATTAAAACTTGATTACAATAATGGACCAAGAACCTTCATCGTAAGTTACCCACTTCGTCTTTTTCCTTACTTTTGAATATTAAACGTCAAATTCTAAAAAACAAAATCCACATAATGACTATATGATTGAGTTCATTAAAGAGAATAGAAGAGAGGGAATATAAGAGTGAAACTACCAATGATAAAAATCCATGTTATTGTATTGGTTTTGCTTTTATAAAATTTGATCGGGTGTAGTATTTTTAATTTTTTTTTGCCTCTTATTAAACTTTTTTTATTTTATTTATTTGTTTATTTATTTTTTGAAAACAAAGGTGTATGTTGTTTGAATAGAGATTGATATGCATTTTTTATTTTATTTTAATTGAGACATTTTATTTTATATTTTACTTAGCGGTATTATATTTTTATTATGCTTTATTTGCTTGTACAATAACGTGTGCATATCATAAAACAAAGTATGCAAATCATCTCCTTTTTTGAATGTTGCTAAACAATGTATTAATATCTAGCTATATGCTAACAAAGGGGAAGTTAGTAGCTGGACTAGTTTTATGATAATAATTTGACAAAAAGGTTTGTTATTCAAATAGAAATAAGTAGTTTGTTGTCCAGGATAAAAATACTTGTTCAAAATAAATAACAACTCAAAACATTTCAAAACTACTGAAGTATTTCATCATATACATCTTTTAGAAAACATCATCTCTGGCGAGATTGAGTAAAAAGTAGACTTTATTTCAACCTAATCTTCATTTATTGCGGCCTCATGCCTGATGCAGAATTGGCCTCGTGTTCGGTTCTCGCACACGGACTTATGTTGTCAGCCTGTGCACATACTTATTTTTAAGAAAAAGTTTTTGACCTTTTTTAGCACGACTAATATTTCTGTTATTTTAAAGAAAAAATCTAGTAAAACTTGAATATTTTTGCATACTTCCAAAAACACATGTTTTTAATACATAATAGAGTTAACTACAATGTTGGTCCTTGTGGTTTGCTAGGTATTTTATTTTTGGTCTAATTTTTCAAAAAGTTTCGGATTCAGTCCAAAAGTGATTAGCCCATTTTGTTAACGATGTTAGTCTCGTTAGTTAAATCCAGTCGTCATGTAGCAATGTTAGTCTTTTATACTAACGGTCGTTGCAACATTAGTCCTTTATACCAACGATCGTTTGTAACATTTTCCATATTAGTCCTTTATACCAACGATCGTTTGCAATGTTAGTCCTTTATATCAACTATCGTTTGCAACATTAATCCTTTTATATACGTCTTTATTTATGTTTTTATATACGCTTTTATACACGTTTTTAGTCAAATTTTATACATGTTTTTATAAATGGTTTTATACACGTTTTTATATACGTTGTTATACATGTTTTTATATTCTTTTTTATATACGTTTTTACACACGTTTTTATATACATTTTTATACGCGTTCTTACACAAGTTTTTATACAAGTTGTTATACACGTTTTTATACTTGTGTTTATACGCGTTTTTATACACGTTTTAATGCAAGTTTTTTTAGCGGTTTTATGCATGTTTTTTATACACGTTTTTCACACATTTTTATACACGTTTTGATGCATGTTTTTATATACGTTTTTATACAAGTTGTTATACACATTTTAATACACGGTTTTCTACATGTTTTTATAAAGGTTATACACGTTTTTATACAACTTGTTTAAAAGCATGTATAAAAACGTATTTAAAAATGTGTATAACAACTTGTGTAAAAACATGTATAAAAACGCATATAATTACTTGTATAAAAACATGTATAAAAACATGTATAACAACTTGTATAAAAACGTGTATAAAATGGGTATAAAAACACATGTAAAAAAATGTATAAAAATGTGTATAAAATGTTTGGAAAAACGTGCATATAAACGTATATAAAAATGTGTATAACAACTTGTCTAAAAACATGTGTAAAAATATGTATAAAAACGAGTATAAAAACACGTAAGAAAACGTGTATAAAAACATGTGTAAAAACGTATATAAAACGTGTATAACAACTTTTATAAAACGTGTAGAACAACTTGTATAAAAATCAATATAAAAACGTTATAAAGACGGGTATAAAAACGTGTGTAAAAATGTGTATAGCAACTTGTATAAAATCGTGTATAAAATGTATATAAAACGTAATTAAAGACGTTTATAAAGACTTATATAAAAACGTGTATAAAATCATTCATAAAAACATGTATAAAAATGTGCGTATTGTTGGCGTATGTACCCTCCGGATTTAGGCCGTACAATTAAATACCTTCCGGATCTATATCAAACAGGGCGTACGCAAATGTATTTAAACGAGACAGACCAATATCCGAAGGGTTGGGAATGTCCGCATGACCTCAACCCTCCGGAGATCATGACCGTTCGGATAAACCAGTAAGTACATAAACCAAAGTACAAACAAGTACACCAAGTATATGGTAATGGAGCATAAATTAGCAAACATTAAGGAACTAAGTACAAACCAGCCTGGCACTCCATATTGAAGGCCTATAAATAGAGAAGAAATCTCCACTTAAAGGTTAACTAATTCTCTCACTCTCTAATTTCATATATACTTTCTTTCTCTAAGAACACATACTTACTCTTACGCCGGAGGTTGGTCCTGGGATACATTCCCGGGGCGAGACTAACGGACGTACCTGTTTTGCAGATATCCGAAGTAGCCAACTACCAACAAGGATCACCCCGAATCCGAAGGACCAATCCAGAGTCCGAAGGATTCATCTCACTTGTCTGGAGTAGAAGCAAACTTTTACTTCAACAAATTGGCGCCATCCGTGAGACTCGTCATTCACTCTACCCGAACTTAGAGATGACAGGTCCTACTCCTACAACACCTGAAGGAAGTGGGAAAGACTCAGAAGTAATTCCCAACAGCATAGAACAAATCCAGAACCACCTCACCGCCTTGAAAGCTCTAATCCAACAACATAATGCCACAGGGGTAACACTGATTAAGCCTATCCAGCTCGACTTCGAAGACGAAGATCCCCAAGGTACCGGAGGTCAGAAAGCAGAAGAAGAAATGACGGACGACCTTTCCAAGCCTTTCAAAGCAGCGTCCAAGAGTCCATTCACCCGAAGGATAATTGATTTTTCCGGACCTAAAAACGCGAAATATCTTATGCCTTCCCACATAAAGTAATACGATGGATCCACAGACCCGGACGATCACGTCACAAGATTCGAAGGAGCTGCCAACCAGGGTGCTTGGCCCATGCCCATATGGTGTATGATGTTTCAGCAAACTTTGGACGATGCAGCCAGAGGATGGTTCGATAGCCTCCCGCGGGGAAGTATCGACAATTGGGATACCCTGTGTGAACAGTTCGTGCTAAGGTTTGCTCTACGCAGAAAGTGTGTCAGAGACCCCATGGAAATAACTAAGATTGTCCGGAGGGCTAATGAAGCTCTTTCAGAATTCAAGGAACGATGCACAGATGAAGCTAGCCGTATTTCAGGGGTTCCGGAGGTAATGCAAATATCCTCTTTCATGGATGGGTGTAAATGCCCGGAACTAGCAAAGAGATTTTCTGAAAAAATTCCCCGGACAGTAACCGAGATGATGATGAGGGTGGATGACTTCATCGGTTCCAAAAGAGCATATCGGTTGACGGAAGTACCAAGGGGAGAACGGACAGATAACTACAGAAAAGATTATCATCCTAACCCGTATAACCGAAACGATCAGAACACGCAACGATCTTCCTTCAGAGGGAATCACAGGAGAGATATTCGTCGAGAGGAATTCAGACCCCGGCGGAATGACCATTATCCACCCTATGGCCAAATAAGAAACGAAAACCCTAACAGAAACGACTACAGAGCGGACTACCGCCGCAACGATGGAAACCGGAGGGATGTCAAGCCCTTAGACTTAAATGTGCTCACCAAAGCTCCTAAAGAAATTCTCGCAACTGAACACCATCTTAGACTTCCGGCGCAACCCCCGTTGAGAGGACGACCTGCCAGAGAAAACATGGATAAGTACTGCAACTACCATGGAGAAAAAGGTCACCTCACCAACGAGTGTCACAATTTAAAGGAACAACTTAAAAAAGCTATGGAAACAGGCAAGCTGGACCACTTAATCAGGGATGTCCGGCAAAGAGAGAGGGTACCTCCAAGGAATAATAACAACACCAACCAAGGTCGAATCATCAATATGATCTGATACCCGGAGAGAAAAAATAAACGAAAAATCATGGATCAAGAAGAAGAATGGATGAATACTCCTATAAGTTTCCCTCCAATACTTCCCGGAGATGCTTCCGAAGAACCGCTGATAATTGAAGCAGAGATCGAGGGATACAATGTAGGAAGGGTATATGTGGATCAAGGCGCTTCGATAGAAGTGATGTACGAACACTGCTTTCTAAACCTTGACCCCTCCATCCAATCCCGACTGACAAAAACAAACACGCCGCTAGTTGGATTTGCTGGAGAAGCCATAAACCCGTTGGGCAAAATAGAACTAGAGGTGTGCTTCGGAAACGAAGGATTATATCGTCGAACGACTATGAAATTTGCAATAGTAAGATCCCCCTCCCCTACAACGTGATACTGGGATGTTCCGCAATCAAGAAGTTAAGAGCTATCCCTTCGACAATACATGCCATGATGAAATTCCCAACACCAAGAGGTATCGCCACTTTGGTCACCCGGTCAGTCATCATATCGGAATGCAGAAAGCTGCAAGAAAAATTCTTGCTGGAAAAAGAAACTAAGGTTGAAAGTCTTCCGATGCCCACAATAGAAGAAAGGACAACGGAAACCGAAGAAATACTGGTTCATCCGGCATACCCAGAGCAATTGGTGACAATAGGAAAAAATTTCTCAAAGGAAGGAAGAAGACAGCTAATAACGTTACTCAAGAACAGCCAGGACGTTTTCGCATGGGAACCTTCGGACATGACTGGCGCCCCCCAATGTGCGGCTGAGCACAAGCTTAATGTAAATGTCCAAGACAAGCCTATTGCACAAAAGAAGAGGTTCTTTTCAGAAGAAAAAAATCAAGCTATAAACAAGGACGTAGAAGAGTGGTTAAAAGCTGGGATAATCAGGCCCGTTCGATATCCAACCTGGATATCTAACCCTGTGTTGGTAAAAAAGTCGGACGAGAGTTGGAGAACGTGCATTGATTTCAAGAACCTCAACTCATCGTGTCGCAAAGACTACTATCCGTTGCCTGAAATAGATTGGAAGATCGAATCAGTGATGGGGTTCCGATACAAATGTTTCCTAGATGCTTACAAAGGATATCATCAAGTACAAATGGCAAAGGAAGACGAGGAGAAAACAGCCTTCTATACCGATCATGGGACATACTGTTACGTCAAAATGCCGTTCGGATTGAAAAATGCCGGAGCAACCTATCAAAAACTAGTAGACTCCGCCTTTCGGACGCAAATTGGCCGAAACTTGGAAGTATATGTGGACGACATGGTCATCAAAAGCCAAACAGAGAAAGAGCTTTTAGCCGATATAGCAGAAACATTTGATAATCTCCGAGGGATCAATATGAAACTAAATCCTAAGAAGTGTTCCTTCGGATTGGAAGAAGGTAAACTCCTCGGATATATGGTAACTTCCGAAGGGATCAGAGCAAACCCCAAGAAAACCAGAGCAATTACCGATATGCAATCACCAAAGTCATTGAAGGAAATGCAAAGCTTAAGTGGTAAGCTAGCGGCACTAAACCGTTTCTTATCAAAATCTGCCGAAAGATCCCTACCCTTCTTTGAAACATTAAAGAACATTACTAAAGACAATAAGGAGAAATACCAATGGACGGAGGAAGCTGAAAAAGCTTTTCAAGAGATGAAGAAGATGATCCTGGAGCTACCTTGCTTAACGACGCCAAAACCGAAGGAAGACATGTACCTATATCTATCGGCCGCAACGGAGGCGATAAGTGGGGTAATGTTGGTCGAAAGGGAAGGACGGCAGATCCCAGTTCATTATGTAAGTCGAACGTTGCATGAAGCCGAAAAAAGGTATGCTCCGATTGAAAAATTGGCTTTAATACTGCTACATCTGTCTAGAAGACTAAGGCGATATTTTGAAACTCACCCTATCAAAGTCATAACGGACCATCCTATCAAGCAAGTACTAAACCAAGCTGAATCTTCCGGACGGTTAACCAAATACACAGTAGAGCTAGGAGCTTACAACATTACCTATGTACCCAGAAATTCCGTCAAGGGACAAGCGTTGGCCGATTTCATCAATGAAGTACCCATCGGCACCGTTTATCCGGATCCAAAAAGGAGGGGCAAGGAGATATGCAACATCTCCCAAACCGGAGAGTGGATCTTGTACACTGATAGAGCTTCGAGCAAAAAAGGTTCCAGAGTAGGGCTAGTACTGATCAGTTCGGAAAAAGAAGAATATACTTATGCCCTCAGATTGAATTTTGAAGCTACTAATAATGGAGCAGAATACGAAGCACTCCTTGCCGGACTACGAATCGCAAGGGAAATGCATATAGAAGCGCTAGACGTACGAGTGGACTCAAACCTTGTGGCAAGTCAAATTAACGGAGAGTTTACTGCGTACACGGAAAGCATGACCAAATATCTCGCCAAAGCCAAAGAATATATCGCTTGCTTCAAACACTTTAAGATAAAGAATATTCCGAGGGCACAAAACCAAAAAGCAGACGTACTAAGCAAGTTAGCATCCGTAGCATTCAACCACTTAACAAAAGAAATCTTAGTGGAAGTGTTAGAGAAACCCTCCACTGAGGAAGAGATAATCAACGCAATAGTAGAAGAAGAAGAGGAAAACTGGATGTCGCCCATACTCTGATGCTTAAAAGAAGGGATATGGCCGGAGGATCTAAACGAAGCCCGAACCCTTCGTATGAAAATAATCCATTATACACTAATCGATGATGTACTCTTCAAAAAATCCTATCTAGGACCAATGCTACGGAGCGTAGGACCTCTCCAGGCCAATTATGTCATCCGAGAAGTACACGAAGGAGCGTGTGGCATGCACTCCGGACCACGATCCGTTGTAGCTAAACTTATGAGGCAAGGCTATTACTGGCCAACCATGCACCGGGATGCCAGGGAAGTTATCCAGAAATGTGACTCATGGCAGATACACGCTCCGATTCCTAAGTCACCAAAAACAATGTTAACTTCCGTCATGGCTCCATGGCCGTTCTTCCAATGGGCAATAGACGTGTTAGGACCTTTACCCGAAGCTCCAGGAAAGGTCAAATATGTAATTGTAGCCATTGACTACTTTACCAAGTGGATGGAAGCAAAGCCCCTAGCCAAGACAACCGGAAAGGAAGTGAAAAAATTCGTGTGGGATAACATCGTCTGCAGGTTCGGATTACCTAAGATAATTGTTACGGATAATGGAAGCAATTTTGTAGGAGATCCATTCAAAAGTTTGTGCGAAAGATTGAATATCACACAAATCAACACGGCCGTAGCTCATCCTCAAGCCAACGGATTGGTGGAGAGAGCAAACAAAAGCCTAATGAAAGGATTCAAGTCACGGCTCGGAAGGGAAAGATCCGGATGGGTAGATGAATTACCAAACATATTATGGGCATTCCGTACCACCCTAAAAACTAGCAATGGAGAAACTCCCTTTAGCCTGACCTACGGAAGCGAGGCGGTAATCCCAGCGGAAATCGGTATGCCCACCTTTCGGACCATGATGGCAAACGCAGAAGACAACGGCGATGAGATCGGCTTAAACCTAAATTTGTTAGAGGAAAGGCGAGAAATGGCAGCAATAAAGGAAGCCAAATATAAAAAGAAGGTGGAGCAATACTACAACCGAAGGGTTAGACCTGAAGCGTTCAAGGTGGGAGACTTTGTGTACCGAAAGAATGAAGCCAGCAGGGTGGAAGATCAAGGAAAATTAGGGCCAAACTGGGATGGTCCCTACCGGATAACGGAAGCCTACCAACGTGGTACGTACAAGCTGCAAACTATGGACGACATAGAAGTACCTCAAACCTGGCATGCAATCAATTTAAAAAAAGTGTTTTATGTAATCAATTGTTTCGATAGACTTATTGTAAGGCATGAGCCATTTTCCTATCATCAATAAAACATCCTATGCAGTTGGGCCATAAGAAAAGTTGTTTTTATCTAAACGTCAAACTACCTAGTAAGGGAAAAACCCCAAGTGGGTATAATCTAAGGCCAAGAGCCGAAGGACACAAATTGTCCAATATAATAAAACCCCAAGTGGGTATAGTCTAAGGCCGGGAGCCGAAGGACACAGGTTGTCCGATATAATAAAACCCCAAGTGGGTATAGTCTAAGGCCAAGAGCCGAAGGACACAGGTTGTCCGATATAATAAAACCCCAAGTGGGTAAGTCTAAGGCCAAGAGC
Source organism: Artemisia argyi (assembly GCA_030686995.1). NCBI lineage: Eukaryota > Viridiplantae > Streptophyta > Magnoliopsida > Asterales > Asteraceae > Artemisia > Artemisia argyi. The sequence goes on from CM060680.1 coordinate 205,920,759, forward strand.
TGAAGGACACAAGTTGTCCGATATAATAAAACCCCAAGTGGGTATAATCTAAGGCCAAGAGCCGAAGGACACAAATTGTCCGATATAATAAAGCCCCAAGTGGGTATAATCTAAGGCCAAGAGCCGAAGGACACAAGTTGTCCGATATATTAAAACCCCAAGTGGGTACAATCTAAGGCCAAAAGCCGAAGGACACAAGTTATCCAATATAATAAAACCCCAAGTGGGTATAATCTAAGGCCAAGAGCCGAAGGACACAAGTTGTCCAGTATAATAGAACCCCAAGTGGGTATAATCTAAGGCCAAAAGCCGAAAGACACAACTTCTCCGGTATAGTAAAACACCCAGATGGGTATAATCTAAGGCCAAGATACGGAGGAAACATGTTGTCCAATAAATTAAACTCAGACGAGTACAATCTAAAATCAATAGTTGAAAGGCACAAATGTCTCGAAACGTACATAACAAAAAAATAGCATAAAGACAAATAATAAAAATAACAAAGAAGGTAAATGATATATATTCGGTTGATCAAAATCGGTTACATCAAGTGTTCCGGAATAACGGAACAGCAAAAGACGAAAACATTAACAACCTACTCTATTACATAATACTACTAAGTACATCACTTTTTCCTAAAGACCTATTCCACAAAATGATGGAACGTTAGTAGCCTATACTATTACATCAATTGTGTCCAAGAAAATGAGATAGCTTCACAGGGAATCCGGAATACCTAAACCCATGGTCAAAATGGAAGTATCCGGACTCCGACATACGGTCTCCAACGGAACAAGTTCAAGAATAGCAGCTTCACAAAGAATTTGCAATACCTATGTCCATAGTCAAAATGTAGGTATGCGAACCCTTAAAACATCAACTTCAGACAAAATCCGAGGCAGTCTGATCCGAAGATTGGTTACCGGAGGGATTCTCAGTGTGAGATTCAACCACCGGCTCTTCAACTTCCGGAACAGGAACAGGATCTGGAACCAAGGCTATCAGCTCATCAAACTTTCGATAAATGGTCTGGCGGATTTTTTGGATGAAGGGGTAGTCCTGGGAGAGAGCCTGATCATATAATGAACGATATTTATCATCGTCCTCCATATCCATCCCTTCGAACTCTCCCAACAGCTTAGCCGCCTTCTCCGGCTCATCAAATAGCCCAGCCCCATCTATCAACCCAGACTGATAATACAAGTTAAAGGGTTCTGCCAGTGCCATCCGGAATTCATGACTACCGAGAAAGCGGTGGATAGCCTCCGGAATGAACTCGTTGATAATACGATTCCTCTCCACTTCAGCATTACCGGCGGCTATAGCAATATCTTGCTTCTCTTGATAAAGCTCTTTGTAAGCTTTCTCTTCATCAGCCAACTTCAACTTAGCATCAGACAAGTGACCCTCCAACAACTTGATCTTTTCATCCTGCTCCCCAGAAACCTTCCTCCACTCCTCTTTCTCCACCTCGAGTTGAGAGACCCTGTCTTCCAGACTAGCATTCTCAGCACGCAACTTTTGAATCCCCTCCGGATTCACCGTAGCACACTCTGCATGTTTGTCTTTCAGATTCTTCTGCTCCTCGGCCATCTCCCCAAACCTCTTACAATTATCATCAAAGGTCTGATCACACACCTTTTGAGTTTCAGACAGCTTCTGATGCTCACGAAGAAGAGACTCAAAACGGAAGATGAGATCCGCTTGAGCCGTAGCATTTTTGCCCAATAACAACCAAGACCTTCGGATAGCGTCACCATCGTCCTGACCATCCAAGTACCTCTCCTCACCCGGGGTGACCAAATTGATCATCATATCCCGACAGACATTCGCATTATTCATACGAGTCCCCCTCTTCACCACCCATGCAGGGACGAAGGTGGCATCATCCTCATCGTCCCCCTCTATATCCACCTCAATATCCTCCTCGTCCATCAAAACCCCCTTTCCCGGATGCTGGGAAGCACCCTTCGAACCCCCTGAAAATAAAGAACCTTCATCAATAAATGGTAAAAACAAATCAAAGAAATAATTATGGGCAGAAAGATTATTCACAAAGGCATACCAGATGGGATACCTTTCGGGTGCATCGAGCGGACTGGCTCCGGCTCCTCAACCCCCTCAGCAGCATCCAAATCTATGACATTGTCAGCAGACTGCTTGTGCTTCTTTTGAAGCTTGGAAGAAACACTCCCCCCGGCTCTGTTCGCCAGAGGTTTCTTGGAACCTAGCTTTGCGGCCTGCTCTTTCTTTTTGTCTTTGGCAGCCAGCACCTTGTCGTCCGGAACCTCGACCCTCTTCAACTCCTAATCCTTCTCCGGAACTTTAGTATTGGAGGCCAGAGGGCGAGTAACATGCATCTCGCGTCCCTGCCCCTGCGGAAGTGGGTCCCCCTTCACCACGTTCACGGTCTTTCGTAGAGGTGGTTTCTTCAAATAACTCGACATGGTTACACCTGCGAATAAACAAAACCTATCGTTAAAAATGAAAAAAGATGCACAACTTAAAAATTTATATTTATAACAAAGGCTATACCCCTCCCCTGCTCATCCCTCAAAGCCGGACGGAAGCCGGTAAATTCCCAATGATCCGATAGGCCCAAAGCATATAAGAACGACTGAGGAACTTGGCATGGCTCAATGATCGTCTCGGCCAGCCTTTCGGCATGAGAAGCATCTTACTCATTTCTCTTAGGAAACGGATCAGACACATCCGAATCCGAATGCCTCCAAGGCATAGCAAAGGGAATAGCTCTCCTATCAATCAAGAAAAAGTGATACTTCCAACCCTTCAGACAGGAAGGAAATTCCCCAAAACAAATTTTCCTATCTTTGTGCACACGTTTTTCGAAAGAAAACCAGCAACCCTGTTTGCTGAGTTTATAAAAGACGCGAAACAAAGGAGTAGTAGGAGGAATGTGCATGCTCCGGCAATACACCTCAAAAAGGGTAGCACGATGCATACCCAACGGAACCAACTGAGATATATGAATCTTAAAATATTTGATAACATCTAAAAGAAAAGTAGAAAAAGGGACGGTAAGGCCTCCGTCAAAGAAATACTCCGCGTATAAACCAATGGCATCCGCAGGTAATCGATCCATCGTCATACCCGACGGAGGTACCCTCGGATGTAAATCCTTCGGTATCCCAAAAGTCTCCACTACGACGAGTACTTCACCTTCGTCCATCGTAGACGGCCTCAGTTGTATATCCTTCTTAACGTGTGAACCCTCCGGCAGGGATACATCCTCATACTCAAACGACGCGGTAGATTCCGACATAATGAGTCCGATAAGGAGAAGAGTATAGCCAAACAACAAAAAACTAAACGGACTAGGACGTACCTCAAAGACGATGAGAATAATCGTTCAGAATACGGAAGATATAAAATGTGTCAGAAGTCTGTGTGTGTGGAGAAGAAAATTTACAGTGGTGTAAATGAGAAAAAAGGAGCTATTTATAGGCGGTAAAAATTGGGCGTGAAACGACACGTCACCCGTAGGGCAGACGTGTCTCCATCCAAACCGTATAATAGGAAGAACGTACACGTGTCCCAATCCAGAGGACGCAGTAAAAAACGACGGCGCACCTTAAACGACACATTAATTACTTTTGGCACTTTGTACACGACTCTAGCAAATGACGAAGCTACGACTCGCCCTCCGGAAAATTACAAAAATAAACTAAGTATCACACCATTGGCATAACCAATACTATGATACTGAGGGGGACATGTTGGCGTATGTACCCTCCGGATTTAGGCCGTACAATTAAATACCTTCCGGATCTATATCAAACAGGGCGTACGCAAATGTATTTAAACGAGAAAGACTAATATCCGAAGGGTTGGGAATGTCCGCATGACCTCAACCCTCCGGAGATCATGACCGTTCGGATAAACCAGTAAGTACATAAACCAAAGTACAAACAAGTACACCAAGTATATGGTAATGGAGCATAAATTAGCAAACATTAAGGAACTAAGTACAAACCAGCCTGGCACTCCATATTGAAGGCCTATAAATAGAGAAGAAATCTCCACTTAAAGGTTAACTAATTCTCTCACTCTCTAATTTCATATATACTTTCTTTCTCTAAGAACACATACTTACTCTTACGCCGGAGGTTGGTCCTGGGATACATTCCCGGGGCGAGACTAACGGACGTACCTGTTTTGCAGATATCCGAAGTAGCCAACTACCAACAAGGATCACCCCGAATCCGAAGGACCAATCCAGAGTCCGAAGGATTCATCTCGCTTGTCTGGAGTAGAAGCAAACTTTTACTTCAACACGTATAAAAACGTGTCTAAAAACATGTAAAAGCGTATATAAAAACATAAATAAAGATGTATATAAAAGGACTAACGTTGCAAACGATCGTTGGTATAAAGGACTAATGTTGCAAAAGATCGTTAGTATAAAGGGCTAACGTTGCCAGATGATGACTGGACTTAACTAACGGAGCTAATGTCGTTATCAAAATGGACTGAAAGTGGAATATAAGTATCACTTTTGGATTGAATCCAAAATGTTTTGAAAAATTGGATCAAAAATGAAATACCCGGCAAACCACACGGACCAAAATTGTAGTTAACTCTACATAAGGACTTACGAATGGATAGGTATCCTGTTAGATTCTCCCGTTGTGCTGCTACTTATATTGCAGCCATTGACCATATATCAAGCCATTCAACTTGCATCTGCTAAACAGTTGATCTCCATGAAACTATGGATGACCTGTGCATACGCTACCTAGGTATTTTAATTGCTTTTTTTACTTTTTGTTTTCCAAATTAAGATATGGTGTTTTTGTTCTCCATGTTTATTAGTACCGGTCCCTAGTTCTACCTGGTTGGCTTGTTACTTTTAGGGGGTGTTTGGATTTGCGTTTTGGAACCAATTAAAAGATTATTGTGAAGTCCGAAGTCACAATTATCAGATCTTTTTAATGTTCTGATATATAGATTCTGCTTATGATTATCTGAGTATAAACAAACACAATCAATAATAACATTAGATTCTGCTTATGATTATCTGATATATAGATACATATGCAATCTTTATCATATAATCAACAAACACAATCTGCTATATAGATACATATGTGAATGTTGTAATTTGAATTTGGGCCATATTCTTTAAACAGCACTAGCGAATCTTGGTATGAGAAACCTCATGATGAATGCTAGCTTTCCTCCAGCCAGCATCGTGTACTTGAAATGCACTTTCTCATGTACAAAATTAAGCATGTATAGGAAAAGTGCAGATGCCATTGAAACCCCACTGATAATAAATAGACCACGGAAACCATCAAGGTTCAAAATTTTGGGCCCAGTCGCGGAATCTAATTTTTTATTAAACCACTTAGCCTCCAATAACTTTAAAGTCCCGTCTTCTCGTAATTTGGCAATCTGAATTGACATCTCAGGCGCCAACGTTGAACCTTTCGGGAATGCCTGCACATTTTTAGAGATAACATTTGAATAGGATAGACTTTATCTACAATGTCAAATTTTCATATTTAAGGAAGCAAATTTAACTTAAAACACATTAGCTCAAATTTCGACCAATATAAGATTAAACGGGTCGATTCCAGTTACATTATATCTTTAGCGGGTCAAACTGAAGGTAAAGAAACAGATTAGCTTAAACAAAGTGGTTGCACGGGTCATACGTGACCCACATTGTTTCCTTAATGCATAAACCCTCCTAACTCATTTTAATCAAGAAAAAAGACTTGGATTTGTTATTATATTGGGTAATATAGCTCTCATCCCGTTCAAAAGATTGACCTGCTGTGACCTCTTACCCATGTTAACACTAATATTAAAGAATTGTATAGTGACGAGACTCACAAAGCCAAAGCCATTCGTGATAGCTTCAGATACGGTCATCGAGTAGCCAGATGGGTATTGTGCAAGAAATTCCTTAATATAAGGAATTTCATCAAGAATTTCATCAACACCACCATTTTTACTGCCACGTGTCAAAGCATCAGCATATTCATCTGGTGAAGAATATGACTTCAACCTGGTGTCTTCGAAGTTCATGTTCCTAAGGGCTCCCTGTACATGGGAACCATACGGGTATCCAATAGACCCTCTCTTTGATGCTAACTGAATTTGTTCAACAGTTAACAGTGAACTTAATGTTGCAGTGTAACTTGAAACGAGCACAAGCACTACGAACAACCACACTATGACTACAAATCTTGACAAATTACTCTGCAGCTTCTCCCCTGAAATGTTCAAAACCTAAACTTTAATTGGTTTAGCTTTTACTAAATTTCTGTTCGCCATTATACTTAGATGTGTTTGTGGCAAAAAAAAAAAAAAAAAAAAAAAAAAAAAAAAAAAAAAACCCTAACTAACAAGGGTTGAAAAGGCAAACCAGAGCTTACTATGAGCAAAAACAAGGGTTGAAAAGGCAAACCAGAAGGTTGTCCCGATTTGTTCTGCTGTTGAACCTTGAAATTCTTCATTTGTCCGATGTTCAAGTATCCAAACGACAATGCCAGTCAAAATAAAGAAACAAGCAGACGCAATCCAAAGATCTGAACTTAGTGGTTTCGTAAAGATCCAAATGCTTGTATCGGCGTTTCTTGATAGTGTTGCAAGGCCAATATCCGTAAATGGCAATGTGAAGTCAACATATTTAGATCTATTAGATGTGATTGTTAAATCTCCAATTGCAGCATCAAATTCCTGATACAAATGATAATAATAAATTACAAGTTATATTTCTTTCCGAATATAAATTGATGACAAAGAATACTGGTTTATACTACGTATAACATGCATACCTTGTTATGGACTCGATACATAAGGTCATTGTAACTGCCACTCATAAATGGATCATAAGCTTTTCCCATAAATGGAATATATTCAAAGGCTGCATCGCGACCTAATCCATTAAAGGCGGCCTGGAATACTTCTGCACAAAACCCTGAAACGATTGTTGAATTAGTTTTATCATCATAACTCACTTGAAAAAGTCTCCCTGTTCTAGATGCCACTCGAATGCCGATTCTGAGGGTTGTTCTGGTCGTTTGTAACATCCTATGTGGATTAGTTGAGATGCCTCCTGGCCAGATGATATCAGGAATTGAGTTTACCTTATCAATCTTTCTGGGTAAACCAACACCCTTTGTCCAAAACCCAACCCTTCGCTCCCTGTTACCTATCACGTTTATTATTTCTAAGACTTGTGTACTCATCCTACCATTCATAAGCTGGAAAGTACCAGCCAAACCACGAAATGAGATGCTTAACATCTGATCCATAAGAGATGTATCCCTTGGAATTTTGCTAGATGTTTGTGACCTCTCAATAGCCATTGCTAGCGCTGAAACTGCATCATATGCCCAGACACCATAAGGGTTTATTTTCTTGAGCTCCATCAAAGGGTTCATAGCATGAAGTTCCTTTCTCCATTTCAATGTGAAATTGTCAAGATCCCTTGACTGTGGAATATACGATCTAAAACCCACCACACCTTGCATAGACTCAACAACTTCACTATCCATGAAGTTAAAAAAGTCCATAGTTTTACTCGTGATAATCCATTTGTATCCCGCATCCATCAATCCTAAATATTTTGCTTTTGATAAAACACGGGATGCAAGAGAATGACAAGCATGCATGATGTATGTATTTGTTTGCATAGCTGAAAGCTTGTGAATCTCTTCATGAACTAGTCCATTGCTGGAAGAGGTTGAAATTAGGCTCATATACGTTACAAAAATGTTCTTCTCTTGTAAGGTATTAGTTATAAACTTCGCCACTTCTATCTCATTTGCAGCGTCCTCACATATGAGAATGACATTCTTCCATTTAAACGATTCTGCCATTGCAGCAATGGCTTTAAATTGAGTAGTTTCATCTTGTGAAACTTGAAGGAAATAGGGATGTTTGTTGGAAGATGGAGTTGGTGAAAATGAAAGAATAGGTACTTTAGCTTCGTCTCCTAATACTGCAAGAAACTTTGCTTCGGTTGCTGACTCTGAAGCCATGATTGCTTGGACTTTCTGCTTCTCCAATAGATCAAGAGCTGGAAAGAAAACAAGAAAATCGTAAAATTTACGCATGTTTCAAGTTTAGTATCTGGTTAACTTTTTGAATGTCATACCAACCACTAGAGGATAAACCATTATGGTTTAGAGTTCACACTTCACACTAGACCCGTTCTGATTCTAGTTTCAGTTATAGTTTGCTCTCTATTTTTTCTCCAATTAGATATGGCAATTAAGTATCACTTTGCTTTAGTTTGACCCTTAATATCTTGGAAGTTGTAAGAGATTTATTATTTTCTTAAGTATATATCAAATATAATCTGAAATAGTACGTTATTTACCTGCCGATAGAGCATGCAGTGGTTCTCCATGTGTATTCCTACTGTGGAGAACTATCCTTGTTTTGTAGTGGTTGTTAGAGGTGTAAAAGTCAGATAGTGCCATGGTCATGCAGCTATGAACAATCTTTCCGACCCATGATCCCATATCTAGAATCACTCCCACCGGGATCTCCTTGTATGACGAATCTTCTTGTGCTTTTGAGCATATTTGAAAGCAAATCAGCATAAATATTAAGAACACAACATCTGTGCACTTCCTGCTTTTGGTCTCCATGCTTGAATGACGAAAGGCTCCTATCACTGAAAGTACATACAAATTATACGTCGTTAAGGGTTTTTTTTTTTTTTTTTCGTATGTCATTTCACTTTCCATCGACTAATCTCATGAGTTGAATTTGTTTGAGTCTGTCAACTCTAAATAGATTACTAAATACATCACCCTCAAGGTTTAAGCTTCACGACTGACTGAAAACTTCTTTGTTTCATTTAATAAAAGACAATCAGCAGGAAGTTAAATAGTAATATTTATAAACAAATAACAGATTCACCAAACACAAATGCTTAAACTTACATGCTCAAATAAGTGACTTCCTTGGTAGACGACGGAAATGAGATAGAAGTAGTAGCAAAAACGATTGCTGCTTGCAAGTTGTAATGGGATAAAACTTTTATATTATGAAAAGAATCCATGGAAAAATTGGTTAAGTGGTCATCATTATCAATATTAAAGGAAAGGTATTATTGTGAAGAAGACCCCATTAGAGTAAGTGGTGACGTGGTGTGGAACGATAACAAATGCAAAAAAGCTTGTCTCCCTTGTGTGAACCAAAAAGATGCCACACCTTTCAAGACGGAAAAGTCGAAATATGTGTTTCACGGGACTCGAAGTGTGAAAGTATCAGTGTATTTATTGGAAAATATTGTCAAACCTACAAATTGCATTTACAAATAAACTATTTTATTCATCCTCAGCTTAAGAGCAAGGGGCATGGTCACATGTCATTTCTCATGTCCTTTTGTCAAATCAGCACCACACCAACATTTTACATTTCACACTTACACATCTAAAATACCTCTCTCGTTTCACATGCGGTTTCCAACTTTTTGGGCCTACCACCTTTTCATTTTTATTATTTATTTATTTATTTATTTATTTATTACAAAAGTGGATCTATATCATTTTGTGCATTTCAAGTACTCGATGCTGGCGGGAGAAAAGCTAGCATTCATCATGAGGTTTCTCATTCCTAGATTCGTTAGTCTTGTTTAAAGAATATGGCCCAAATTCGAATTGCAACGTTCACATATATCTTGTATGAATTTGTATTTGTAGTAGTACTGATGACTAGTTATCCCCTTCCTTTGTTGACTTGCACATACGCACCCCGATGGCATCAATATGATTAGCATAGGTTACTAACTTATTAGGATTTGGCTGCTATGGAGGAGGATCAAATAGAAAGCCGGTTCCTTTCTAAAAAGTCACCGGGTGTCGACATGTGTCCCACTTATTTTGGGCGGAAGTATTGATGAATAGCAGGAGTATTGATGAACATATTCGATGAACATTTTCTATTGTTGAACATTTTGTACTGATTAACATTCCTGTAGAATATTGATGAACATAAAAAAAAAGTACTGATTAACATTCCTGTAGAATATTGATGAACATTAAAAAAAAAAAAAAAAAAAAATGATGAACATTTTAGGCACAGCAAGGCGACGGACATATTTTTTTTTTTTCTTTTTTTAGGCACAGTAAGGCGATGGACATTTTTTTTCCCTCTAAAAAAAACCATTACTTTTTACACGGTATAGGTTAAAATAAAAAGTCCATTATAATAAAAAGTGTAGCAAGGATTGTGAGAGTGACATGTGTCATCCTATGCCACATCATATGACATATCATATGACACGTGCCACCCCCACCCCCCACACCCCCGCAAAAAAAAAAAAAAAAAAAAAAAAAAAAAAAAAATCCCGCCAAATTTTTTAGTGCATCACAGTTATAAAGTTACTGCATTACAGTTATAAATTTTAGTGCATTAAGGTTATAAGTTACTGCAGCATAGTTGATGCACTGAACTATTAAATATGATGCAGTAACTTATAATAAAGATGCACCAAAACTTAAAAAAAATCGTATTTTAATTGTGATGCAGTTACATACATATATGATGCAGAAAACTTATGATGATGCAGTTTCTTATAACTATAATGCAGTAACTTTATAACCATGAATGCAGTAACTGTGATGCAGTTACATACATATGATGCAGAAAACTTAGGATGATGCAGTTTCTTATAACTATGATGCAGTAACATTATAACCATGAATGCAGTAACCGTGATGCAGTAAAATCATAATTATGATGCAGTAAAAATGATGCAATAACTTTATAACCGTGATGCAGTAAATTTATAATAGTGATGCAGTAAAATTTTTTGGCGGGAAAATAAAATTTTGCCCAAAAACAATTTTTTTTTTTTTTTTGCGGGAATTTTTTTTTCATGGGTGGGGGTGGGGTAGAGGTGACACGTGTCATATGATTTGGCATGGGGGTGACACATGTAGCACAAACACTGTAACTAACTACTATCATGGTGGATGGGATGTGATTACAGTTATTAATTTCTACAGAGGTATTTTCTGCGATCTTGTATATATGTTACATATGAATAGTGTAGGACCGTAGAACAACCTAAATCACTATTGAATCAAGCTTAAACCTAGAGAGAGAAAGTAAGTAGAGAGAGAGAGAGTGGATGGGATCTCCTAGTGTGTGTAAATGAAAGACAATGTTATTACCTAAGAGAACCAACCTCAAAATGAGGTATTACAAGAGTATTTATACTCATAGTCTAGGGCTTCACACATCTTTGACCATATTACATAACTAGCCCTTCGACTTTATAAAATCATGAAAACTACACATAAACTTCATCATAATGATATTCTAAAGCAACCTATAACTACACATTAATGACCGACACTTTTTATAAATAAAAATACGATTCTAACAATCTCCCCCTAAGTGTTGGTCATTGAGGTTGCGCGACGTCATCATCTTTGTCTTTAAACTTTATCATTCATAGCTCTTGACGTCTTTAAGAATCACTAGATGAATCATAGTTCCAGTTCATCATGCTTCATTGTTGTTGAAGTGATCCGATGATGTCATCTGTCTTTCGTCACTTCTGTGTTTGTGGTGGTTGTCTGCCATTCCAACATGCTCATACGTCTTAACTCTTTGTCATACATACATTTGTTATTCCCGTTCTTTCACGTTGATCTTTGTCACGTTACTTTGTAGATTCTTCTTTTTGGCGTAGAATCTTTCTTTGACTGTTGCTATCCTTTGATCTTTGTGAGAACTTTCCTTTGACTTTGTGATGCATGTATGAGCATGTGGAATCTTTCGCCATGGAGATGATGTATAGCTGCAGGTAAACAGTTAGCAAAAAACAACCGGTACTTACAGATAAGAAATTAGAGATCGTCAACAGCATAGTGTGAAGACTCCTTCTAACCCTTACCATGGCCGTTCCCATATAAGATACTCTCGAAAGAGCTTACGAGACCTACTAAGTAGCTCAATGAATGGGTGAGTCGCTGGGGATCACTCCACGACTGTAGACCATTCGAAACCACCGCGAACACTAAGCGTAACCCATAAAGAATTACCGAAGTGACCTGCTGTCAGGGCTGCTTGATGTTGACCCTGGCAGGAATTTCCGTTCAATCATTGAGAATATACATAAGTAATTCCTCTCATAAACGTTCTCGGCAGATTGCTAAGATCTGCGTAGGACTCTTAAGTTTACATCTGGCGTCCTTAATGATGAACAACCAGTGTAGAAATATCATGTATTCCTATGAGATCTTTTGATGAATCTCGGGGCTCTAGACTCAATAAGTGCACATTTGGTTTCCTATGCGGAGATTAGGGAGAGGTCTCCTGCTTCAATATCAACCATCTCTAAGAGACAGGTCGATAGATTATGCCGGTTCCCTATGAGAATGAAACAAGCTCTTTTAAGAGAACTTGAGTGGTTAAGAAGGTTTAGTGCAGTGCGTCACTGGGTCCATGACGTCTTTATCTTCAATACCGGTGTCACCTTAGTAACAACCAGTAGCATATGAATTGAACCCGGTGTCTGCCCTAAGGTTGAACATATGGAGGGCTATTTCTTTTCACCCTTTTTCATAACTTTTCTTTTTAATTCTTCAACCCCTTCTTTCTCCTTTCTCATTTTCTCCTTTTTTTCAATCATACCTAAGGACTTCTAATTCTAATCTATTGGAATTGTCCTTGGGTAGATCCCTCCGGCTCTGGCGGATCATAGGACGATTTTCCCTAACCTTAGTCACCTTATAACTCCATGAATCCTATAATTGCCATGAAACCTTTGATTGAAAATCTCTCAAAGTGTTTATGAATATAAACACATTTTTGTTGACACTTTGAGAGTTTTTGTTTCTTTTGAAGGACTCCCCCTTCACATGTGCTTATGAATTTTTTAAGAAATTTGCACATGCGTGAGGAGTTTGCACTTTTTGAATTGATCCACTTTCAGTGAACATGACCGATTCGTGACACGCTTACATCACTAGTTAGACTAGCTTGAAGTTATTACCCGTCCTGGTCAAGTCCAAAGAAAGTATCTCGATACGGTACATTCTACTCAGACAAGTCTTATTCGAGACACGCTTACATCACTAGTTAGACTAGCTTGAAATTATTACCCGTCCAGGACAAGTCCTTTCGATTACTGACATTTTAAGCTTTCGTCAATTCATTGGTATATTCTGAGTCTAGCTCTTTTGAGATTCAGTCACAAGCTTTAAACATCTTTGATCACATTTTAATCATGTCTTCTCCCCCTCAAAATTAGCATATCGTGATATTTTTGATATCAACTGATTACGAAAAAGCTTTTTGGAGAGAAAGACAGATTTCATTTTGCATGAATTCGGAACATTTTGTTTTTGTACTCCCCCTTAATGATAGCACATTTTAAAATCAATTACGGGTTTTGAGGGAGTTATCTTGAGCACTCATTTGAAAGATTTTGAAAAATCTTTTGATGAATCTTGAAAAAGTGTTCAAGATTTCTATTTTTGAAATGAGTTTTTGTTTGAAGTCTTTTTCGTTTGTTTAGACTCGAACTTTTTGAAAAAGATTTTGTCCTTGAAAATACGAGTCCTTGATTTGAAAATAATCAGAAGTCATCGTTTAAGCCCGGGTTTCGTACTGAAGTATACGAAAGCCATTGTGAAGAAACTTTTGAGAAACGACATGCTTTAGAAAAACATTTTAAAGAACTCCCGTTCAAGCATCTGTACATGTCCGTATCATTTTTGAATGACATTTCTAGAAACGTACAGAATATTGATTTATACGAGAGACATGTCGTGAGAAGAATATTTTTGGATTTTTTGATTTTATATTGTTTTTGTATTTTTTGAAATTTTATATTTTTGTATTTTATTTTTGTTGGTTTTTCAAATTTTGTATTTTGTTTTTTTCAAAAAATATTTACAGCGAAGCGATTATGAAAAATATTTTTCAAGAAGATTCGAGGAGACGTTCTAGCTCCTCAGGAGTTAGGCTTCGCATGCCAAGTCGTCGAACTAAATAGTCAAACCTTTCTTTTGGAAGGGCTTTAGTAAATAGATCGGCGAGTTGGTAATCAGTCTTAACGAAAAATAATTCAACAGTACCCTCTTCCACGTGTTCTTTGATGAAGTGATAGCGGACTTTGATATGCTTCGTCTTAGAGTGATGTACGGGATTGCACGAGATGGCTATGGCACTTTTTGAGTCACAATACATAGGTATTTTGTCAAAAGTAAAGCCATAATCTGTGAGTTGTGTCCTCATCCAAAGAACTTGGGCACAACACGCAGATAGAGACACATACTCGGCTTCGGCGGTTGATAGCGCTGTACAATCCTGTTTCTTTGACGACCAGCTTACTAGCTTTTCACCCAAAAATTGTGCTCCACCTGATGTACTTTTTTCTGTAACTTGATCTCCTGCATGGTCGGCATCTGAAAAGGCTGTTAGATTAAACCCCGAATCCTTCCCATCATGGACATTTCAAATTTGCTTTTCATGAGATTTTCAAAATGTTTTGAATGGTTAGGATTGGTTGATCCAAAAATTATGTCGTCCACGTAAATTTGAACGATCAAAATGTCATCTTTGAATTTTTTGATAAACAAGGTGTCATCAACCGTTCATTTTGTGAAATTGTTTTTGAGCAAGAAAGATGATAGTTCGTCATACCACGCTCTTGGAGCTTGTTTTAAACCATAGATGGCTTTCTTAAGCTTGTAGACGTAGTCTGGATGATCTTTGTCGATGAATCCCTCTGGCTGACTCACATATACTTCTTCTTTCAGAGTTCCATTCAAGAAAGCTGTCTTAATGTCCATATGATAGTCTGTGATGTTTTTGTGAGCTGCATAGGCTAAGAAAATCCGGACTGCTTCAAGTCTAGCTATAGGCGCGAATGATTCTTCGAAATCTATCCCTTCTTCTTGTGGATATCCTTTAGCCACGAGACGAGCTTTGTTACGAATTACAGTCATTTCCTCATCCAGTTTGTTCTTCCACAACCACTTGAGATCAAGAACTCGTTTATCAAGTGGTCGTTCAACAAGTTCCCAACTATCATGTAACAGGTATTGAAGAAGTTCCTCCTGCATCGCTTCAATCCAAGGGTTTTCTGCCATTGCTTCCCGAATGTTCTTTGGTTCTTTGAGGCTTATTGAGCAAATGTAAATGCACAATTCGAGATCGGTGGCGAGTTGTCTCCTCGTCTGAACTGGCTTTGAAGGTTCACCAATAACTTGTTCTATTGGATGGTCTTTAGTCCATTAAAATGTAGAAGGGTACCTTGGGTTTAACGTATGTGTGTTAGACGGTTCTTGTAACCTTGAAGAAGATTCAGCAGAGTCTGTTGCAAACGGGTTTTCAAATACTTCTTATCCTTCTTCTAACGCAACATCGTTTGAATTATTTGTTGGTTCTTCTTGAAAATTTGTGTTTTGATTTTGCTCATCAACTTTTGGTAGTTCAGTTTCAAGTACTGGAGTGGCTTGAGTAGATGTAGATGATGTTGAGGTAGTTGGTGCTTCAGCTTCGATTGTTGTAGATGCATCCAGTGGTGGTGGTGGTGGTTGATTTTGAGCGGGTGCAGCGGAATGTTGTTGAGATGCATTTGTCGAAGTTCCACCATAATATTCATCAAACATTAACTCGAAGATATTTTCCAGTTCTTGTTCTGAAGGTTTGTCCGTGTTTGTTGAATGAGCTCCATTAGGCACGAGTCCTGAACTGATGTGTCCAGAAGTCTGTCTGTTTGGTGCGGGTCCTAATCTGGTTTGATTAGAAGCCATTGGATTAAGCGCGGGTTCTAGAGCGTATCTCTCAGAAGCCATTTGTGAAATCTCGTCAAACTTCACATTCATGGTCTCCATTATCCTTTTAGTTCTTCGATTATACACCCTGAATGCCCTCGAGTTTTCTGAATACCCAATGAAGATTCCAATATCACCCTTAGCTTTCAACTTTCCTAGATCTTCTCTGTCGTTCGTCGGATAGCACAAAGCTCCAAACAGGTGAAGGTAAGAGATGTCAGGTTTCCGGTTATTCACTAGCTCATATGGGGTTTTATTGAATCTTGGATGGATTAGGGATTGGTTTTGAGTAAAACAAGCAGTGGCTACAGCATCAGCCCATAGGAATAGTGGTGCGCTAGAATAAATGAGCATTGTGCGAGCAGCTTCCACAAGAGTTCTGTTTCTTCTTTCAACTACCCCATTCTGCTGTGGAGTTCTAACAACTGATGTTTGATGTGTAATTCCAACATCTTCGAGGTAAGTTCTTAACTCCTGGTTTGTAAATTCTGTGCCATTATCTGTTCTTATAATCCTTACTGGAGCATGAAGTAGAACTTGAATACGCTTCAGAAAGGTGATGATGATGCCTGGTGCTTCGTCTTTTGATCTCAAAAACTTTACCCAAGTATATCTTGAATAATCATCAACAATAACAAGAATATACTTCTTCCCATTAATGCTTTCAACTCTCATTGGGCCACATAAGTCCATATGCAACATATGTAACCTTGCTTCCGAACTAGGTACGGTTTTGGGTTTATATGATGCTCTTTTACTTTTTCCTTGTTCGCATGATGGACATAGGTGTTCCTTGGTGTATTTGAACTTAGGAAGTCCGGTGACGATGTTGTCTTTGGCTAACTTGTTGATGTTGTCAAAATTGAGATGGGATAACCTTCTATGCCACAGCCAGGACTTAGTTTCGGTTGCCCTTGTCATAAGACAAATTGGTGATGTAGAAGCCATTTGGTTGATGTCGATAGCATACAAGTTTGTACCACGATTACTAGTTAAGAGATCATCACCAACCAAATTTCTAATAAAAACCGTGTTTCTCCTGAATGCAACTTCTAAATCTGCATCACAAAACTGCCCAACTGAAAACAAATTATGTCCCAATCCTTCGACGTAGTAAACTCGAGTGATCAGAAAATTCCCAAACTGAAGATCTCCAAAACCCAGGATAGCTGCTACATGATCATTTCCAAAGCGTACAGTTCCCATGAATTTCCAAATGAAATTGATCAGCAGCTTTAAATTCCCTGTCATGTGCTTGGAGCAACCCGAGTCGACGATCCAAAGACATATTTCGACAACCTGCTAAGAACAGAAGATTTTGTATTTGGAAACCGTTTTGAATTTGGTTCCATTGGGTTAGGAGTAAAATCCATATCACACTCATAGAATGTTTCAACATGTTCAATTTGAACAACTTTCAATGTTCCATCCTGGAGAATGAATTTTCTACCTGTTGGTTTCCATACACAATACTTAAGATAGTTCCTAGGCATTTGGCTACTAGTGGTAGACCTAAAGCGTGCAACTAATCTTTCAATAGATCTAGATCTAGCCCTAGTTCCTTTTGGAACATTCTTCTGTTCAGGCGTAACATTCACATTCTTAGAAACACATTCATCATGAACATACTTAATTAAACATTTCTTGCATGTCAAGCAAACAGAGTCATTACATGCATTAGAACCAGTACTCTCGACATTACATTCAGATGAAACATGTCTCTTATTAAAAAGCGATAAATTCCTAGGGTGTTCTTCTACTTTATTCTTGCTACTACTCGTAGAGGCAGGCGAGACTCTATTGTTCCTTGTATTGCTCCTAGGCTGTAGTCTGCTGCTCCTAGAGGTGCTTTCTAATCCTGTAGAAGTTGAGGCACACACATTAGGATTTATATTGTTGTCCTTTTTAGCATCACTAGACTCTTTAGAATTATCCTTTTTGCCCTCATAAGTCTCAGATGTGGAGGCAAACGCATTAGTGGGACTAATCCTAAAAAGGCCAGGTGCTATCACTTTTGGTGTTTCGACAACCGCTTTTCCTTTATCAACAATCTTTTCATTTTCACTTTTCTTGGGCAAGGGTGTTGAAGTGACTGGTTTTGTCAAATCCTTTTTCTCATCGACTTTTGGAGCAAACCTTGAAATTGACATTTTTGGTTTTTGAACCGTGTTTGAAACATTTGGTTTCTCCGAAGTCGACGGTTTTGCAAACTTAGTTTCCTCACCCTTCCCTTTTTGACTTTCAAGCTGAGCCCTCAAAAGATCATTTTGCTCTTTCATTTTCTTTAATTCACGCTCATACGACAGTTTGTCATATTTACATTCTTCGCTTTTTCGATCAAGTTGTTTAAAATATGTCACATTTTCCTTTTCAAGCTTAATAAGAGCATTTTCATATTTTGAAACAATTTCGGAGGTCTCAGCTCTCAGTCTTTCATCGTCATGAACAGAATATGTTTGTAAAATGATGGACATAATATCAGTAGACAGAACTGCTTCGAAGAGAGAATCATTTAGGTTTTCCAAAACATTGATTTGCTCAAAAGATTCATTTGCCTTCTTTATCAGGGATTTGTGATCCGTGACGAAGTCAGTTGTTTCTTTCAAAAATGCTTGTTCAAAATGAATTACTCGAGCATGGATGTTATTAATTTGAGGAGCAAATTCATTTTCGAGAATCTTTTTAAGCTGTAAATGAACCGTGGAATTCCAGTTGATCTCATTAAGTCTCGTTTTAGATTCTAAAGTCGTTTTAAGTTGCCCAAGTCTGGTTTTAAGATCATCAAGATATCCCCGTGCAGCACTTGTGTTAAAAGTGTTGTTTGAGGAAATCTGTTCCATGTTAGAAATCGATTTGGAAGCAACTACTTTCTTAGAAAACATTTTTGAGAATGGTCGTTTTACGGAAAACACAGATGGTTCTTTTTGTGGAACAAAAGTAATTCCCGGAAGTTTGTTCAATTTGTTGTAATCAATGGGTTTCAAATCCTTTTGTTTCATTTTAGAAATGCTCTCTTCGACATGTTCTATCATTTGCACAGAATCCCGAACAACGGGAGGATCATGTTTGGTGTAAAAAACACTACCATTATACAAGACGTTCTGTTCTTCCTGAGCTTTCTTGAGATTACAAGGATTGTTGTTACCAAGAGCCATTTTGTGTTTCGTATGGTAAATCGGATTAGTTTGATTTGAAATCATTTTCATTGTTTGACTTGACTGACCCGACTTAACCACTAATTTTTCTAGATGTGCAATCTTGTGTTCTGACTCTACGATTTCTTCCAAAAGTTTATCTTCTTTCTTTGCAAAGTCCTTTTTCAACTC
The DNA here is from genome assembly GCA_030686995.1 of Artemisia argyi. NCBI lineage: Eukaryota > Viridiplantae > Streptophyta > Magnoliopsida > Asterales > Asteraceae > Artemisia > Artemisia argyi. The sequence goes on from CM060680.1 coordinate 205,939,870, forward strand.
ATCCCTTTCTTTTTCAAGATTGGTGTAAGCTGTTTCTTGTTTTGAAAGTTGGTTTGTTAATTCAGAAATTTCTTGTTTTAAAGAGTTAATGGTTTTTGTTGAACTTATTTCAAGATTAGCAAACTTGGTTTTCCATTCCCTATCTTTAACAAGTAACTTCTTATAACCAATTTCAAATTCTGACTCGCGTTCTTTGTGAATTTGAAAACTTTTTGCATTTTCCTTGTATCTCTCAAGCTCAGTGGTCAATTTCTCATTCGCTGCCTTAACATCGTGATTGACCTTTTTCACTTTCTCGATTTCAATACCACAATTATTTAATAATGATTCAAATAAAGCACGTGTTTCCTCATTATTCTCATCATGCTGTGAAACGAAGCCTCCATTATGATTCACATCTGGAGTTGCTGAAGAAGTATTGCTACTACTTGGCGTGTCCAGGTATGTATCATAAGTGGGTGCTTGCTTCTCAGAATGCTGTTCCTCATGAGGAGACATATCAAATATATCATTATTATGACATGTGTTGAAATTTGATACATCAGATGGTGCACTGGTGTCATAAACAGGAAGTGTGTCAGAATCCGTGTCATACTTAGCTTCCTGAAGATTCGCCATGAATATGCAGTTCGCATCGATATCCTCTCTGTCTTCAATTTCATCCATAAGAGCCATAAAATCATGTTTCTCTGCATTCAACTGAAACCCTGCCTTCTCTTTTTGTGCCAACAGTACTGCTTTCTGCAAATACTCTAGATTTTTCTTGTTCGGCTTAGTAGGACAGTTCCTTGCCATATGACCTACTCCTTGGCAGTTGAAACACTTTACCGGATTACCCTGATTCACATTTCCATAATTCCCAACAACTGGAGCTGCCACATTCCTATTCTGATTACCCATTGCCTGATTACCAACATTCTGACCCCTCTGATTTCCAACATGCTGACCCATCTGATTCCCTGCATACTGACCATACTAATTCCCTGCATACTGACCTGCATTCTGCATATTCTGATTACCCATGTTAATTCCAGTAGCATATCCTTGCTGATTCCCATAAACTCCAACCATTTGGCCTCCATTGCCCATATTGAAACTCGGCTGAGCGATCTGCCTGTTGCGAGTATTCGATGAAATCCTTTGGTTGTTTTTTGGTGTAGAATAGCGTCCTTGGAATGCTTTTGTCAGAAAAGCAAACGCTTGTGTCAAGGCTGCAGTAGCTTCATCATTGTCAGTGAATTCTGGTTCTTGGAAATGTGGGTATTGCTGTTGTGGAATAACATGTTGTTGCTGTGGGTAGAATTGTTGTTGGTAGATCGGTGTTGGTTGTTGAATGTAGGATGGTTGCAAGTAGTTGTGAGTGGAAGATGATGATGGTTGTTGTTGTGTGTTCACTGGTATAGGTGTTGGTGTATCAGCCATTAATGCTAGAGGATCATGCTTTTTAGCAAGTAATTCAGCTCTTACTTCATTAGCTTCATCTTGATTTTGCTTCAAGAAGTCATACACTTGATCATAAGTAACTTCATGCGAATTCTTTGTCTGATAAACAATAGTGACATATCTTCCCCATTCTGGTTGTAACTCATGCAGAAAAATGGTATTGTTAGCAATATTTGTCTGACTGAGGTTGTGTCTTGATAAATCATTCATGATCTTACAGAATCTGTGGTAGTACGTCTCTATGGATTCACCAGGAATTGAAGTAAACTTGCGAATTTCCTTAAGCAGTTGTGTTTCCATTTCCTGTTTCCCGATGTCTGTCCCATACATTAACCTCTTGACTCTTTCCCAGACTGCATGAGCACTTACTTCACTGTCAACAGTAGCATAGATGGTTTCAGGTAAACCAAGAACGACGTAATGAAATGCCTGATCATCAGCTTCAATCTGTTTTATGTCTTCCACAGTGTATTCAGTCTCATTCTGTTCTCTGTAGTATGGTTGTACTGGGGGGGGGGGGGTACCATTTGGATCACCAGGGTCTAGTACTTGTGATGGTTTGAAGGGTCCATCCACAATGGATTTGATGAGAAGACTTCCATTTGTTTTGCTCTTAAGATAACGCATCATACGACTAGCCCACTGTGAGTATCCACCCTTTGACAGCATGGGAGGTCGGTTTTCGGCACCGGCAGCATGAATATCTTGTTGTGTTGCCATGGATTGACTTCTAAGTGAAAAGTTGTTATTAGGATCTTTTGAAAGATAACAAAGGTTGTTGTTGTAGATTAGATGTTTTGGTGAAGTTGAAAAGCGTTCTCGGTTGATATTTTGTGATTTCAAATTTTCCCTCCAAAAAATGTATACGAAAATTTTCTATCTCAAAATTTAAAGATCACAAAGAAATACAATACTAAGGTTACCAGAAAAATTTGAGTTTTGAAAAATTTTTCGCCAAATTTTACCGAATTTTTTTGAATTTTGGCATAAAAATTTGAATTTCGGGCCAAAATTTTCAACGTTATACCAAAATTTAAATCTCGCGTAAAAATTGAACGTTAAGTCTCGTGTGAAAAATAAATTTTACTCAAATATGGTTGTCAAACTCGGTATGATGAGTAGTATGGAGTCTAACTCGGTAAGATTTAAGGCAGACTTAACTCGGTAAGAAATTGTAGTTTCTAACTCGATAAGCTGGTGAAATTCGAGCAGAGTTTCCCCTAGTAGGTTGCCACAAAGAACCTAACTCGATAAACGATTAGGTAAAAGGCTAACTCGCCAAAGTCCAAACTCAATAAGAAACTTATAGAACCCAACTCGATAGAAACCCCTAACTCGGTAAGTTTTTATCCTAACTCGATAAGTATTTTATCCTAACTCGATAAAGACTTAATCCTAACTCGGTACACTGCCCTAACTCGATAACCAGAAAATTTCTAACTCGGTATGTAGGCTCCAAACTCGATAAGTCCAAAACCTAACTCGATAGAAATATTCTAACTCGCAAAAAACAGTTTCTAACTCGCAAAGTTCAGCCAAACTCGAAAAAAATCTGACCAAACTCGCAAGAATACGATGAACAGTAACCTGATGATCAAAAATCACTTTTAAACCAAGTTTTTTCAACCAAATCAAACCTAAAAGAACCTATATTATCCCTAGGCGATTGATACCACTTGTAGGACCGTAGAACAACCTAAATCACTATTGAATCAAGCTTAAACCTAGAGAGAGAAAGTAAGTAGAGAGAGAGAGTAGATGGGATCTCCTAGTGTGTGTAAATGAAAGACAATGTTATTACCTAAGAGAACCAACCTCAAAATGAGGTATTACAAGAGTATTTATACTCATAGTCTAGGGCTTCACACATCTTTGACCATATTACATAACTAGCCCTTAGACTTTATAAAATCATGAAAACTACACATAAACTTCATCATAATGATATTCTAAAGCAACCTATAACTACACATTAATGACCGACACTTTTTATAAATAAAAATACGATTCTAACAAATAGGGATCTTGTGCAAATGTTACATATGAACAAGCTTGTACCCGACAATCACTTTATATATTCAATGTTTAGGCTGCTGCATTTGCATCTTTTCCGTTCCCCCTTTATGAAGAGAGCGAATTTAAATTATCAAAAATAATTATACTTGATCACTATACACCAAATCAGCATGAGCAATTAGTCACTGTGTCATTAGATCCTAAAAAGAATGGGTGGCCCTCACCTTTGATATACATAGGTGATGAGGCGAAAAATGAACCACTTTTAGGGGGTCATTTGATGAGGCGAAAAATGATCCGTTTTTAGGGGGTCATTTAAGCCCGAAATTGAATTTATTTGATCAAATATTACCCTAAATCGTTCCTTTTGTGATTTTAGGTACTTTGGGAGTGAAATCTGGAAAAGGAAGCAATTCGGACGTTTTTGGAGCATAAAAGTGAAGAAAACGCTAAAGACTTAATTTTCCATGCTGGAACAGTGTGTGACGGCGTCAAGAGGAAGAATTTGATGGCGTCAAGAGTAAATATCATGACGACCCAGTACAAACATGAAGGCGTCACAAGTAGAGCGTCAAGAGTTAAAAGTGTGACGGCCTGCAAAAGTGGACAACATGACGGCGTCAGATGTAGATCAAGGCAGTCCGAGGATTATTTTGGCGGCGAGATGACGGCGTCACCCATTTGTTCTTGAAGCCGTCAGCCTCTAATGTCTAGTTTTCTAATTTTCATTCATTAGAGAGGAACAAGTTTGGAGAAACCCTAAGGCCGAACCATATACGAATTTTACAGCTTTTCAAGGGTTTTCAACCCTTGAATCCTTACATGTGTTATTGAGATAAGTCTTTTCTTAATTCAATCAATATGTCTATGTGTTGGTTGTCTATATCTTGTGCTTGTCTTGATTCCACCATGCTAGGCTAGATTTATCTTGTGTTTGCTTAGATCTAATGAAACCTAGATGTTGATTATGTGTTGATTACTTGTTTATGGTTGTATTGGATGAATGATTTCAATGTTAAGCTTAAGAAAACTGGCAGATCTCCATTGAGTAACATACTTGAACGTCTTAGGAAACATGGACCGATGTGTACTAGGTTTTATTGGTTGTATTTAATGCATGAGTAAATTCTAATGATCCCATGTTAGGAGCTTCTTGCAGGCTCGACATAGGAGTGAAGTAGGCACTCATAGGATTGGGGAAGTAAGTACGCCACCCCATGAATGGTATTAAGGAATACAATCCGTCATCCACGCAACTATAACAAGTAATTAACGTGTAAAAGATATCAAGGGAGTAGTGAAATCTAAGTAAACACATTTCTCCCACTTATTGCTCACAACCTTAGTTTAATTTAGTTTATTTTCATTTTTAGTATTTTATTTTGATTGCATCTTAGTATTGGGTTAGTTGATTAGCAACTAATTCCGCCCAAAATCCTTCAAACCCGAGATTTCAATTTGCTTTCTTAAAAAATATAAAAATACAAAAAGAATCATCCCTCATCTCTAGAACTAGTATTTAGGTTTTCTAATCCTAGCGACACTATTCCTAGCTGAACGATCAATCCCCCGGTACTTGTCACTATACTATACTACAACGATCAGGTACACTGCCTGGTGGGGGTTGTAAGCTTCTCAAGATCCCTTGAGAGGTAAAGCCTGGTGCGATCCCCACGCATCAAGTTTTTGGCGCCGCAGCCCAGGGAATAGTTATTGTCTAGGTTTAGAATCTCTTTTTATTAGGTCTACTTGCTAGATTCCTTTCTAGTAAATTTTTATTTTTATTTTTAGGTTTTCTTTAGTCTATCTTATTTCTTTGTGTTTTTGTTCGTAACTTTTCACCACCCGACATCATGGACGATGGGAACATCTTTCAACCCGTCATCCCACCACAACAAAACCCACCACTAGAACCTCTTAGGCCCCGAACCTTAGGAGAGTATTCCCGAAACACCATTGAGCTCACCAGAGCCAACCCCCTTGCGATCCGACACTATCCGGTTGGTGCAAAGCGGATGTGCATTCCTTGGACTTCGTTCCGAAGATCCAAATCAACATCTCAAGGACTTCCTTAAAATCGTAGATTCCATAGCCCTAGATGTTGCAACTAGAGAGACAACCCGATTACGCCTATTCCAATTCTCTCTACGTGATCAAGCTAGTCAATGGCTTGAGCGTTTACCCGCGGGATCCATCACCACATGAGATGATCTCACCACTCGTTTCCTTGCTCAATTTTTCCCACCGGGGAGAACTACTAAGCTTAGAAATGACATCTTGATGTTCCAACAACGTCAAAATGAAACTCTCTATGAAGCATGGACTCGTTTCAAGGACTTACTTCAAAAAGTCCCTCATCATGGCATAGATCTTTGGCTCCAAGTCCAAATCTTTTATGACCATATCGATCTCTCCACGAGGCGAGCCATTGACCAATCGGCCGGTGGTAAGCTACGTGATCTAAGTGCGGAACAATCATGGGAACTCATAGAAGATCTTGCTCTCTATGACAACGAAAGTTGGAATGATCCCCGTGATTTGAACAAAACGGTCAAGGCAATATCTTTGCCTTCAAATAACTCTAGCACTCTCTACTGTAGGATCATGGAGCTTGAGGACCAAGTCAAGTTTCTCATGAAATCTTACGAAGCTCCTAAGCCTTCAAGCCAAGTGAACAAAATCACTTCTTCATGCGAATTATGTAGTGGTCCCCATGACACTCGTGATTGTGTGGAACTCCCCAGAACAGCTTTTGCGGACTACGCATCCTTGCGTACCGACGAAGCGGGAGATAAGTGGTACACTTTCAAACCCGAGCCAAACCCTTACGGTGATTCCTACAACCCCTCTTGGAAAAATCACCCAAACCTTAGGTGGAACAAAATCAACCCAATTCTTCCAATCCGCCTAATCGTTACCAACCAAACGGTCCACCCTCTAACCGTACTTTCAACAACAATCCTTCTAACAACTATGGTAGTACCAACAATCTTGAAGGATTGATGTCTAAGTTCATGGCATCTCAAGAAGCTCGAATAGCTAGGTTTGAAACCGAATTCAACCAACAACAAACGGAGATGACCAACAAGATAGACAACTTGTTGAAAGCCCTCAACAACCAAGCGTTGACCACACCTAGGAAGAACACTAGGAACACCAATAACGTAATCCAAATTAAGGACCCCTCATTATCTAAACATGTCCACTTTGTCAATGTTGTCACCATTAAGCCAATAGATAAGGAGATAGAAGAAAGTGACAAGGATGAAGTTGGAGTAGAAACTGAAACTAGGGATGAAAGTAGGGAAGTTGAGGTTAATAAGGGAAAGGATTTTGAGGAAGTAGAAACTATAGAAAAGCACTTTGATAAGTTTCCCACCAAGGAAGAACGGGAATACCATAAGGATTTATTCGATAGTCCCGAGAGACCATATATCCTTGGCACACCCCTTATCAAAATGGGAGACCCCTCTAACATTAACATACCATGCAACATCAGGCATATGCATATATGGAAAGCTTACATCGATCCTAGATCTCCTATAAACATCATGACTAGGACTTATTACAATTGGGTGATGAAGAAACAACTTGATTTTAGGATGATGCCCAATAGGAATTTGATAAGTAATTTTGTAGGGAGAGTGAAGGGATTGCATGTGTTTATAGGTAATTTCACTTATGAGATCGATTTTATGATAGTGGAAGACACTCATCCGGTGATAGATGATTGCCTAAGCCAAATAATATTCGGAAAACCATTTGTTGAGGCCACTAAGATGAGTTATGATCCCACTTTAGGGATAGTTAGATTCAAGGAAGAGAATGATGAGATTGCCTACCAAATGCCTTACAAAATTGAGCAATACCGCCTTCTCTCTAATATAGAAAAGGAACACAAGCAAGCGGCTTATTATAAGAATGATGAGGATAGACGTAGAGGAGTAGAGTATGTGAAAAATAGGATGCTTGGTTTCTATAAAGAATGCTTGCAACTAGGTCCGGAGTACAAAACTGGTTTAGAAGATGACCTAGAGAGTGAAACCAACGACGAGGTCACGTAGTAACCCATGGCCTTGAGTCTAGCTACAAGACTCGTAAATAAAGAAAAGCGCTTCTTGGGAGGCAACCCATGCTTTGTGTGATTTTTATTTTGTTTGTTTGTTATTTGCTTCCGTATGCATGCTTTATTTTTATTGTTGGTAGATCATGTTTCTAAACTAAAAAAGTGGAAATACTTTGATTTGTTGTTTGGCCTAGTCTTAACTTCACCCAAAAATGTATTTTTGCAAAAGATAAGTGTAAGGGGAAACCCCAAATATGTTTTTAAGAAACAAACCGATCATGATTCTCTACAATATTAAGTGAACATGTATATTCGTATTTATTAGAATCAAATGCTTGTATTGAGTCATAATGAAGTTTTGCAGGATTTTCCAGTAGGACCAAGTTTTTCCAGAAATTTTCCGGAAACTTAACACAGGAATTTCTGCAGGTCACTTCTGACGGCGTCATAAGCTTGCTCTTGACGGCGTCACGTGTAAAAATCTAGAAATTTTACCAGTTTTGTTTTTCTAACGGAGTTTTAAAGTTTTTGTTGAATTATTAAGTTTTATAATCTCCAGGAAATCTGTAAACTTCATTCCACAAGCATTATATCTTATTTTGTTTTCTAGGATTTAGTAACTTATGTAGATTGTCGCCGATTTTATGCGAGGTTGCTTTGTCTGTTTTCTCAGGATTTACAGGTTATGTATGACAAGAAGATGATTTATTTTTCTGGAAGGGAAGCTTTGATTGTTCATTTTCTTGGAGGAAGATCTAACCTGGCCACCTTATTATCCATACTGAGCGAATCAGGGGAGTATTTGATTTCATTCCTTTTACTTTTTCACTTTTACATTCTTTACTTGAACATTGGGGACAATGTTCATCCTAAGTGTAAGGGGAGGGTAAAATGATGATACCTTACAAATACACTTTCGCTTGAGTTAGTTTGTTTAATGGTAGATGTGTAATAAAACTATGAGAAACACTTGTTAGTGCAATTTTAGCACCAAATTTAAAATTTTTTACAACATTTAGGAGTGAAACTTTAGCCATAGCAAGCGTCTCATGGATAGCAGATTGTATGACTAGCACATAACCGTACTATTCATAAAAATTTTCCACCCAAATATGTGAGGTTCGCCTTTAGATTTGATAGGAAAAGCATTTACTATTAGTGCTTATGAGTGTACCGGTAGCATTTAGATTCTAGAACTTGCGTTAGTGATGCATCCCGAGACCGCTAGTGAGACTACATTCGTGTAGTAGGATTTACTACATGATAAGAGGCATTAGGATCACCCTTGTGTTAAACCCGTATCATAATTACTTGACCATTTAAGTCATATTACTTGGCTAGTTAAGTCAATTAATTTTTCCCACACCCTTAGCGTTGTACTCATTTTTAGTACACGAAACCCCTAGTACACCCCTCCGAGCCTATCTTTTCGTTTCTAACTTTAAGCATCTTACTTAAAGGAAGAATTTGTTACACCCCACTTAAATGTACACCCAAATCGCCTTAGCCTTCCGTGTATGCACTCATCTTTAGTGCATTATTGTTATTTGTTAAACCCTAAGTTAATTATCTAATTGATTACATGGTTGCTAAGTCGAGTCATATCCTTGTACATATTGTTTTGGGACGATTGGGACTCATGGGTAAAGTACTTATTTTATGGAGTAATGGGGAAGAACATCATATTATTACCCCCATATGTACGTTAATCTTAAAAGTACTCCAAGTGTTTTGATTTTCTTAATTCGAGTCATTAGATTAGTTTATTGTAAAGTATGTAAAAATTCAAGTGTAAGGGGAATGTTCATTCCCTATGATATATTATTTTGGATGGTAGGGTAAGAGTGTATGCAAAAAAAAAAAAAAAAAAAAAAAAAAAAAAAAAAAAAAATCGAAAAATCAAGAAAAAAAATAGAAAAAGAAAAAGAGAAAAAACATACGGACTACCATCCCCTTTTATTCTATGTTCATTTTATGTTTTTGTTATTTTTTTATTTATTAGCTTAAGTCGAGTCTAGTCTTGGCTTAGCAACGCCATATTGTACATGTAAATAACCAAGATTGTTAACTCGCCACCAGTAAAGACTGCCTATATCCAACAAAACCGTGTATTTCATATCCCTATACCTAACTTTACAACCTTTAAAAGACCTCTTTGATAGTTTATCCTAGGTGCTTACGCCATGTGGTGGAGGTTTGATCCTTTCCCAAGCCTATGGTAATCTATTTTGCTATGACAGGTAGTGAGAGATATCTTCCGTTTCCATATTATAATTTATACTTTATTACACCCGGGAGATGTGAGTATCTAAACACTATTTGTGAGGTGCTAGCGTATGACCTCCGTGCTTGTCATTGGTCTTTAGTGGAATGATTATTTGTTGTAATTACTTTTATATTAGTGTTAAATGACCCCTAACTTGTCTTTTGAGTAGAATAAAAGCGCATTTGCTTGAGGACAAGCAAATCTCAAGTGTAAGGGTATATGATGAGGCGAAAAATGATCCGTTTTTAGGGGGTCATTTAAGCCCAGAATTGAATTTATTTGATCAAATATTACCATAAATCGTTCCTTTTGTGATTTTAGGTACTTTGAGAGTGAAATCTGGAAAAGGAAGCAATTCGGATGTTTTTGGAGCATAAAAGTGAAGAAAACGCCAAAGACTTAATTTTCCATGTTGGAACAATGTGTGACGGCGTCAAGAGGAAGAATTTGACGGCATCAAGAGTAAATATCATGACGACCCAGTACAAACATGAAGGCGTCACAAGTAGAGCGTCAAGAGTTAAAAGTGTGACGGCCTGCAAAAGTGGACAACATGACGGCGTCAGATGTAGATCAAGGCAGTCCGAGGATTATTTTGGCGGCGAGATGACGGCGTCACCCATTTGTTCTTGACGCCGTCAGCCTCTAATATCTATATATAGTTTTCTAATTTTCTTTCATTAGAGAGGAACAAGTTTGGAGAAACCCTAAGGCCGAACCATGTACGAATTTTACAGCTTTTCAAGGGTTTTCAACCCTTGAATCCTTACATGTGTTATTGAGATAAGTCTTTTCTTAATTCAATCAATATGTCTATGTGTTGGTTGTCTATATCTTGTGCTTGTCTTGATTCCACCATCCTAGGCTAGATTTATCTTGTGTTTGCTTAGATCTAATGAAACCTAGATGTTGATTATGTGTTGATTACTTGTTTATGGTTGTATTGGATGAATGATTTCAATGTTAAGCTTAAGAAAACTGGCAGATCTCCATTGTGTAACATGCTTGAACGTCTTAGGAAACATGAACCGATGTGTACTAGGTTTTATTGGTTGTATTTAATGCATGAGTAAATTCTAATGATCCCATGTTAGGAGCTTCTTGCAGGCTCGACATAGGAGTGAAGTAGGCACTCATAGGATTGGGGAAGTAAGTACGCCACCCCATGAATGGTATTAAGGAATACAATCCGTCATCCACGCAACTATAACAAGTAATTAACGTGTAAAAGATATCTAGGGAGTAGTGAAATCTAAGTAAACACATTTCTCCCACTTATTGCTCACAACCTTAGTTTAATTTAGTTTATTTTCATTTTTAATATTTTATTTTGATTGCATCTTAGTATTCGGTTAGTTGATTAGCAACTCATTCCGCCCAAAATCCTTCAAACCCGAGATTTCAATTTGCTTTCTAAAAAATATAAAAATACAAAAAGAATCATCCCTCATCTCTAGAACTAGTATTTAGGTTTTCTAATCCTAGCGACGCTATTCCTAGCTGAATGATCAATCCCCCGGTACTTGTCACTATACTATACTACAACGATCAGGTACACTGCCTGGTGGGGGTTGTAAGCTTCTCAAGATCCCTTGAGAGGTAAAGCCTGGTGTGATCCCCACGCATCATCATTTAAGCCCGAAATTGAATTTATTTGATCAAATATTACCCTAAATCGTTCCTTTTGTGATTTTAGGTACTTTGGGAGAGAAATCTGGAAAAGGAAGCAATTCGGACGTTTTTGGAGCATAAAAGTGAAGAAAACGCCAAAGTCTTAATTTTCCATGCTGGAAACAGTGTATGACGGCATCAAGAGGAAATTCCTAACGGCGTCAAGAGTAAAATCCATGACGACCCAGAAGAAACCTGAAGGCGTCACAACAAGAGCGTCAAGAGTTAAATTCATGACGGCCTGCATAAGGTGTACACATGACGGCGTCAGATCCAGATCTAGGCAGTCCGAGGAACTATTTGGCGGCGAGATGACGGCGTCAGAAATTCCTTCTTGACGCCGTCACCTTCTAAAGTCTATATATAGTTTTCTATTTTTCATTCATTAAGAGGAACTTGTGTGGAGAAACCCTAGGGCCGAATTTGTGAACCCTAGCTCGTATTTTACAGTAAATTCAAGGGTTTTCACCCCTTGAATCCTTTCATGTGTTATTAAGATAAGTCTTCTCTTAATTCAATCAATATGTCTATGTGTTGGTTGTCTATATCTTGTGCTTGTCTTGATTTCAACATGCTAGGCTAGATTTATCTTGTCTTTGCTTAGATCTAATGAAACCTAGATGTTAATTATGTGTTGATTACTTGTTTACGGTTGTATTGGATGAATGATTTCAATGTTAGGCTTAAGAAAACTGGCAGATCTCTATTGTGTAACATGCTTGAACGTCTTAGGAAACATGAACCGATGTGTACTAGGTTTTATTGGTTGTATTTAATGCTTGAGTAAATTCTAATGATCCCATGTTAAGAGCTTCTTAGCCGGCTTGACATAGGAGTGAAGTAGGCACTCATAGGATTGGTGAAGTAAGTACGCCACCCCATGAATTGTATTAAGGAATACAATCCGTCATCCACACAACTATAACAAGTAATTAACGTGTAAAAGATATCTAGGGAGTAGTGAAATCTAAGTAAACACATTTCTCCCACTTATTGCTCACAACCTTTGTTTAATTTAGTTTATTTTCATTTTAGTATTTTATTTTGATTGCATCTTTAGTATTGGGTTAGTTGACTAGCAACTAATTCCGTCCAAATCCTTCAAACCCGAGATTTTAATTTGCTTTCTAAAAAATATAAAAATACAAAAAAGAATTATCCCTCATCTCTAGACCTAGTCTTTAGGTTTTCTAATCCTAGCGACACTATTCCTAGCTGAACTATCAATCCCCCGGTACTTGTCATTATACTATACTACATCGATCAGGTACACTGCCTGGTGGGGGTTGTAAGCTTCTCGAGATCCCTCGAGAGGTAAAGCCTGGTGCAAACCCCACGCATCAAGTTTTTGGCGCCGCAGCCCAGGGAATAGTTATTGTCTTGGATAGAATCTCTTTTTATTAGGTCTACTTGCTAGATTCCTTTCTAGTAAGATTTTATTTTTATTTTTAGGTTCTTTTTAGTCTATCTTATTTATTCGTGTTTTTGTTCGTAACTTTTCACCACCCGACATCATGGACGATGGGAACATCTTTGAACCCGTCATCCCACCACAACAAAACCCACCACTAGAACCCCTTAGGCCCCGAACCTTAGGAGAGTATTCCCGACCTAGCCACCAAGGCTACCGAAACACCATTGAGCTCACCGGAGCCAATGTGACCCCCTTGCGATCCGACACCATCCGGTTGGTGCAAAGCGGATGTGCATTCCATGGACTTCGTTCCGAAGATCCAAATCAATATCTCAAGGACTTCCTTAAAATCGTAGATTCCATAGACCTAGATGTTGCAACTAGAGAGACAACCCGATTACGCCTATTCCAATTCTCTCTACGTGATCAAGCTAGTCAATGGCTTGAGCGTTTACCCGCGGGATCCATCACCACATGGGATGATCTCACCACTCGTTTCCTTGCTCAATTTTTCCCACTGGGGAGAACTACTAAGCTTAGAAATGACATCTTGATGTTCCAACAACGTCAAAATGAAACTCTCTATGAAGCATGGACTCGTTTCAAGGATTTACTCCAGAAAGTCCCTCATCATGGCATAGATCTTTGGCTCCAAGTCCAAATCTTTTATGACCATATCGATCTCTCCACGAGGCGAGCCATTGACCAATCGGCCGGTGGTAAGCTATGTGATCTAAGTACGGAACAATCATGGGAACTCATAGAAGATCTTGCTCTCTATGACAACGAAAGTTGGAATGATCCCCGTGACTTGAACAAAACGGTCAAGACAATATCTTTGCCTTCGAACAACTCTAGCACTCCCGACCGTAGGATCATGGAACTTGAGGACCAAGTCAAGTTTCTCATGAAATCTTACGAAGCTCCGAAGCCTTCAAGCCAAGTGAACAAAATCACTTCTTCATGCGAATTATGTAGTGGTCCCCATGACACTCGTGATTGTGTGGAACTCCCCGGAACAGCTTTTGCGGACTACGCATCCTCGCGTACCGACGAAGCGGGAGATAAGTGGTACACTTTCAAACCCGAGCCAAACCCTTACGGTGATTCATACAACCCCTCTTGGAAAAATCACCCAAACCTTAGGTGGAAACAAAATCAAGCCAATTCTTCCAAACCGCCTAATCGTTACCAACCAAACGGTTCACCCTCCAACCGTACTTTCAACAACAATCCTTCTAACAACTATGGTAGTACCAACAATCTTGAAGGATTGATGTCTAAGTTCATGGCATCTCAAGAAGCTCGCATATCTAAGTTTGAAGCCGATTTCAAACAAAAGCAAAGCGAGATGACCACCAAAATTGACACATTGTTGAAAGTCCTCAATGACCGAGAAATGGGAGCACTCCCAAGTGACAAGGTCAAGAACCCGAAACTAAACGTTAATTCCATATCATCAGTTTCGTAACCCACTTCTTGTCCACAATACTACTCGGTTAAATCAACGAGCACGTGTTTCAAACAAAACCAAATTCTTCAAAAGGACCAATCAAGTAAAACACCCGATATAAAACCGGTCAAAAGCATAGTTGAAACACCTCCTATGCAAGACCTTGACGATGAATTCAAGGAACTTCACCTTGAACGCCCCGTTATTGATGTCTTAGCCCGTGCTCCCTACTATAGTGCCCTCCTAGAAAAGTATGAGAAGTTTAAACTAGGAAAAAATGGGACCACCTTCGTTCAAAACCAGTTGCCTAAAAAGCTTGATGATCCGGGTATATTTGTTTTGCCTTGTAAGATAGGAAGATCCGAAGCTTTCGACACACTAGCCGATTTAGGGTCAAGCCTCAACTTGATTCCCTTATCCCTTTTCTCCACTCTCAAGCTAGGAAAGTTAGAGGAGACGGAGGTATTGATAGGTCTAGCAGATGGGAGTATTGCCTACCCGGTTGGAATGATTAAGGATGTAGTTGTTCACGTAAGAAAGTTAACTATTTTAGCGGATTTTCACGTCCTAGACATGGTTAGTGACACTACATGCCCATTGTTGGTAGGAAGAGGATTTTTAGCAACCGCTAGCGCCATGATAGATTGTAAGGAGTCTAAGATAGCAGTAGGTGAAGGCGACACTTGGTCGGTATACGATGTTAAGAAGCATAGTTAAGATTGTGATGATGAACCGACACCACATTGGGTAGAGATTAATAGGAGACCGTCTAGATATGGACCTTGGATAGAAAGGAACTTTATAGGACCTCAACGCCCATTTTATCTAGAAAAAGATTTCATTGATAAGACACATTCGGTAGAACAACTCATAGCTAGAGATGAAGAGCTAGATCCTTTTGAGGACCCCTTAGTTTTTAGGAAGATGATTGAGTTCTTAAGCGTAATGCCTATTAATATAGAGATGAATAAGTGGAAAAGAGAGGGAGATAAGTGTAAATGGAGGTGGGACAAGCAACCTAAAGAAGGTGACGGATCATGGCATATGAAGATGACTTTGTATGATCCGGATGGAGAGAAGTTTGAAAGGTCATACCGTACTAAGAAAACCGATAGGAAGTTAAAGTCTAAGTTTGATCCCAAGGATGTCCTCAATGAGGAACTCACCCGTGTCACGTAGTAACCCATGACCTTGAGTCTAGCTACAAGACTCGTAAAATAAAGAAAAGCGCTTCTTGGGAGGCAACCCATGATTGTGTGTGATTTTTATTTTTGATTGTTTGTTATTTGCTTCCGTATGCATGTTTTATTTTTTATTGTTGGTAGATCATGTATCTAAACTAAATAGTGGAAATACTTTATTTTGTTGTTTGGCCTAGTCTTAACTTCACCCAAAGGTATTTTTGCAAAAGATAAGTGTAAAGGGAAACCCCAAATATGTTTTTAAGAAACAAACCGATCATGATTCTCCACAATATTAAATGAACATGTATATTCGTATTTGTTAGAGTCAAATGCTTGTATCGAGTCATAATGATGTTTTGTAGGATTTTCCAGGAAGTAGAACCAAGTTTTTCCAGAAATTTTCCGGAAACTTAACATAAGAATTTCTGCAGGTCACTTCTGACGGCGTCATGAGTTTACTCTTGACGGCGTCACGTGTAAAAATCTGGAAATTTTACTAGTTTTGTTTTTCTAACGGAGTCTTAAAGTTTTTGTTGAATTATTAGTTTTATAATCTCCAGGAAATCTGCAAACATCATTCCACAAGCATTATATCTTATTTTCTTTTCTAGGATTTAGTAACATATGTTGATTGCCGCTGATTTTATGCGAGGTTGCCTTGTCTGTTTTCTCAGGATTTACAGGTTATGTATGACAAGAAGATGATTATTTTTCTGGAAGGGAAGCTTTGATTGTTCATTTTCTTGGAGGAAGATTTAACCTGGCCACCTTATTATCCATACCGAGCGAATCAGGGGAGTATTTGATTTCATTCTTTTTACTTATTTCACTTTTACATTCTTTACTTGAACATTGGGGACAATGTTCATCTTAAGTGTAAGGGGAGGGTAAAATGATGATACCTTACAAATACACTTTCGCTTGAGTTTGTTTGTTTAATGGTAGATGTGTAATAAAACTATGAGAAATACTTGTTAGTGTAATTTTAGCGCCAAATTTAAAATTTTTTGTGGAAAACTAGAAGGGGGGTTGAATAGTTTTATGTCCTTTTAAATTTATTTCCAAAATATTTTGTAGGTTATAAAAACTTTCGATTCGATCTTAAGTGAGTTCAAGCAACAACCAATATAAGCAAGTCTAAACTAATATTGAAAGTATTGAAATATAATGAAGAAAAGATAGAGTTAGAAAGATCAAACCACAACACGTGAATTTATAGTGGTTCGGCTACAAGGACACCTTCCTTGCCCTACTCCACTCCCCGAGTACCACACTCGAGAGTTTTCTTCACTATGTCAACAAACTCCTTATGGTGGAGAAACCTTACACACCTTGGCTTACACAAGTTAACGACACTAAGCTAAATGTCGAGTTCTAATCGTAGCTAGAACCAATCTCACACCAAATATCACACCACGTGATCTTCACACCTTAATCACACCTTCACACCTTCTTCAAGACTTCACACCGTCTTCACACCTTGTCAATCTTCACACCTTCTTCTATGCACAACTAAGTCACAACTACTAAACTAGTTTACAACACACCAAGATTCTACAATCAACAAATATACACAACACCTTTACAAATAACTATCACTAGTACTATATGAAACTAGCTATACACAACACCACTACAATAAGATGGATGTAGAGAAGTGTTCTTCTTCTTGCACTTGAATGAATGAAGCTTTGGATCACTTGGAAACAAAGACTTATGAAATATATGATCAAAGGATTTTAGATCTAGAGAAGAGGATTGGATCAGAAAGTTTATAGTGCAAAAAAGGTGAGAAAAATATGTAGAATGATCCAATATTTATAGGGCCAGATTTTACTGTTCGGGAGTGTGGCGGTCCCCTTAATTGTAGGCCGGTCCCCTTAATGATTAAGGGGGCCGCCTAGTAAAATTAAGGGGGCCGCCCTCCTGAACGTTCCAAAAGTTTTTCTGGATAAAATTTGCCCTTTTTAGTTGGAAATTTGAAATCATATTTTTGTGGTTTAATAAAGCTTTATCAAAAATGATTTACAAATATATATAAAATGTTAAAATCATTTTATATAATGTTATGTATTAATATAAAATTTTCTTTGATCATGTAATGCATAAGTTACTAAGTTTATGCATACCTTGAGTGATATAAGATGTAGAGGTAAATATTTGTCACCAAATACTTGTTTATGTCTTATTCTTGACTTAATTTGATTTAAGTTTTGTGATTATCAAAACATAGGTTTATTGAGAAATATTAATAACATTCACAAACATTATTTATATCAACAATCTCCCCCTTTTTGATGATTACAAAACTTAAACTCATTAACTCAAAAATTAGTTTTTAAACAAGTATTTTAGTGAGTTTATATGTACTTCTCCCCCTTTTTGTAACATCAAAAAGGTTATGCCGACAAGTTTTCATTCGTGAAAATTTTGACGGGTAGAAACTCCCCCTTGATGTGTACTCCCCCTCGTTTGGGGGCACCAAGAGAACGAGCTATGGAATGCTTGCAAAACAAAAATATTAGAAGCACAAGTATAAACATGCACACAAATATAATGTAATAAGGAAAGAAAGAAGCATTCATATTAGAGCAATGGTTGTGTCAAGACACAACAATACAAGTACAAGTAATGAAGAGTACAAGATATTAGCAATTACATAAGCTAACAACAATAGAAATACATCATCATGCAAAGGGTACATGGACTTCATAGAGCTTGCAACCAAAAGGGATGGTAAAGGCTTTATTTATTAAGCATATCATATGCTTAATTTGGAGAGCATGATGGTGATGGTGGAGTAATGGGTGAGAATTGTGGTGGAGGGATTATTGGAGAGGATGGTGGAGTTGGTGGTGGTGGTGGGTTGGTAAGCAAATGTTCAATATATGAAAACATATATTGAATTTCATCTCTAAGGCCAAAGATGACCGTGCGGTTGTGGATGCAACAAAGACAAGTATCCCCATGGGATTCAAGTAGCCTCCAAGGTACAGGATTGGCAAAAAATGGTGGTGTAATTTGTGGTGATGAAAGATGAGCATCAAGTGGTGTTATTGGTGAAAGTGAGATGGTAAGATGAGTAGACATGGGTTCTTGTGTAGGAGGTGGTGATGATACTTGTGGTGACAAGTGTAAGTTGATGTAGTCATTGATTGATGAGGTTGAGGGTATGGACGATGAAGAAGTTCCATGAGTGGAAGGTGTTTTAGATGGTGCATTGGGTGCACTTGGGGATGAGCATTTGGGTGGAGGTGATGGTGTTTTGTTGTCTTCATTTGTTAAGTCAATGAAGAGTTGTTTTGGGGGGATCACCACAAGTTTTTGTTTCTTAGAGGTTTTGGAGTTTGAGGTGCTTGGAGGAGTCATGATGATTAAGATGGTGAGTGATGAGATGAAGAATGGTGATTGTGGAGGGAATTTATAGTATGGAAGTAGTTGATTTTAGGTATGTATTTGAAATGGTTGAATGAGATTCTAAAATCAGTTGGGTTAAAATGGGAAATAATAGCTGAAACTAGAGAAAGGGTGCACAAGATGCAAAAGAAAACAGTGAATCCAGTTCCAGATGGCCGGTCCCCTTAATTGTATGCCGGCCCCCTTAATCATTAAGGGGACCGCCTAGGGAATTAAGGGGGCCGCCCATCTGGTGTTTTCCCAGATGACCAGAAACCCAAAATTTGCAGAATTTGGCCATTTTTCAAGTTTGTTTTTCCAGCAAGCTCTATTAGAATCATATGCACTAGGAATGATGATATATAAACATATATGTATAACCAAATTTTGCATACAAATTGACATATTATAATCCATATGAAAAGAGAAACATAGCATATCATGTAATTAAGATTGTAGCATGATAATTATTCAAAGACAAAAAATCATCCAAGAGATAAACATGAGCTAACACAAGTACTTCCGAACACGTCGGACAAATATCAAGCCATACATATGTCAAATAGAAACAAATAATAACAAGTAGCAATACATCAATAGTTCCTACTTCTTTTTCTTCCCAAGCATCTTCCTAAACATCTTTCCCACAGATTTGAAGCCTCCTCGCATCTCTTCATGCATTTGTTGTTGTTGATTGATGATGGAGGTTTGGCGAGTGAAGAGAAGTTCATCGGTACGTTCGTGAGGAAGAGGAACTGAATATTCGGAGTAATCAAGATCAGGAAGATCATCAACAAAGGTCGTGGGGGATGGAGTACTAACACGTGATGTGTCTTCCTCCTCATCATCATCGTCATCACGATGAGATGTAGAA
Source organism: Artemisia argyi (assembly GCA_030686995.1). Classification (NCBI taxonomy): domain Eukaryota; kingdom Viridiplantae; phylum Streptophyta; class Magnoliopsida; order Asterales; family Asteraceae; genus Artemisia; species Artemisia argyi. The sequence goes on from CM060680.1 coordinate 205,959,653, forward strand.
CCACGAGGCCTAGAATACAAAGGAACACGAGATTTTCCTTTGTCACTACGAGGACGGCGAGTACGAACACGAGTAAGTTGGTTCAAAGTAGGAAGGATATGAACGTAGTAGTCTCTTTGAAGATGTGGGTAATGTTCCATCACATAACGATAAAGTCGTGTGAGAAACATACCGTAAGGAAGATTGGCATTTGGGGTGTTTTTGGCGGACATGATTCGATGAACAAAAAGATAAGCCAAATTGTATTGCTCTTCAGCAAAAACATAATAAAGCATGTGGGCAATGCTTGCCGTGACATGATCACGGTGACCACCAGTACCAAACGCATTCTCTCAAATGAGTTCTTCCCACTTCTTCATATCTTGGCTTAGCTCTTTGAGGAGGATTTGATTGGCATGAATATCGACATTCTTTGACTTGATTACTCGACTAGTCGTACGACGTTCTAGTTCAAGCATTCGACGAATGTCTTCAGGACTAGGAATCTCAGAATAGTAGGGGCCATCCTGAGGACGATTTCTTTCAAGAGTGGAAAGATCCCATTCATTTGAGAAAACGGCTTGGCCGTTGAATGGGATTCTAAGAATTTGCCCAAATTGAGCAAGAGTAAGAGTGATGAATTGATTTTGAATCATGAAGGAAATGAGGAGATGACCATAGGGATCGGTTTGCACCGTCACTTGGCTATAGAAGTCGAGGATAAAACGAGGAATGATAGGTTCGTTGATTTGGAAAAGACATTCAAAACGAATATTGGTGAACATTCGTTCGGTTTGATCATTTTCATAGAAAGATGGATCGACAATTCGTCCTTCGTGAATGTTTCTATTTTCAATAGGACGATAGAAACATGCAACTGAAGGAGACATGCCGGGAGTAGAAGAGACATTTGGAATGTATTGTTTGATTTTGGAGACATCACCAACCGTGGTCTTAGGCATTTTCACCTAAACAATATAACAACAAAAATAAAATTAATATAAAAACAACTATCATGCATATGTTATATATTTATATAATTATATGCACTATATGTGGAACGAAATTCTACTTCGACACAAAAAAAATATTCAATGAAGTAGTTTCATCATGTTCCTTTTATTTTGATTTTAAACTCGTTTAGAATATATAATATCGAAGATTATGATATCGTAATTCATTTCGAAATAAGGCTAGATATATATTAGATTATATATCTTCCATTCCATAATAGTTTGACACAACATAAGTTTGTCTAAAAGATTAAAATGCGAATTTTAGTTTTCAAAAATATCATTTTTGAGATAAACCAAACGCTCCCTTAACTAGATAACAATATCCTAAAAATATCAATATATATATATATATATATATATATATATATATATATATATATATATATATATATATATATATATATTGATTATATATCTTGATGACCTCTATTGATTCTAGTATTATTAACAAAACTTATAAGCTAGTTTTAGGTTTCAAATAACTTCATATAGTTATGGTTTGTTCATGAACCAAACGCCCATGTTGTCTTCATGAACCATTTAACAACTTGAAAAGTATGCTTTGATTGTTTAGAGTGTTAAAACAATGTAATGTAGTAAGTTTTACATGGTTTTTAAGAGTTATATCAACAATGTGCCTTTTGAAAAATAAAATTCGACTAGGGTTTATGGGCGATTAATGATTTTGACCAGATGATATGTTATACTAATTTTGAGTTGCAAAACATCATTCTAATCCTATGGGGAGCATTTGGTAGTTCAATTTCTAGCTTCAATAACACTTAAAATCGAATTAAAATGAATTTTAATAAAATGCATAATTATTGATTAGACACCGAATCGAATGAAATGTGATGAAATGCATGTTGGAAAACTTACAAAAGATGTTGTTATATGTTTGGTTGATGTTTGCCCCTTGCGAAATAACCCCGGATTGGTGATTTGGTGAAGGATTTTGGTGGTTTTGGAGGTTTAGTTTCGTTCACAGCAGTATAGGGGAAGAGGTGAGTGAGTAAATGGAGTGTTTGGAAATGGAATTAAGGAGGAAAACGATTTTGGAAGTGTCAGATGGCCGGCCCCCTTAAACATTAAGGGGACCGCCCTCGATAATAAGCCGGTCCCCTTAATCATTAAGGGGGCCGCCTTTGAAACTTTCCAAATTTCGCGGAATTCGTTTCTGGAACAAAAATATTTATACGTATATACTTAGATTTATAATATATCAAAAATACGTAAACGTCTATTGGCACGATGATAAAATTCTTAACAATTTTTAATTACCGTTTCGATAATTAAAATATACCTTTGACAATTTTTGGATAAAATGATCAAAGTGTTAAGTTGATGAAGGGTTTGAGGTGTGTTCGGGAATATGTGAATAAGTGTATATATATATATATATATATATATATATATATATATATATATATATATATATATTGTTTATATATAAGTATAAATGTGATTGAAAGATGGGTTGATGAGTGAGATTTGAAGGATAGTAGCGGAGATAGGATATAGTTGGCGAGAGGAGTTTGTTTCATCCATAGTGTTCACGTGCAAAGGCGTTCTTGCATTATAAAAGTCCACTTGACTCATATCCCTTCATCATCATGAGTCTCCTAAAAGAGGACTTACTAGAATAACGTGAGGGGGGGAAAGAAAGGGTTCGATAAAGAACGATTTCTTGGAGTTCTAGAAAGTCAACAAATGACGTATCTAGGTTATGTACAAGTGAATATATATATATATATATATATATATATAAATATATTTAATATATTACGTATAATAGTATATATATGTATATATAAGTATATATGTGATTCTAACAAATATAAGACAATAACAAATTATATCTAAATAATTGACGAAATCAAACAATGCATATTTATCTAAGCATGGCAATGAGTTGTGAAAGAATGGCGTACCCGGTGGTCTTCAAAAGAAATCTTCAACATCATCAAGATGAAATATAGACTTTGAAAAAGTCTATGTTGAGAGAAAAACCAAGATTGCCTCAAGGAATGTTCGTCTAGCCATTTGATCTCCATTGTCCTTTTGGTCCAAAGTTGTTTGGTCCAAACATGTTTAACATTTGACTCGGGTGCATGAAAGGTGGTAGAATGCCCCAAGGATTGTAGCTTTGTTGGTAGTTCCACATTTGATTACTATTGTTATTATAGTTTTGTCTATTTTGATTTCTTCTTGGTTGAGGTGTTTTAGACCTAGGATGAGAATTATTTGGTTTTCTAGGTGGTGGAGTTTTAGATCTTATTTTGGGTTTAGAAGATCCTACTTCGGTCTTTAAAGATGGTTTATACAAATCTTTAACTTCTTCATCGTTGGCAAGAGGTATTTTCTTATCATTAATAAGTATATACTTAGGATTAGATTTTAAAGGTTTTTGTTTGTTGAGTTCACTTTCAAATTTTACATTTTTAATCTCACTTGTTGAAGCCTCATTTGAATTAAATCCTAAGCCGGTTTTGTCTCCGGATGTTCTTTGAATACTTATTATTTTACTAAGTGATTGACTACTATTTTCAAATTTGTCAAGTTTGCGAATTTCTTCCCTAAGTATTTCGTTTTCACCTTTAAGCTCTTGACATGATTTACATTCTTCAAAAATTTCTTTACCTTTTTCTAGTTGATGTATTTTAATTTTTAGTTCAAGTACTTCACTTTCTAATTGATTGTTAATGTATTTTAGTGATTTGTTTTTGGCCATTACTAGTTGTCCTAATTTGCATAGTTTAATATATTCATTATCTAGATCTTTTTCATCTAATGATATACTTTCATCACTAAAATATTCGGTTTCAGAACGTACCTCATTTGGTGTATTCGCCATGAGACATTTTTCTTCCTTTGTCGTTTCATTCTCATCATCATCACTATCACTCCAAGCACCTCCAACAAATGCTCTTTGATTTTGATCTCTTGTCATCATTGGACATTTTCCAATAAGGTGATTTGGGTCTCCACACTTGAAACACTTTCTTTCAATCTTGTTGTTCTTGTCATCTTTACTCTTTTGAAATGTTTTCTTTTCATCATACGGTTGTCTTACGAATCTTCCTCGCCTTTTGAAGAATTTCTTGAAATCTCTTATGGCCATGGCGTATTCTTCGTCATCACTTTCGGAAGATGAGCTATCTTCGATACTAGATTCCTTTCTAGCTTTCAAGGCGATTGACTTGCTTTGCTCTCGTTTTTCCTTGACCATTTCGGAGTCCTTCTTAATGATGACTTCGTAGACTTTTAGATTTCCAATTAATTCGTCAAGTTGCAAAGTTGACAAATTCTTCGATTCTTCAATAGCCGTCACTTTAGCTCGCCATTTTGGATGAAGAGCCCTAAGAAACTTCCTAACAAAATTCTTACTAGAAAAATTCTCATCAAGTGCTTTTAAACTTGTGATGATAGTGTTAAATCTACCAAAAGAATTTTCAATTAGGTGTACACATGTCGACGTCAGATCCAGATCTAGGTAGTCCGAGGAACTATTTGGCGGCGAGATGACGGCGTCAAAAATTCCTTCTTGACGCCGTCACCTTCTAAAATCTATATATAGTTTTCTATTTTTCATTCATTAAGAGGACCTTGTGTGGAGAAACCCTAGGGCCGAACTTTGTGAACCCTAGCTCGTATTTTACAGTAAATTCAAGGGTTTTCACCCCTTGAATCCTTTCATGTGTTATTAAGATAAGTCTTCTCTTAATTCAATCAATATGTCTATGTGTTGGTTGTCTATATCTTGTGCTTGTCTTGATTTCAACATGCTAGGCTAGATTTATCTTGTGTTTGCTTAGATCTAATGAAACCTAGATGTTAGTTATGGGTTGATTACTTGTTTATGGTTGTATTGGATGAATGATTTGAATGTTAGGCTTAAGAAAACTGGCAGATCTCCATTGTGTAACATGCTTGAACGTCTTAGGAAACATGAACCGATGTGTACTAGGTTTTATTGGGGTTATTTAATGCATGAGTAAATTCTAATGATCCCATGTAAGGTTCTTCTTAGCCGGCTCGACATAGGAGTGAAGTAGGCACTCATAGGATTGGGGAAGTAAGTACGCCACCCCATGAATGGTATTAAGGAATACAATCCGTCATCCACGTAACTATAACAAGTAATTAACGTGTAAAAGATATCTAGGGAGTAGTGAAATCTAAGTAAACACATTTCTCCCACTTATTGCTCACAACCTTAATTTAATTTAGTTTATTTTCATTTTAGTATTTTATTTTGATTGCATCTTTAGTATTGGGTTAGTTGACTAGCAACTAATTCCGCCCAAATCCTTCAAACCCGAGATTTTAATTTGCTTTCTAAAAAATATAAAAATACAAAAAAGAATCATCCCTCATCTCTAGACTTAGTCTTTAGGTTTTCTAATCCTAGCGACACTATTCCTAGCTGAACGATCAATCCCCCGGTACTTGTCATTATACTATACTACATCGATCAGGTACACTGCCTGATGGGGGTTGTAAGCTTCTTGAGATCCCTCGAGAGGTAAAGCCTGGTGCAAACCCCACGCATCAATAGGCCAAAAAATAGGCAAATCGTTTAGTACTCCGATAAATTTAAAAATGAACTTCTATGAGAAATGTAACCAAGCACTGTTACTTTCTGAATGTTATCTCCTACATTCAGCCGCAAAATTCATTTGTAACTCTTTAAGCTTATATATAATTTCCTGGAAAGTTGGTCGGGATTGTGGCTCGCTGACAATATACAAGAAAGTTATGAGATGGATAATTAAGACATTTTATACAAAGTTTAATATTTTCATCACCGAGAGAGACCAACCTGCACCAACAGCTTTCAATGAGTGAAGCCAAAAGTGGATCATATCTTCTGGAATATCAAGTCTTCTATTCATGACCCTACAGCTCCAACAACCTGCAAGTATCATAAGTAGAAAATATAGAATTTGCTACGTACTGGCCAATTCAAAGGCCAAATTCCCTTATTATAGACTTGAATGAAAAACAACCTAAGTGAATACAAGTCCCTAAATGTTACAATACATTCAGGGAGTCATCCTAGTATGAAGATAAAGACTCATCACATCCTGAGGCAGAACTAAGAGAGTGAAGATGAGAACCAAGATCAGGATGATGGAGTCAATGTGTGATGACAATAACACACTGACTCCCTCAAGATCTCCTCAACTCACTGAAGGCATTCTAAAGACTTACATATTTGTAGTAGGATATTTAAGTCTCTGAAGTATAGTCGGGAATTGCCTTTGGAAGATAAGTTCAAAGTACTTGTCAAAAGTCAAGGAGTTTCATAGTTGGTAAAAAGTACAATCAGTTGTCAACAATGTTCTCTCAAAAGTATGTCCGGTAACATATTAAGAATAGAAGCTAAAGTACAAAGTGTACTTCAGCCAATCACATGTTAGACACGTACATTTTACCCCACGGGTATCCACTTTGTCTATAAATAAGAATATTGTAACGAAGGAAAACACATATCTTGTATTAAAAATTTGAGTTAATTACATAAATGGTTACTATGGTTTGCCAGTTTTTGCAGATTTATTCACTGAACTTTTTTTTTCACCAAGTCCGGTCATTGAGGTTTCAAATGGTTACAGATTTAGTCCAATTTTGGCAAACCTCGATGACCATTTATGTAATTTTGAAAAACCCCAATGACCATTTATGTAACGAATTTGGACTAGATCCGTAACCATTTGAAACCTCAGCGACTAGACCCGGTGAAAAAAAAGTTCGGTGACTAAACCTGCAAAAACTAGCAAAATTTATGTATTTTTTTAGTAGAACGGCACCACACTAAACACTTTCAAAAGCTCGTTTTTCCTTCTCCAAATAGAACTAAGTCCTAGATTTTATATCTATTGGTTTAGCATAGTTCTTACTTAAACAAAATACTTTGGTTTGTGTTTAAGTTTAGTGAGGAGATCACACACATACTTGTCATTCAATTCCCAAGTGTTATTCCGCAAATACTTGGGTAGAATTCTTTGATTTAATTATATCAATAAAGGGTTAAAACATTGAAAATTATACTTGTGTGTTTTAAGTGTTCATTTATATTAAATGTTAACGTGGCAAACTATATTTTAGACATATTACTAAGTTGTTTGATTAACTATTAGTTAAATAACTTAGTAAGCGGGAACACACTGTACTTTTAGAAAGTGGTATGCTTGACCTCAAGAGTCAAACAAAAGAAGCACCGACTTTTAAGGTCAAACAAACAACCTTGATCATCAACCTCAATTTCAACTTCAACTTCCAATGTTTCTTACAGAAAACTTAACGTTACATTAATATATATGAAAAAGACTCTAAAGTGATAAACTTTTCACTCAAATTTTAAACATTTTATGTATTGGTCTTGTCTTCAAAAAACCTCTATGATTGACTTTGATAGTCAAGCAAAGAGACACATTTGATTTGGAGGTTAGACAACCAACTTTTGAACTCATAATTGTTGGTGGTTATGAGCCCAGAACAGGGTTAAGATAATCAATAGCCTAACTACGTACCAATAAAGGTTACCGGATATCACTTGGAATCGTGTTACCACTTTCCAAAGTTAACTATTCGACCCTAATGCCTGGGTATCACGAATATCTACTTGGGATAAGACCAAATGTTGTTAGTGATTTAGGCACAAATCAATAACCCTTCGTGTATAAGTGTTATATGTTTTCTGTGTGTCTTTCATCCTTTATTTGATTTCCTATTTATAGGAAGATACTCATGGGTAGTCAAATGGAATTATGAAAATTAATCGGATCATTAATCTCCACATAATTATCCCCATTATAGCCTAAAATAGTGGTTACATGACCAATTAAACGAGGTCATGAGTGCAGATGTAACTGCCATTTGAATAGGTCTAATCAATTACATAATCATACAGCACTCTATCAGCAGAAATTCTGCTTATCAGCAGGATCCTAACACTAGTAGCAGGAACCAGCACTCAGCAGGAACCATCAGCAGGAACCAGCACTCAGCAGAATCCTGCACAACCACTATAGAGTCAGGGGAATCAGTGACTTGATGGGTGTACACTCCGTACCTCCAAACCCATTTCCATGTATGATTAGATCCCTCAAGTGCACTAAATTTTCTAACAATCCTCCCCAAATTTAGTTCACTTCCTTTGCATGAAAATCAAACATTAAACAAAACATATGCATAAACAAAAATATCCTGAGGATTGAATTTCCATCTTAGTACATTACACGTTAAAATATTCAAGAATCAGGGTGTTCTAAGAATTGAACCCTCAACCCATTTGAATACCTGAAGATAAAATACACACATATTTTCAAACACTTAAACACTCCTGACACTATACAAGCCATGTGTCCATATCCAATTCATAAATGTTGTAAAAGCTAAAAGTCCATAGCTTCCTGAAGCGGCAAAACTTCAACATTTACATAGGTGGTTCCTCTTTATTCATGCTCTTGCTTAGCATTTTTTTCAAAGAAATTAACCATTGAGAAGTAAAGACTTCATCCTCTTTTTCAGCAAGTTCTGAGCACAACCTTTGGATGTAGTGTAATACATGTGCTCCAGTACACTGAATGTTCAGCTTTCCACATTGAACTCAGCTCCCAAGTTTCCTCAGGAGGGAGTTGGGTGTCCTAGCATTCAGTGACCAAGTTGGACTTCAAACCCATCCCTTTAGTAGACTTTATAACCAAGTCTCTAGCAAGACCCTTCGTCAAGTGATCAGCTAAATTCTGTTGAGATCTAACAAACTCTATAGAAATCACCCCATTCATGATAAGTTCACGAATCATGCTATGCCTGACACCTAAGTGTCTAGACTTCCCATTGTACATCTGGCTATAAGCCTTTGCCAATGTAGCAGCACTATCACACCGGATAGAAATAGGTGCTATAGGTTTAGGCCACAATGGAATCTCAAGAAGCAAGTTTTTCAATCATTCATCTTCTTTACCAGCAGCTGCTAAGGCCACAAATTCTGATTCCATTGTTGAACTGGTGATGCAAGTTTTCTTCTTGGATGCCCAAGAAATTGCACCTCCACCAAGTAGGAATACCCAGCCACTGGTAGACGAATTGTCTTCAGTGTTACTGATCTAACTTGCATCAATGTAACCTTCCAACACTAATGGATAACCAGTATATGAGAGACTATAGTCCATAGTTCTCTTCAAATACTTCAGTACCCTCTGAACTGCTTGCCAGTGATGAGCACTAGGATTACTAGTATACCTGCTCAGTTTACCCACTGCAAAAGCAATATGAGGTCTTGTACAAGTCATGGCATACATCAGGCAGCCAATTACCCTAGAATACTCAAGTTGAGATACAGCTTTGCCAGTATTTGGCATTAGCTTCTCAATTGTATCCATAGGAGTACTCACTGGAGTACAATCAAAGCAATTAAATTTCTTCAGTACCTTCTCAATGTAATGAGATTGAGAAATTGATATACCATTGCTTTCATGTTTAATCCTTATACCAAGGATAACATCAGCCTCCCCCATGTCCTTCATGGAGAACCTTGATGACAAAAATTCCTTTGTCAGGTCAACTTGATTTTGGTCAGTGCCGAAGATCAACATGTCATCAACATATAGGAAAATGATGACTCCTTTACCAGATTCATCAAATTTGCTATATACACATTTGTCAGCCTGGTTAAGAACATAACCATTAGACAAAACCACTTCATCAAACTTTTGATGCCAAAACATTTCAAGAAAGCTGTCTTCACATCCATCTGATGAATAATCAGATTGTGAATTGATGCTAAAGCAATCAGCAGCCTGATGGTACTGATACGTGCCACAGGGGCATAAGTATCAAAGTAGTCTATCCCTGAGTTTTGTTTAAAGCCCTGAATGACTAGTCTAGCCTTGAACTTTTCAATAGTTCCATCTACCTTCATTTTCATTTTGAAAATCCATTTGCAACCAAGAGGTTTGCAACCTGGAGGTAGATCAACCAACACCCAAGTGTTGTTGCCCATGATGGAGTCAATCTCATCATTTATTGCCTCTTTCCAGAAAGCAACATCCTGGGACTTCATTGCTTCTTCAAATGTTTTGGGATCATCCTCAACAATGAAGCAATAGGAATATTGGTCAGAGACCTCATTCCTTGTACCTTCAATTAAGTATAATTGAAACTCAGGTCCAAATGACTTTGGAGTCCTGACCCTTTTGCTCTTCCTGAGCTCAGGTTCAGGTTGTTGAATCACAACCTCATTTGGGGCCTGAGATGATAATTCATCAGGGACCTCTGATACACCAATGTCATCATTTCCATTTGGAATCCTCTGACTTAGTCTAGGGACTGATGAGAATCTATTCTCATCAAAGAGTGCATCCCTTGACTCAATTATTGAATTAATTGAAACATATTCATTAGGTTCAATAACATAGAACCTGTATGCCTTGGAATGCTCGGCGTATCCAACAAAGATGAATTCAATGCCTCTTTCACCCAAAGTATTCAATTTTGGATCAGGGAGTCTGACAACAGCGCTACAACCCCATACCCTGAGATAATTCATGTTGGGTTTCTTCTTAGTCTAGAGTTCATAAGGGGTAACCTTGTTCCTTTTATTTGGAACCCTATTTAATAAATAGCAAGCCGTTAACATAGCTTTACCCCAGAACCCTTGACTCAGTCCTGAATAGGACAACATGGAATTAACCATCTCCTTCAGTACCCTGTTTTTCCTTTCAGAGATACCATTTTGTTGATGAGTATAGGGAGCAGTCGTTTCATGGATTATACCAACAGACTGAAAATACAGAGTATCCATGTATTCACCTCCCCTATCAGTCCTGAATCTTTTGATCATGGACCCAAGTTGTAATTCAACTTCATTTTTAAACACTTTGAATTTATCTAATGCTTCATCCTTGGTATGTAACAGATAGACATAACAAAACCTAGAAGCATCATCAATAAATGTCACAAAGTACTTTTTGTTCCCCAAAGAGGGAGTGGCATGCAAATCACACAGGTCACTGTGTATAAGCTCCAAGAGCTCAGTCTCACGTATTACACCCTGAAAGGGTTTCTTAGTTATTTTGGTCAACATGCAAGTCTTACACTTTTCAGTTTCCATGTCAAAAGCTGGGATTAACCCATCCTTAGACATATCTTGCAACCTTTTATAGTGTACATGGCTAAGTCTAACATGCCATAGGGTGGAGTCGTTCAGTTTAGAGGTTGACACAAAGGCTGAGTTAACAATGTCATTGACAACATTAAGCCTAAACATTTGATTACACAAATAGCCAAAACCAATAAACACACCATGTTTAGACAAAATAAATTTATCAGATTCAATAACTTGTTTGTATCCATGATTATTCAAAACACTACTTGAAACCAAGTTCTTCCTTATATCAGGAACATGAATAACATTAAACAAAGTTACAATCTTTCCAGAACTAAAACTATGATCTACACAACCACGACCATGCACCAAGGCTGTTGACTCATTTCCCATGTGAAGAATAGAACCATCATTCAGTGACTCATAAGTCTTGAACCATCTTCTATCTTTGCACACATGAACAGTTGCTCCAGAGTCAACCTACCACGCAACATCATCATCCTGCACATAGTTAGATTCAGATACATATGTAACATAATAAACCTGAAGATTCATTAAACATATTCTAACCTTTCAGTGAGTTGCAAGGACCTCCACTCCCTGAACCACTAGTGCCTGAACCATTGGATTTACCTCCAATCTTAACACCTTTGCAATCCCTTTTAATGTGACCAGATTTGCCACATTTCCAACAAGTAGGTGTTGCCTTCTTGTTAGGATCAGCCCTTGTGTTATCATGATGTTTACGTTTGCCTTTGTTGTCATTGTACCTGGTGGAATTGTTATGTTCCACCATATTGACAACAGATGCACCAGTAGCATTGCTACTCTTTGGCTTGTCATTATCCTGCACCCTGAGGGATTCCTCAATACGCAGATGACTACCCAATTGAACCAGTGTCAGTTCTTCCTTCTTATGTTTCAAGGTATGCTTGAAATCTTTCCAAGAAGGAGGGAGTTTGTCAATGATACAAGAGACTGAAATAGCCTCATCCATGTTCATTTTGTGTTGCGTAAACCTTCCAAGTATTCCAAGAAGTTCATTGTATTGTTCCATGACTGGTCTTGAATAAGTCATTTTGTAATTTGTGAAATTACTTACAAGAAACTTCTTACTTGAAGCATCCTCAGCCATATATTTGGCATCCAAGGAATCCCACAGTTCTTTAGAAGATTCAACATTCTGATAAATGTCAAAGAGAGAATCAGACATACCATTGAGAATTAAGCCTCTGCATATACATAGTCATCATTCTCCCATTTGCTTCTTTTCCTTATCTGTTCCACAGTAGCATCATCCCCATGATCTTCAGGAATAGCAGTGCTAAGAACATACACCACATTCATGCTTGACAGCAAGAAGTGCATCTTCTGAAATCAACACCTTAAACTTTTCCAATTTGGAAAAGTTAGCAGCCATATGCCTCATAGCAGCAGCCATTGATTATCACAAAATAGTTTACTTTGATTGTTGGTGGTTATGAGCCCAGAACAGGGTTAAGATAATCAATAGCCTAACTACGTACCAATAAAGGTTACCGGATATCACTTGGAATCGTGTTATCACTTTCCAAAGTAAACTATTCGACCCTAATGCCTGGGTATCACGAATATCTACTTGGGATAAGACCAAATGTTGTTAGTGATTTACGCACAAATCAATAACCCTTCGTGTATAAGTGTTATATGTTTTCTGTGTGTCTTTCATGCTTGATTTGATTTCCTATTTATAGGAAGATACTCATGCCTAGTCAAATGGAATTATGAGAATTAATCGGCCCATTAATCTCCACATAATTATCCCCATTATAGCCTAAAATAGTGGTTACAATGACCAATTAAACGAAGTCATGAGTGCAGATGTAACTGCCATTTGAATAGGTCAAATTAGTTACATAACCATACAGCACTCTATCAGCAGAAATTCTACTTATCAGCAGGATCCTAACACTAGTAGCAGGAACCATCAGCAGGAACCAACACTCAGCAGAATCATGCACAACCACTATAGAGTCAGGGGAATCAGTGACTTGATGGGTGTACACTCCGTACCTCCAAACCCATTTCCAAGTATGATTAGATCCCTCAAGTGTACTAAATTTTCTAACAATAATTAACTTGATGCAAAAATTCATCTTTCTAAAAAACGAGCATATCCTACTCATTGTTATTGCAAAATACGAAAACTGATGAATATTCGGGTCAAATTTATGATCTTTATCAATACTCTTTTACTTGCTAGTTGTAGTGTGTGTGACCTTGAAAGTCAAAGCAACGAATATGCCTGCATTTCACAAATGTTGAACTTGATACTTGAGAATTCCATACCTGCATTGGGTTAAGATCATCCCAAGGGATCTTCTCGGTCGTGATTTCCCACAATACCACTCCATAGTTGAATACGTCAGACCTACAAGATACCCAAGACACATTTACTAAAAACATATAAAACCACAATTGGATTATAAAAGCAAGAAAAACCCATTTTTAGCCTACAAGCTTACTTTTCATCTGCTTGCTCGTTACGAAGTATTTCTGGAGCCATCCATTGAGGCTACAGAAACAAAAAGCAGAAGATATCAGTCAATACAACATCTTGTCTTAGGTCAAACTCAAACCTAGCTCGTTTGACCTCATAGTTAAACTGCATTTTCTTATTCACTAACGTTGTTGATTTTCAAAAGAAAAATCCAAGAAAGAAAATAACAGTACCGTTCCTCTCCCCAACTTTGTATTTAGGTACGTCTGATGCTTGATACGAGAGAGACCAAAGTCACCAACCTAAATGATCATATTATTAGTTGAAATAACTTAATCAAAAGCATTCAAGCAAGAAGAAAAGTCTAAGCCTACCTTAATAGTCCAATTTTTATCAACAAGAAGATTTGAAGACTTTAAATCACGGTGAACAATGGGTAGGTTGCAACTATGAAGATAATTCATGCCTCGTGCCTATGTGAGAATTAATCACAGATAAGAATAATAATTCAAACTAAGCCGGTTGGAAAGGGGGAGTACTTACAATATCCATTGCCATATGAAGACGGCGCTTCCAATCTAATCTGGTTGTACTTCTTTGAAGTATCTGAAACAAATTTCCACTACATAATAGAATTTGATATCAGCATGTTGTATTCATAAAACTCAATGTAATGAAGACTTGTGCTTCAGAGCCAACCGTGGAAGAAACTCGATCTGTGATAATGCAAAGATGCTGAGGTGAAGTTACGGCCCCCATGAAGAGCAAAATATTTGGATGTCGAAGCCTTTTCATCAGAGACACCTTTAACATATACACCATAGGGTTACATGTCAACACCAACTCTAAAATCGTAAACAATTAAGAAACTTTACCTCCTGCCTAAATGATACTAGCAAGTCATCTGAATAATTTTGATGTGAAAATATCTTGACTGCGACATCCTGCTTAAAAAAACTCACAATTTAATAATTTATGTTTAACTTTCTTTGGTCCCTTGTGTTTTTCTTACAAGAAATACTAATGAGCTCAAGATGCAGAACATACTGATTGATGAGGCGAAAAATGATCCGTTTTTAGGGGGTCATTTAAGCCCGAATCCAAATTTATTTGATCAAATATTGCCCTAAATCGTTCCTTTTGTGATTTTAGGTACTTGGAGAGTGAATTCTGGAAAAGAAGCCATTTTGGACGTTTTTGGAGCATAAAAGTGAAGAAAACGGCAAAGTCTCAATTTTCCATGCTGGGAACAGTAGGTGACGGCGTCAAGAGTAATTTCCTGACGGCGTCAAACCTCAAGAATTAAAATCCGTAGTTCATGAAGGCGTCAAGAGTTTTCCTGACGACGTCAAAACCCCAAGAATTAAAATCCGTAGTTGATGACGGCGTCACACACAGGGCGTCAAGAGTAATTTGTGTGACGGCCTAGGCCTTGACGGCGTCAGAAGTAGATCAAGGCCGTCCGAGGAAGTATTTGGCGGCGAGGTGACGGCGTCACATTGTTTGTCTTGACGCCGTCATCCCTATTTTCCTATATATAGTTTTCTAGTTTTTCACATTTAAGAGAGTAGTTTTGGAGAAACCCTAAAGACGATTTTGGTGCAACTTTTACAGGTTTTTCAAGGGTTCCAAACCCTTGATACCTTGCATTGTAATTGAGATAAGTGTTCTTCTAATTCAATCAATATGTCTATGTGTTGGTTGTCTATATCTTGTTCTTGTCTTAATTCTATCATGCTAGGCTAGATCTCTTTTGTGTTTGCTTAGATCTAATGAAACCTAGATATTGATTATGTGTTGATTACTTGTTTATTCTTGTTTTTGGATGAATGATTTATATGTTAGGCTTAAGAAAACTGGCAGATCTCCAAATGGTAACATGCTTGAACGTCTTAAGAAACATGAACCGAGGCGTACTAGGTCTTTATTGGTTGTATTTAATGCATGAGCCACTGTTTACAATCCCTATAGTTGTGCTGGGCATGGTGTAGGAGGAGATAAGAGCTCATAGAATTGGGGAGTTATGTATGCCACCCCATGAATGGTATTAAGGAATACGATCCGTCATCCATGCAATTATAACAAGTAATTAACGTGTAAAAGATATCTAGGGAGTAGTGAAATCTAAGTAAACACATTTTCTCCAATTACTGCTCACAACTTTAGTTTAATTAGTTTATTTTCATTTTTAGTATTTTATTTTGATTGCATCTTAGTTTTGGGTTAGTTGAATAGCAACTAATTCCGCCCAAACTCTTCCAAAACCCGAGATTTTACTTGCTTTCATAAGAATATAAAAATACAAAAATAATCATCCCTCATCTTTAGAACTAGTAATTAGGCTTTCTAATCCTAGCGACACTATTCCTAAGCTGAACGATCAATCCCCCGGTACTTGTCACTATACTATACTACAACGATCAGGTACACTGCCTGGTGGGGGTTGTAAGCTTCTCGAGATCCCTCGAGAGGTAAAGCCTGTTGCGATTCCCACGCATCAAGTTTTTGGCGCCGCAGCCTGGGGAATAGTTATTGTCTAGGTTAGGATTTCTTTTTATTAAGTCTACTTGCTAGATTCCTTTCTAGTAAGATTTTATTTTTTATTTTTTTAGGTCTTCTTTAGTCTATCTTATTTCTTCGTGCTTTTGTTCGTAACTCTTTACCATCCGACATCATGGAAGGTGGTAACATCTTTGAACCCGTCATCCCACCACAACAAAACCCACCATTAGAACCCCTTAGGCCCCGAACCTTAGGAGAGTACTCCCGACCTAGCCATCAAGGCTACCGAAACACCATTGAGCTCACCGGAGCCAATGTGACCCCCTTGCGATCCGACACCATCCGGTTTGTGCAAAGCGGATGTGCATTCCATGGACTTCGTTCTGAAGATCCAAACCAACATCTTAAGGACTTTCTCAAAATCGTAGATTCCATAGACCTGGGTGTTGAAACTAGAGAGACCACCCGTTTACGCCTATTCCAATTCTCTCTATGGGATCAAGCTAGTCAATGGCTTGAGCGTTTACCCGTGGGATCCATCACCACATGGCATGATCTCACCACTCGTTTCCTTGCTCAATTTTTCCCACCGGGGAGAAATACTAAGCTTAGGAATGACATCTTGATATTCCAACAACGTCAAAATGAATCTCTTTATGAAGCATGGACTCGTTTCAAGGACTTACTCCAAAAAGTCCCTCATCATGGCATAGATCTTTGGCTCCAAGTCCAAATTTTTTATGACCATATCGACATCTCCACGAGGCGAGCCATTGACCAATCGGCCGGTGGTAAGCTACGTGATCTTAGTGCGGAACAATCATGGGAACTCATAGAAGATCTTGCTCTCTATGACAACGAAAGTTGGAACGATCCCCGTGACTTGAACAAAACGGTCAAGGCAATATCTTTGCCTTCGAACAATTCTAGCACTCCCGACCGTAGGATCATGGAACTTGAGGACCAAGTCAAGTTTCTCATGAAATCTTACGATGCTCCTAAGCCTTCAAGCCAAGTGAACAAAATCACTTCTTCATGCGAATTATGTAGTGGTCACCATGACACTCGTGATTGTGTGGAACTCCCCGGAACAGCTTTTGCGGACTACGCATTCACGCGTACCGACGAAGTGGGAGATAAGTGGTATACTTTCAAGCCCGAGCCAAACCCTTACGGTGATTCATACAACCCCTCATGGAAAAATCACCCAAACCTTAGGTGGAAACAAAATCAAACCAATTCTTCCAATCCGCCTAATCGTTACCAACCAAACGGTCCACCATCCAACCGTACTTTCAACAACAATTCTTCTAACAACTATGGTAGTACCAACAATCTTGAAGGATTGATGTCAAAGTTCATGGCATCTCAAGAAGCCCGCATAGTTAGGTTTGAAACCGAATTCAACCAACAACAAACGGAGATGACCAACAAGATTGACAACTTGTTGAAAGCCCTCAACAACCAAGCGTTAATCACACCTAGGAAGGACACTAGGGACACCAATAGTGGAATCCAAATTAAGGACCCCTCATCATCCAAACATGTCCACTTTGTCAATGTTGTCACCATTAAGCCGATAGATAAGGAGATAGAAGAGAGTGACAAGGATGAAGTTAGAGTAAAAGCCGATAGTAAGGATGAGAGTAGGGAAGTTGAGGTTAATAAAGATGAGGAATTAGAGGAGGTAGAACCTATAGAAGAATACTTTGATAAGTTGCTGTAACACCCCCAAAATCGGGTCCAGCGGAAGCATACATGCATTGGGGTGCTACTAAACTGGTATCATAATATTAGGTATAAAGAATGGTTTTTATCTCAACCGTTTAGAATAAATTTCACTATTAAAAATAATGAGTTTACATAATTCAAAAGTATTGCGGAAATAGGCCCATAAAATAACTGAAGTGGTCCCAATTGTTTATCAGAGTCATCTATGACCATGCCATGCCGTTTGCCAAGTGCCTCCAAGAGTAAGTTATCACCTGAAATACATGCTACAAAGTGTCAACACAAAGGTTGGTGAGTTCATAGAGTTTATAAGTAAAGCAGTAGATTGAAAGAGTTTCGAATTTGTTTGATAATTGCAACAAAATGAATCATGGGCTACGTTGTTATACGCTCATAGTTGGTTTATAAATCAGTTGAACACAAGTCTCAAGGTTTGGGCCACGTTGTTGCACCCATAAAGAAACAGTGGGTCTCGTTGTTGCACCCATAAAGAAATAGTGGGTCTTGTTGTTGCACCCATAGTAGTTGTGTAAAACATCTGAACACAAGTCAAGTAATAGTGAAACAGTAACATCGTAACATAGGATATTGCACTAAGTCTCATGACACGCAAACCTTAACATTGTACTGCTGCCATAAGAGATATATAAAAATCTTATGGGACGCCTACACATAAAAATATGATGCAGGTAATAGTGCCCTCGGATACTAGGAGGTTGCCAGATTCCTATGATAGTCAAATATAGTGCATTCGTTAACCATTCCAGGCTAACTTCAAATGGGGCGTCAACTGCCAATAGATCTATTCACTATATTCGCGTTCACTCGCAAGTGATTAATGGGTCATGATATGAGGGACTTTTGGCAAAAGCGGTAACTTAGGCAATATCAATCAGGATAGCATACAGAGAAATACTTGTGTTCAGGTTCGTAGCATTTAATACGTTGCAATAAACAAATAGAGTGTTTCATAAATCAAGTAAAATGTTTAAGATAAACGAGTAAAGTGTTTAAGATAAACGAGTAAAGTGTTTAAGATAATCGAATAAAGTAAAGTATTTAAGATAAACGAGCATGTATCTCCCCCAAAGAGTTCAAAATGATAAAAGAGGGGCTATGACTCACCTTAGCAATATCAGTCTGAATAGAGTAAAGTCAAATAGTGATAGTGAGCGGCACCGACACACGACCTAGATTAGTATGGCAAGCTCAGTTTACAGTTTCAGGTTTGAGACTCGAAGTTTAAATAAGTTTGAAAGTTTTAAAATGTTTATGTTGTGGTTGCTTGTGTGGCAGCATTTAAGTTTGAAAAACAATTTTGTAACTATTGGCTTGCATTGGCTCTTGGAAGTGCATGAGTACACAGGTGTAAATTAACAAAAGTATCAAAGACGAATAAATCTTCGGTTCGACGGTAACAGAATGACGATGCATGAAAAGAAATCACAAATAAAAGATAGACGAATTTGGATTATAAGAATGTCATTTGAAAGTATATATGAAAATATAACTATATATATATATAAAAATATGTGTAGAAAATTATATTCCAAATAATAGTTTTATCAAAAGAGTTTGTTTTTAAAAAGATTACTTTTATAAGTTATAAGTGAAGGGTTTTTAGAAAATCGGGCACAACTCGTGTATATGTTTTAGTTATACGTGGAGACTAAAGGTCACAAAATAAATAAACCGTCGTTACGTAAAATAAGTCTTGTTTAGTTCCATTATGTGAAATATTAAATAATGTTTTGAAATTGAAGCTTCCTTTATAGTTTATAATCCCTTTTATAAAAATGTGTTTAGTGAAATAGCGTCGGGAGTAAATGAGTTGAGTCAGTAAATGGGCGAGTCGTGAAACAAGTTGAAGAAAACAAGTAGTCGTGACTTGATTAAAATGACGATTCGGGTATACGTTGTATTACGCCATTTCATTTGACTTACACCTTGCAAGTTTTATGTCTTTCAAACTGTATATATATATATATATATATATATATATATATATATATATATATATATATATATATATATATATATATATATATATATATATATATATTTGATTTATACAACAAACTTCTTATTATTTTGTTTACAGCCCAAACACATTTAAGGACCATTTAACTGTTTTGTTTTGTATATAATTTCTACTCAGTATACGCATGCATGAAATCAGTTTCTAACTTCCCTTTTCAAATTTGTTTTGTTAAAAGGTTTCTTTACAAACTCATATGAGTACAAGGTAGTGTAAATGTGCACCAAGATAAGTCTCGACCTATCTTGAGCCTTGCGACATGAGTACCAAAACTTATATCGATTTTTATAGGCAAATCTTATGAGCTCGTTTAAGTCGATAAGTTATGAAAATAAGTTTTATGAGCCAAGAATGAGTTAAGAACTAAAATAAGCACTTCGTACAAAATGAGCCAATACTTATGTTAACTTAGCTTTACATTTTCTTTTACGTTCTTGAAAGTTATTTAAGATTTAAAAGTTTCAACTTAAGCCACATATATCTCATGCGTTTCATATATGGGTAGAACGAACTAGAAATAAGTACTAGCTTATTCTTTTAGCTTTTTAAGTCAGGCAACCACACAAGTATCTCAAGATACAACAAGTCGTTTAGGTTTTAGTTTATACACGGCTTGTGTGTAATGAAAACGAGTTTAAAACACGTCGCGAGCATAACAAATGTTTCAAGGAACTAAGTTAACGAGACTTGAAGCTACTCTAAGTATTGAAATAGGCTCGAAAAACTTACGACATCAAGAAGGTGGCGGTGAGTTATGTTTGCGGATGTGTACGAGAACAAAAGAGTAGCCCCATGCGAACTAGATTTACTCCCAACGTTTAGCCCGTAACAAAACTAATCCCAAAAACTTTGCAACTAATCCAATTGCTTTGCTAGTTTTTCTTTCTTGGTCGACAGTAACACAAAAGGGACGAGTAGCTTTGTTGTGTTTAGTTTTTCTTTTTCTTCTTCATGCATGACAGAAGGAGAATACCAAGAGCACTTTGTTTCGTGTAATTTGGAAGAAAGTTGTGTGTGTATCCTGCTTGTTTTCGGACAGCTTGTCAAGGAGTAAAAGGAAGGACATTTGACCAAACTTTCTGAAGTGTAAAGATAATGTATGTTTATTTTGGGGTTGGAGCAGACTTTTGTATATCATGTCATTTCATTTGCAAGAGTTAACAAAGGCATGTGATGGTGGTGGAGCTCCTAGTCTTCGACAACAATAAATAGGAAGAAGGAGGAAGGCTTGACTTCTCTTTCCATGGTGGGGGTCTTGTGAAGATGCAAAACAAGCAAAGATCCCTCTCTTTTGAAGGTTCTTATGATGACTCGTGACTTGGTCTTGGAAGGGGAGAAAGATGATAGGTCTATGTTTATCACATGAACAAGTGGGTGGGGTGGCAGTAGAAACAAGGGATAAAAGAAACAAGAAGGGTTGTCTCGACATGCTTTTAGGCCTTGGGTTTGCTTGTAACACAAAGAGATGAATTGTCACTTTCATAGCAACAAAACAAAGATCACGTGTATGAGTTTGTATCTGTGTTTCGATCAGCTTAAATAAAGAAAAAAAAAAGGAAACTTTGACTATTGATTTCAAGGTGAGACTTTGTTGTGTGTCTTTTTAGAGTTAAGAAACAGTTTAGTGAAAGATGCCCTTTTTATTTATTAGGTTTCATGTGAGCTAGACAAGATCATGTGATCCTTGGAGGAATGAATGAAAACTAGATTTATGTGAGTCCCTATTGATTCGATCAGTCAAATAGAAAAGAAAGAATGGAGTAGAAAGTTTTGACTAAGCTTTCCATATACGTAAAAGATGTATGTGTATATTTGATTAAAAGAAAGTCTTTTGTGCTAAAGTCATTTTCATGTTGTAAAATCAATTGTGTCATATGTGATGGTAAGGGTAAAAAAAAAAGGCGGCAATTTATAAAAGTGAAGGAGGTAATGTATTTTAATTTTACGTCGTGTATACCATGTTCCATTTGAGTTTAAAATGTAGTTTTGGTGTGTTTCTTGTTTTTGTAGACGCGAGAAGTATATTTCTGGAAACGTTTTTATAAAAAAAATATATAAGGGCAAAGTTATTGACTCCGAAAAATAGTTATAGAAATTAAGCCATTACTAATACGGTGTCGGTACACGTGTGAGCCTCTTCGGATTGAGGAATGAGATACGTCACATAGTTGTTGACGAGTATAACTCGTGGATGTCATGTTTAAATAAATAATTAAAAAAAAAATTTGTAAAAAGGGGTTAATTAAGCTCTCAAATTGATTACTTGGTATTTGACATTAATAAATGACTCGGTAAATTACGGGGTGTTACAGTTGCCAACCAAGGAAGAACGGGAATACCATAAGGATTTATTCGATAGTTCCGAGAGAACATATATCTTTGGCAACCCCCTTATCAAAATGGGATACCCCTCTAACATTAACATCCCATGCAATATCGGGCACATGCATATATGGAAAGCTTACATCGACCTTAGATCCCCCGTGAACATCATGACTAGGACTTATTACAATTGGGTGATGAAGAAGCAACTCAATTTTAGGATGATGCCCGGTAAGAATCTGATAAGTAATTTTGCAGGAAGAGTGAAGGGATTACATGTGATTATAGGGAATCTTACCTATGAAATTGATTTTATGATAGTAGAAGACATTCGTCCGGTGATAGATGCTTGCCTAAGTCAAATAGTATTCGGAAAACCATTTGTTGAGGCCACTAGGATGAAGTATGATCCAACTTTAGGGATAGTTAGATTTAAGGAAGAGAACGATGAGGTTGCCTATCAAATGCCCCACAAGATTGAACAATACCGCCTTCTCTCTAATTTCGAAAAAGAACACAAGCAAGCGGCTTATTATAGGAATGAGGAGGATAGACGTAGAGGAGTAGAGTATGTTAGAAATAGGATGCTTGGTTTCTACAAAGAATGCTTGCAACTAGGTCCGGAATACAAAACTGGTTTAGAAGACGACCTAGAGAGTGGAACCAATGATGGAGTCACGTAATAACCCATGACCTTGAGTCTAGCTACAAGACTCGTAAATAAAGAAAAGCGCTTCTTGGGAGGCAACCCATGTTTTGTATGATTTTATTTGTTTGATTGTTATTTGCTTCCGTATGCATGTTTAGTTTTTATTGTTGGTTGATCATGTTTCTAAACTAAAATGTGGAAATACTTTATTTTATTGTTTTGGCCT
Source organism: Artemisia argyi (assembly GCA_030686995.1). Classification (NCBI taxonomy): domain Eukaryota; kingdom Viridiplantae; phylum Streptophyta; class Magnoliopsida; order Asterales; family Asteraceae; genus Artemisia; species Artemisia argyi. Next base: position 205,982,709 of record CM060680.1, read on the forward strand.
AGTCTTAACTCCACCTAAAAGTATTTTTGCAAAAGATAAGTGTAAGGGGAAACCCCAAATATGTTTTTAAGAAACAAACCGATCATGATTCTCCACGATATTAAATGAGCATGTATATTCGTATTTGTTAGAGTCAAATGCTTGTATTGAGTCATAATGAAGTTTTGCAGGATTTTCCAGGAAGTAGGACCAAGTTTTTCCAGAAATTTTCCGGAAACTTAACATAAGAATTTCTGCAGGTCCATTCTGACGGCGTCAGAGGTTTACTCTTGACGGCGTCAGGAGTTAAAATCTGGAAATTTTACCGGTTTTGTTTTTCTAACGGAGTCTTATGGTTTTTTGTGAATTATTAAGTTTTATAATCTCCAGGAAATCTGCAAACTTCATTCCACAAGCATTATATCTTATTTTGTTTTCTAGGATTCAGAAACTTATATAGGATGCCGCCGATTTTACATGAGGATGTCTTGTCTATTTTTGTCAGGATTTACAGGTTATGTTCGACAAGGAGATGATTTATATTCTGGAAGGGAAGCTTTGATTGTTCATTTTCTTGGAGGAAGATCTAATCTGGCCAACCTATAATCCATACCGAGCGAATCAGGGGAGTATTTGATTTCATTCTCTTTACTTTTTCAATTTTACATTCTTTACTTGAACATTGGGGACAATGTTCATCTTAAGTGTAAGGGGAGGGTAAAAAGATGATACCTTACATATGCACTTTCGCTTGAGTTTGTTTTGTTTAATGGTAGATGTGTAATAAAACTATGAGAAATACTTGTTAGTGCAATTTTAGCGCCAAATTTAAAATTTTTTACAACATTTAGGAGTGAAACTTTAGCCATAGCAAGCGTCTCATGGATAGGAGATTGTATGACTAGCACATAACCGTATATTCAGAAAAATTTTCCACCCAAAAATGTGAGGTTCGCCTTTAGATTTGATAGGAAAAACATTCACTATTAGTGCTTATGAGTGTACCGGTAGCATTTAGATTCTAGAACTTGCGTTAGTGATGCATCCCGAGACCGCTAGTGAGACTACATTCGTGTGGTAGGATTTACTACATGATAAGAGGTATTATGATCACCCTTGTGTTAAACCCGTATTATAATTACTTGACCATTTAAGTCATATTACTTGGCTAGTTAAGTCAACTAATTTTTCCCACACCCTTAGCGTTGTACTCATTTTTAGTACATGAAACCCCTAGTACACCCCTCCAAGCCTATCTTTTCGTTTCTAACTTTAAGCATTTTACTTAAAGGAAGAATTTGTTACACCCCACTTAAATGTACAACCAAATCGCCTTAGCCTTCCGTGTATGCGCTCATTTTTAGCGCATTATTGTTATTTGTTAAACCCTAAGTTAACTTTCTAATTGATTACATGGTTGCTAAGTCGAGTCATATCCTTGTACATATTGTTTTGGGACGATTGAGACTCATGGGTAAGTACTTATTTTATGAAGTAATGGGGAAGAACATCACTTATTACCCCCATATGTACGTTAATCTTAAAAGTGCTCCAAGTGTTTTGATTTTCTTAATTCGAGTCATTAGATTAGTTTAATGTAAAGTATGTAAAGATTCAAGTGTAAGGGGAACTCTCATCCCCTATGATGTATTATTTTGGATGGTAGGGTAAGAGTGTATGCAAAAAAAAAAAAAAAAAAAAAAAAAAAAAAAAAAAAAAAAAAAAAAAATCAAGAAAAAGAAAAAAAATAAAAAAGAAAAAGAAAAAAGAGAAAAAAACATACGGACTACCATCCCGTTTTTATTCTATGTTCATTTTATGTTTTTGTTATTTTTCATTTATTAACTTAAGTCGAGTCTAGTCTTGGCTTAGCAACGCCATATTGTACATGTAATTAACCAAGATTGTTAACTCGCCACCAGTAATAACTTCCTTTATCCAACAAAACCGTGTATTTCATATCCCTATACCTAACGTTACAACCCTTTAAAAGACCTCTTTGATAGTTTATCCTAGGTGCTTACGCCATGTGGTGGAGGTTTGATCCTTTCCCAAGCCTATGGTAATCTATTTTGCTATGACAGGTAGTGAGAGATATCTTCCGTTTCCATATTGTAATTTACACTTTATTACACCCGAGAGATGTGAGTATCTAAACACTATTTGTGAGGTGTTTGTGTATGACCCTCGAGAGGTAAAGCCTGTTGCGATTCCCACTAAAGACCAAAGACAAGCACGAAGGTCATACACAAGCACCTCACAAATAGTGTTTAGATACTCACATCTCTCGGGTGTAATAAAGTGTAAATTACAATATGGAAACGGAAGATATCTCTCACTACCTGTCATAGCAAAATAGATTACCATAGGCTTGGGAAAGGATCAAACCTCCACCACATGGCATAAGCACCTAGGATAAACTATCAAAGAGGTCTTTTAAAGGGTTGTAACGTTAGGTATAGGGATATGAATTACACGGTTTTGTTGGATAAAGGAAGTTTTTACTGGTGGCGAGTTAACAATCTTAGTTAATTACATGTACAATGTGGCGTTGCTAAGCCAAGACTAGACTCGACTTAAGCTAATAAATGAAAAATAACAAAAACATAAAATGAGCATAGAATAAAAGGGGATGGTAGTCCGTATGTTTTTTCTCTTTTTCCTTTTTCTATTTTTTCTTTTTCTTTTTCTTGATTTTTTCGATTTTTTTTTTTTTTTTTTTTTTTTTTTTTTTTTTTTTTTGCATACACTCTTACCCTACCATCCAAAATAATACATCATAGGGAATGAACATTTCCCTTACACTTGAATCTTTACATACTTTACAATTAACTAAACTAATGACTCAAATTAAGAAAATCAAAACACTTGGAGCACTTTTAAGATTAACGTATATATGGGGGTAATATAAGTTGTTCTTCCCCATTACTCCATAAAATAAGTACTTACCCATGAGTCGCAATCGTCCCAAAACAATATGTACAAGGATATGACTCGACTTAGCAACCATGTAATCAATTAGAAAGTTAACTTAGGGTTTAAACAAATAACAATAATGCACTAAAAATGAGCGCATACACGGAAGGCTAAGGCGATTTGGTTGTACATTTAAGTGGGGTGTAACAAATTCTTCCTTTAAGTAGGATGCTTAAAGTTAGAAACGAAAAGATAGGCTCGGAGGGTTGTACTAGGGGTTTCGTGTACTAAAAATGAGTACAACGCTAAGGGTGTGGGAAAAATTAGTTGACTTAACTTGCCAAGTAATATGACTTAAATGGTCAAGTAATTATAATACGGGTTTAACACAAGGGTGATCCTAATGCCTCTTATCATGTAGTAAATCCTACCACACGAATGTAGTCTCACTAGCGGTCTCGGGATGCATCACTAACGCAAGTTCTAGAATCTAAATGCTACCGGTACACTCATAAGCACTAATAATGAATGCTTTTCCTATCAAATCTAAAGGCGAACCTCACATATTTGGGTGGAAAATTTTTCTGAATATACGGTTATGTGCTAGTCATACAATCTCCTATCCATGAGACGCTTGCTATGGCTAAAGTTTCACTCCTAAATGTTGTAAAAAAATTTAAATTTGGCGCTAAAATTGCACTAACAAGTATTTCTCATAGTTTTATTACACCTCTACCATCAAACAAAACAAACTCAAGCGAAAGTGCATATGTAAGGTATCATCTTTTTACCCTCCCCTTACACTTAAGATGAACATTTTCCCCAATGTTCAAGTAAAGAATGTAAAAGTGAAAAAGTAAAGAGAATGAAATCAAATACTCCCCTGATTCGCTCGGTATGGATTATAGGTTGGCCAGATTAGATCTTCCTCCAAGAAAATGAACAATCAAAGCTTCCCTTCCAGAATATAAATCATCTCCTTGTCGAACATAACCTGTAAATCCTGACAAAAATAGACAAGACAACCTCGCGTAAAATCGGCGGCATCCTATATAAGTTACTAAATCCTAGAAAACAAAGTAAGATATAATGCTTGTGGAATGAAGTTTGCAGATCTCCTGGAGATTATAAAACTTAATAATTCACAAAAACCATAAGACTCCGTTAGAAAAACAAAACCGGTAAAACTTTCAGGTTTTAACTCCTGACGCCGTCAAGAGTAAAACTCTGACGCCGTCAGAATGGACCTGCAGAAATTCTTATGTTAAGTTTCTAGAAAATTTCTGGAAAAACTTGGTCCTACTTCCTGGAAAATCCTGCAAAACTTTATTATGACTCAATACAAGCATTTGACTCTAACAAATACGAATATACATGTTCATTTAATATTGTGGAGAATCATGATCGGTTTGTTTCTTATAAACAAATTTGGATCTCCCTTACACTTATCTTCTGCAAAATACCTTTATATGCAATTAAGATGAAGTTAAAAACAAAATAAAGCATTCTCACAATTTACTTTGAAACATGAGCCGCAAACAATAAAAATAAAACATGCATACGGAAAAAAATAAAATCAATAAAATAAACAAACAAATAAAAACACACAAAACATGGGTTGCCTCCCAAGAAGCGCTTGTTTTTGTTCGAGTCACGAGCCTGACTCTACCCTTATTTAACGGAAATAGGTGAGGTTTTCCCTACACTTAGGATTAAGTGCGGGTGGAAGTAGCGATACACACCCTTAGGGTGGAAATATGCCTCGTGAGGAAAGAGTGGTGGATGAATTATATGCTCAAAGGGGTGTGCTCCTATCATCATAACCTTACCCAATTCAATCGGGTTAATGGGTGGATTAAGATTTTCTCCTAGAAAGGGATCATTTTCTATCAACTTCAAGAGACTACTAGTTGGGGATCCATCTTGACCTAATAAACCCGGTTTAAACCCATAATGTTTCTTGTGATCAATCATAAATGGGTGATGTAAGCATGTAAGGCCATTTTCCACTCCTATATTGGCTTCCTCTCTACAAGGCTTAGAGTCCATTACCTTTATCCTAAGACTACCCGGACTACATGGGTTGATGGGTGGGTCGGCTCCTCTTTTGTCTCCTAGATGTATATCTAAGGATGGAAAGTTGTGTGAAGATTGAGGTTCCGGTTCATCAACACTAGGTAATTCCCTAGAACTAAGAGTAAGGTTATCACTAGAAGTATTCAAACCTATATCCTCTAGTGGTGTTTGGTACAGGGGTTCTACCTCTATTGGGGCTCCTATAGTCTCTTCTACTTCTTCCGGGTAAGTCACGGGTGGTGTGTATTCCTCAAGTGATGGTAGGACTTGTGGGGTACTTATTGGACTTGGGTTTTCTACTATCTCTTCCATCACATCAATATCACCTATGTGTTCAGCTTGTATTGTGGTGAAATCAATCCACCCCGTGCACCCAGTTATCTCATCTATACGCTTATCCCCAAACAATCTTATTGCTTGTTCCCTTAAACTTGCTATCAATTGATCTGTAACAACATTTGTTGGGTTGTCCATTTTTTTGGCAAGTATGGCACAATTCTCTATGGCTTCCCATGCTTTATCAGCACTTAATCCCCAAAGGTCCCCATGTGCGGTATGGTCAATATCCATTTTGGTATAGTTGTCGACACGATGGTAAAATATTTCAATTTGGGACCACAGATCGAAATTATGATGAGGGACTTTTCGGAGTAAATATTTAAAACGAGCCCATGCATCATAGATAGGTTCATCCTCATGTTGTTTAAACATCAAGATGTCATTTGGGGTGGGTGAATTTCGTGGTTGGTAGTATGGTGGATTCGCGTTCTCCATAATGGCTAACGGAATGGTCAATGGAAAGGTTTTTACAAACAAAGACACAAAGAAAAGATAGACTAAAGAAAAACTAAAAATAAAAATAAAATCTTACTAGAAAGGAATCTAGCAAGTAGACCTAATAAAAAGAAATCCTAACCTAGACAATAACTATTCCCCGGGCTGCGGCGCCAAAAACTTGATGCGTGGGAATCGCAACAGGCTTTACCTCTCGAGGGATCTCGAGAAGCTTACAACCCCCACCAGGCAGTGTACCTGATCGTTGTAGTATAGTATAGTGACAAGTACCGGGGGATTGATCGTTCAGCTTAGGAATAGTGTCGCTAGGATTAGAAAGCCTAAATACTAGTTCTAAAGGTGAGGGATGATTATTTTTGTGTTTTTATATTTTTTAGAAAGCAAATAAAATATCGGGGTTTTGGAAGAGTGGGCGGAATTAGTTGCTATTCAACTAACCCAAAACTAAGATGCAATCAAAATAAAATACTAAAAATGTAAATAAACTAATTATACTAAGGTTGTGAGTAGTAATTGGAGAAAATGTGTTTACTTAGATTTCACTACTCCCTAGATATCTTTTACACGTTAATTACTTGTTATAATTGCATGGATGACGGATCGTATTCCTTAATACCATTCATGGGGTGGCATACATAACTCCCCAATTCTATGAGCTCTTATCTCCTCCTACACCATGCCCAGCACAACTATAGGGATTGTAAACAGTGGCTCATATATTAAATACAACCAATAAAGACCTAGTATGCCTCGGTTCATGTTTCTTAAGACGTTCAAGCATGTTACCATTTGGAGATCTGCCAGTTTTCTTAAGCCTAACATATAAATCATTCATCTAAAACAAGAATAAACAAGTAATCAACACATAATCAATGTCTAGGTTTCATTAGATCTAAGCAAACACAAAATAGATCTAGCCTAGCATGATAGAATTAAGATAAGAACGAGATATAGACAACCAACACATAGACATATTGATTGAATTAGAAGAACACTTATCTTGATTAATCATGCAAGGTATCAAGGGGTTGGAACCCTTGAAAAACCTGTAAAGTTACACCAAAATCGTCTTTAGGGTTTCTCCCAAAACTTCTCTCTTTTAATGTGAAAAACTAGAAAACTATATATAGGAAAATAGGGATGACGGCGTCAAGAACAAAGGTGTGACGCCGTCATCTCGCCGCCAAATACTTCCTCGGATGGCCTTGATCTACTTCTGACGCCGTCAAGGCCTAGGCCGTCACACAAATTACTCTTGACGCCCTGTGTGTGACGCCGTCATCAACTTCTGACGCCGTCAAGGCCTAGGCCGTCACACAAATTACTCTTGACGCCCTGTGTGTGACGCCGTCATCAACTACGGATTTTATTTATTGGGGTTTTGACGCCGTCAGGAAAACTCTTGACGCCTTCATGAACTACGGATTTTAATTCTTGAGGTTTGACGCCGTCAAGCAATTACTCTTGACGCCGTCACCTACTGTTCCCAGCATGGAAAATTGAGACTTTGCCGTTTTCTTCACTTTTATACTCCAAAAATGTCCAAAATGGCTTCTTTTCCAGAATTCACTCTCCAAGTACCTAAAATCACAAAAGGAACGATTTAGGGCAATATTTGATCAAATAAATTCGGATTCGGGCTTAAATGACCCCCTAAAAACGGATCATTTTTTGCCTCATCATTGATTCACATTACACCGATGCCAACCAACTTTAGAATCAAGAGACTCGTCTACCCCTTCATTGTTTTCTCTCCATGGCCGCCAGATTCTTTTTTTTCGAATCCATTCCTCTGCTTTTGAAGATAAAATCTTGTGAATCCCATGTTTGTACTCTCGTCACTAGAATCTATTATCAGGTTTCTAGTAAAAGGCTCTTCTGTGTCGGATATAAAAAATAGGGAAAATTGTTCAAAAATACATCCAACTTGCCACCTTTTGCTATTGTATGCTATGAGCTTTTTTTTCCTATTGTATACACGAACTTTCTTAATCTTCCTATTGTATACACGAACTTTCTTAATCTTCCTATTGTATACATGAATCTGACGTGGCACGGAGTTAATGACATAAATTTACATGAATCATCCCTGTGGCTCAAAACAATCACACCATTCGTCCTTGAAACAATTACATAAAAGGTCCCTGTAGCTCAAGAGTTAAAATATTTGCAACGTTAGTCCTCATTGAGTTAAAATATTTGCATCGTTAGTCCTTATTGACTATTGAGTTAAAATATTTGCATCGTCAGTCCTCATTGAGTTAAAATATTTTCATCGTTAGTCCTCACTGCCACCCACCGCCACCACCACCGCCACCCACCACCACCGCCGCCCACTACCGCCACCCATCACCACCACCGCCACCTACCAACACTCACCGCCACCACCCACCACCGCCACCACCACCTACCAAACAATCACCGGCCACCACCGCCACCCACCACCACCACCCCCACTACCACCACCCACCACCACCACCACCACCTACATCCACCCACCGCCACCACCACCTACCGCCACCGCCACCCACCACCCACACCTACCACCACCCACTACCTATCGCCACCACCACCCACCACCCACCACCTCCACCCATCGCCACCACCAACACCACCATCACCACCATCACCACTGCATCCACCAACCACCACCCACCATCACCATCACCCACCATCACCACCACCACCCACCGCCACCACCACCAAAACCCACCGCCATTAAGATAGCTATCGAAATTAAGATACATGATATATGTGTGTGGAGGTAGGTGGCGGTGGTGGGCGGTGGTGGTGGGTGGCGGTAGTGGGGGTGGTGATGGTGGGTGGCGGTGGTGGCCGGTGGTGGTTGGTAGGTGGTGGTGGCGATGGGTGGTGGTGGCGGTGGTGGGTGGTGGCGGCGGTGGGTGTTGGTAGGTGGCGGTGGGTAGTGGTGGTGGTGGGTGGAGGTGGTGGGAGGTGGTGGTGGTGGCGGCGGGTAGTGGTGGCGGTGGCGGGTGGTGGCGGTGGTGGGTGTTGGTAGGTGGCGGTGGGTGGTGGTGGTGGGTGGAGGTGGTGGGCGGTGGTGTTGGTGGCGGTGGGTGGTGGTGGAAAACGTGAGAAAACAAATAAAAGTGTATGAACACGGATAAAAACATATGAAAACGTGAGAAAAATGGAAGAAACGGATAAAAACATGTGAAAAATGAATGAAAACGTATAAAAACGGACGAACACTGATAAAAACCTATGAAAACATGAGAAAAACGAACGAAAAAGTAAAAAAAAATAGACGAAAAGGGATAAAAACGTATTAATAGTCAATGAGGACTAAAAATGCAAATATTTTAACTCAATGAGGACTAACGATGCAAATATTTTAACTCAATAGTCAATGAGGACTAATGATGCAAATATTTTAACGTAAGAATAGTCAATGAGGACTAATGATGCAAATATTTTAACTCAATGAGGACTAACGATGCAAATATTTTAGCTCAATAGTAAATGAGGACTAACGATGCAAATATTTTAACTCAATGAGGACTAACGATGCAAATATTTTAACTCTTGAGCTACAAGGACCTTTTATGTAATTGTTTCTAGGACGAATGGTGTAATTGTTTTGAGCCACAGGGGCGATTCATGTAAATTTATGTAATAAACTCCATGCCACGTCAGATTCATGTATACAATAGGAATATTAAGAAAATTCGTGTATACAATAGGAAGAAAAAAAATTCATAACATACAATAGTAAAAGGTGGCAAGTTCCCCTTGGGGTACTTCCTTCACTTTCAAGTGTATCGTCTGAAAGATCTTTCATTTTCGACTTCACCTTCAAAGCCTGTTGTTTACGGATAAAGTAAACTTTCAAAATGTTGAGTTTCCTAAGGTTAATTTAAGACGTTACCCTAAATAAAAAGGGCAGTGTTTAAGCCATATATTACACTAAATTTCATGACCTTTTTAGCAATTTAATTCATTTTGTTTATAAATTGAAGTAAAATATTCAGATTTTGATATCTTTGAGGCAATTGAGATACTAACCAAATTGGATATCCTCGAGGTAATTGAAGTCTGCAGAGGTTGTTGCGAATCAAAACCAATCCTCGTGCGCTCACTAGCACTAGTATCTATCTTCATTACTCGATATGGACGAGAATCACTTGATAAACACATAGCCGCGAGTGGTCTACCATTTGCATCACGATATGGCGTATTCGCACAAATAACCGCAAAGCTTTCTCCAATCTTATTCTTTATCGGAAACTCCCCATACCAACTCTCACCATTCACTGTTCGTTCTAGGATAGCCGTGGCCATTTCCCGGATCGGGCAAAAACCGGAACCGGTTCCAATCCGGTCCGGTTCAACGGTCAAAGTCAAAGAACCGGATCCGGTTCCAATCCGGTTCGGTTCTTTTCGGATCCGGAGGGTAAAAATCCGGGACCGGTATACCCAGTTCCGGTTCGGTTCCAAATCCGGTTCCTGTGCAAGATCCGGTCAAACCGGTTCCAAAGAACCGGTCGACATATTGTTCACAGTGGGCTAGCAAAAATTTTGTTTCCGGGGTTTTTTTTTTTTTTTTTTTTTTTTTTCGTTCGCGTTTTCCACACAATAAACTTAATAAACTTCGAATTTTATTAAAAAAAACTAATAAACGTTACACATAAAGTACTTGAATCACAAATTAATACATTTTGACTATTTATTCAAATTCGGTTTCATCTTCATTTGCATCTTCATCTTGAACGGCGGACCTTGCGGCGCTTGTAGCTTCATCGTAAGCGATTTCTTCTTCGCTAAGATTGATTACATAACCTTCTTCCACCTCGACCTCTTGTAATTGTTTTTTGTAGTCCATCGGTTCTTCAAGTATTGAAACGTCTTGTATACGTTCATTCCCATCTAAATAATCCTTCAAGCAAATACACATCTCCAACGATAAAGGTGTGAGTCTTGTTCTTCTTACCGACAATACCCTTCCACTAGTAGAAAAAGCGGATTCCAAAGCAACGGTTGAAGCTTGTACACTTAGTAAATCCCGGGCCATTGCGGCTAAAACAGGAAATTGAGATTCCCTTTGTTTCCACCAATTCAAAAGTAAACTATCAAATTTCTTGAACTCTTCGGCCGTGATAGTGTTTAACCAATCGGTTCCCGTATATCTCCCATATTCGTTGCTATTCAAATTCTCACTCCTAGCCCGTTTACCGCTTTCTTGTCTTAAATTCGAAAATAAGTCCAAATCCGGATCCACGTTTGAAGACGAAGACCACATACATGGCACCGAACTCGTTCCCACATTTGTTGCACCATATTTCTCAAAATAAACATCATATAAACGTTTGAAATTTTGTTTAAACGATTCTTGTGCATTTGTTACATAAAAAGGGTCTATTTGGTTCAAATCCAAGTCGTTACCAATCTTTTCGATAAGATATTCCACCCCGCTAAGGTTAAAACATGGGTTTAATGCGGCGGCACAAGTAATTACCGGTGGAATTTCTTGAAAATATTTTTTAAGTTTTTGTTTCATCGGTATAACCATATTCGCAAAAAGTGGACCATCATATTCGTATGATCCTAATTTTTTACACATCAAATAAATTTGGTTGAGGACCGAATGACTCGTGGGATAATAAACACCTGATAACAAAGTTGTTGCGATTTTAAAAACTTTGAGTAACTCGGTTATTTTTTGAATAAGACTCCAATTTTCAACCGAAAATGGTACCATATTTTCCCCACGCCTTTGTCTAGCACAAAGGTCATCATGAAAATGTTGTAACGTGTGTTTTTGGCATAAAGCACAAACAAACATGTTGTAAGTCGAATTCCATCTTGTAGGAACGTCCCAATTTGGTGATAAAAAAATGGAATTCGATTCATGACACAATTTTATATACTCCAAATATCTTGTCGGTCCATTTTGAAAAATATCTTGTAACATTTTCCTAAAAGATTATCTTAAATTAAATATTTGCTCGGTCGCTAGTCCGCTTTGCACAACCAAGTTGATGATGTGTGCAACACATCGACTATGATAAACAATGCCATCAACAATCGGTCGGTATTTTAGTTTTAGTAATCCTACTGCATTTGTATTATTAGAAGCGTTATCGAATGATATTGAAAAAACCTTGTCTTCTATTTTAAACGTTTTCATAACATATCTCAACATTAAACTTAAATTTTCACCCGTGTGCGGATTTGGAAATATTTCAAAACCAATAGTACGTTTCATCATTTGCCAAGTATTGGGGTCAACCCAATGTGCGGTAACACAAATGTACGAACCCGGCAAACCATGACCCGCCGACCAAACATCGGTTGTTAAGTTTACACTAGTTTTTAAAGCATAAAAACCAATTATTAATTCCTTTTTAACCTTTACCCAAGATTTAATACAATCACGTTTAAGAGTTTGACGACTTACATGAGTGTAGCGTGGTTGAAGCCTTTGTTGAATCAACCTCGTTAACCGAGGGTTGTCGAAGTGGTTGAACGGCAAACCCTCTTGAATCACAAAGTGAGCTAAATCTTGACGAAGCGCCCTCTCGTCATATACAAAAATACTCCCATCTTGTCCCATAACACTTTGTCCCGATCCCGAAGCGCCTTTTGTTGCTTTACAATGATTATTCGTGTGCTTCTTCAACGTAGAGTTCCCATCGGAATTGATAAAAGTGTTACAAGCTTTACAACGAGCCTTTTTTGAATTATCCGAAAACCTAACCAAGTCGAAATGACACCAAATTTCTTGGTTTCGAGTTGTTTTTTCAATCCCAACCTCAAACGGTTGGTTTGTAGAACCTTGAGGTTGAGAAGCGGTATTGTTTGATGATGTTGGTTGAGATTGAGAAGCTTGGTTTCTTCTAGACATTTTTGATCAAGTTTGTGAGCAATTTTTGAGTGTTTTTAGTGTGTTTGATTGTTGTGATTCAACCAAAATCATGGATGGTATTTATAGGAATGTTTAGGATGTCAATTTGGTGTTTTTTGATGTTTGTTACCGTTTCTAAACGGCTAGAAACAGCCCAACGTCCCCAAAAAAACGGCCATATTGCCCACTGTGAAGGAAATGCAGAAAAAGAGAAGATAGCCGTTGGATCCGGTTCGGAACCGGTTCCCAAGAACCGGATCGCGAACCGGTGTGAAAATATCCGGATCGGAACCGGTGCTAGTGGCAGAATCATGGAACCGGTGTGGGTCCGCCGGATAATCTAGGAACCGGGACCGGATCTTGCCGGAACCGGTGTTGACCGGATTCAGTTCCGGATTTTTTTCCAGTTCCGGTTCAGGAACCGGTGACAATGGCCACGGCTATTCTAGGATAACATCCGAATATTGTGCAGCTTTAGGTTCCGCTAGAAGCTCAGTTGGAGTTTTACCAATAACTTCACTAGCTATATAACCATAAACTTTTTCTGCACCTCGGTTCCTGCATTTATATATATATATATATGATCAGGACCGTCCGACCGTCCCATTGATTTGGGTGGCCCGGTGTGAAACTACGAATGAGGTCCCGTAAATCACGAAAACCTTAACTATTATGAAAAATTCAAAACATGATATACTTAGACATGTATACATACTAATGGACATATACTAAATCGTAGGCCCCTCACATAATATTTAAAAAGCGCTATAAAAATTGAAGTTAGACATGTACAATTACTAAGGAACATATACTAAATCAGAGGCCCCTCACAAATGGTGGGCATGTGCGGCTGCTCCACTTGCATATGCTAATCAATGCCATTGTATATGATTCCTACTTATATTTTACTAACAAGAATCAGTTTGGATAAGCAATCCCTAACACACTTAAAAGATGAAAACATAATAAGCAGTTGTAATAAGCAATCCCAAAAAATAAATAAGTGATTGTCTCACCAAAAGATTATTCGATGCTGCACATCATATATAAATAGAGCCTGACCCATTGAATGCAATATATTCAAATACTGAGTTTCTGTTAGCTTAATAGCTAAAGGTCCATCAAGTTGGCGAGGACATGCAGTACTTTGGTTGTCCGGTTTTCGTCGGCTGAGTTTAGATATTTCCTGTTTCATGTGAACATGACGTTCTTTAAACACACACTTCTACACTAAAAACACACACTGTGATTTTGGCTTCAGGAAAATGGTTCTTTAAACATCTAGTTTCAATTATGGAGGAAACCCAAATAAGTAAGTAAACAAAAACCAACCCCCCAAAGATTTTTCACAGAAACAGACATAGTTTGACATCAAGTTTCAACCTTAGATCAGGTCATAAAGTTATTACGGCTTCTCGGCTAGGGGTCATGTAGCCACAATTGCCGTCCAAAAAAAAAGTAAAGTTATCATTTTTACAAAGGGAAAAAGTCCAAAAAAGGAGTGTTTTGAAATCTGGTTCGACCCGGCTGGTTAAACCATTTTTCTCTGAAAAAACAAGGCTAAAATAAACCGGTTTTTCGAGACTTAACAATACAGTTTTACCCGCCGAGTTTTATGAGACCTGTTTTCCACTTTTTAAGAAACATCAAAATCTAGAACCAACGTCAAAAGTCGAAGTCAATGTTTGTATACACTCACATTAAAAAAGATTGTATATATATAAAGAACACACATTATCTATCTAATATTCTAATATTCATTTTTGAGTTCACACATATTTACCAATTCAATTTCACAAACAAAACACGTATTTGATTTTTGGCCACTCTTTACATCCCTTTTATATAACTTCTAGATTATTTAAATACAAATAGAGAAAAGTGAAAGGTGTACTTACAGACAAACACATGTTAAAATTAAGGGAAAATTGTCCAGAAATGCATCAAACTTGCCTCTTGTTCCTATTGTATAGTGTGAACTTTTTTTTTTCCTATTATACACACGAACTTTCTTAATCTTCCTATCATATACACGAACTTTCTTAATCTTCCTATTGTAAACATGAATCTGACGTGGCATGGAGTTAATTAAATAAATTTACATGAATCGTCCCTGTGGCTCAAAACAATTACACCATTCGTCCTTGAAACAATTGCATAAAAGGTCCCTGTAGCTCAAAAGTTAAAATATTTGCATTGTTAGTCCACCCACCACCGCCACCGCCACCTACCAACACCCACCGCCACCACCCACCACCTCCACCCACCACCGCCACCACCACCTACCAAACCACCACAGGCCACAGGGACGGTGGTGGTGGGTGGAGGTAGTGGGCGGTGGTGGTGGGTGGCGGTGGTGGCCGGTGGTGGTTTGGTAGGTGGTGGTGGCGGTGGTGGGTGGAGGTGGTGGGTGGTGGCGGTGGGTGTTGGTAGGTGGCGGGTGGCGGTGGTAGGTGGACTAACGATGCAAATATTTTAACTCTTGAGCTACAGGGACCTTTTATGCAATTGTTTCAAGGACGAATGATGTAATTGTTTTGAGCCACAGGGACGATTCATGTAAATTTATTTAATTAACTCCATGCCACGTCAGATTCATGTATACAATAGGAAGATTAAGAAAGTTCGTGTATATAATAGGAAGATTAAGAAAGTTCGTGTATATAATAGGAAAAAAAAAGTTCACACCATACACTAGGAACAAGTGACAAGTTTGATGCATTTCTGGACAATTTTCCCTAAAATTAAAAAAAGTGGGGATATTTTGTTGTTGTAGTACCGATATAGATATGATCATATAAGAGCATTCGGGTCTCACTCCTGCCACATCACTCAACAGCTCAACTTCAACTCTTCACAACAAACCCCCTCCTCACCAAACAACAAACCTCAACTTATTCATTAGGGCCCAACATCTTACACATTTATTTTTTTATTCATTTCATCAAACTCAACCCCACCAAATAAATCAAAATAAACACATTTTGGCACTAACCCATTTCTCAAAACCTTTAAACCACCAAACTTAACCACCATTGGCTCCTCCATTGCCAGGACCTCCAGCTCCAGCAGCTTTTCCGGTGACTTTTCCAGCGACAAAAAAGTAGCATTGTAAGCCAATAAACCCACCACAAACAAAAAAACATACCCTTTTAACCCATAATAAACACTAGACCAATTTCCCATGTTTTGATACACCAAAACCACCCTTCCAACGTACGGACTCACCACAACTCCTATCTTTGGATTTAAGGAGTAGAAATGTGAGTAAGAATGAAAGCATGGTTGGATTAAATGAATGGTTTTATGAAGAACTTTGTTTTTAAGATATGCAAACCCAACGTATATCCCACTTTTTGTCAGAATGGTTGCTCGCCGTGGCCACGAAGAAGTATCCAACAAAGAGCAACGGCGAGGCTTTTTTGGTGTAGCAGCGAGCTTCGGCTCGCCGTTGGGCCATCCACGTCGGACAGCGAACACCTTCAACGAGCCCTACACCTTGTGCTCTAAGATGAGGATGTGCTCTTCTTAACCGGTCAACTTGACAATTGGAATGCCTCAATAGTATTAGTATCTGACCCGTAACCTTTTGCTAAAGCTACTGATTTGCACACTCTCATATTTTATTTGCACACTTTAATGCACGCTCTTATTTTTTTTTTGCACACTCCAAACTGTATAATAAGTAGTTGTACATTTATCATATGTTGCTTTACCAGATTGTACATTTGAGTATGCAAATAAGAAATTAAAGTGTGCCAATCAATTCTATTTTGCTAACTACTACTAGTATAACTTACCAATAACTTTTTACTAACTACTAAATTCGTTTATCGAGTCCAAGGGTCATTTCACTGATTACTTGCTTATCGTTTGCTCCTTATGTAATCTCGTTTGCTCCGTTTGTAATCTCATGTCCATATTACAATTTTTGTCTGTTTCAAAAAAAATGTCTATTTTTATCTAAGGAAAGTCAAATTGATTGTTTTTACGGTCTTCATGCTTGTATGCGTTTATTACAATTTTTGTCCTTTTTTATTAAGGAAAGTAATTTTTACCCTTAATTTTGTTATATAAAATTAAAATTGAGAAATTAATGCATGTTTTAAATAAAAGGGCAAAATGAGGAAAACAATCATAATTATTATCTGTATATATAAAAACTGGACATTTGTCTTAGAACAAACATCGTAAGATGGACATTTTTTGTGTGACTGAAAGAGTAATTGTTTTTATAAGTTTTTAATAATAATTTCCGGTAAGGGTAATTAAGTAATCTTCTTTTTATCTATTTTTAGTCTACACAATTAATTTGATAATGAAGAAGTAATAAAAGAGACATATTAGTGTAACAAAATATTTACAAAAGAAATCTACTCACACATTTGTCATGTGAATATAACGGATGAAAAATACGACAAGAGGAGATATTATATAACATAACTAGACTATAAACCCGCGGGTTTCACGGGCTGCATTTAAAACATATTTTGTTAACAGCAATCAATAAAAATATTGGGCCATATATGTGGGTGCAAATAGCTCTATAAGGTCATTGTGACTAAATTGTAGATATATGTGTGCGTTGAAAAGGAGTTGGGTACATTTCTTTTAAGAAGTTTGAATGTGCAGACTTGCATTTTACACTGTGTTCATTCTCAGAATGCTTGTCGTAATTACTAATTTGCCCATTTTCACTTGGTTATCTGTACTAAAAGATGGTTTGCTTATGCACAGGTTCAGCTGAACCCGTTTAGGCAGCCTCTGGCTGTCGAAGACAGTGCTTTGGTTCTTCCTTGCTATTCAAATTGCTTTATGTATGGGATATAATTAGAAAACCTACTCAAGGTCATCAATTTTCTTCTTCTTAGCGATGATATTTCAAACGAAGAATTTGTTCCCTCGTTGTGCTGAGTTACACATCACTCCTTAGACTACAGATGGACACGTCAAAGTTGTGTGACTTGTTTGTGATGTATTTCTAGAAATGTATAGGTAATAGCTTGATAGGTTCTTTACATGACCAGACGCCAGATAGCAACATTCACTTGTGAATATTTTACATGTTCATATATGAACATAATCTTACTAGTGGATGCATAACCAATAGTCCTACGCCCTACCAAACCGTACAGAGACCAATACTCAAGACCTTTTTTTTTTTTTTTTTTTTTTTTTTTTTTTCTCTTGGTTCAGTACTTCGGACCTGACCTGGACCTTAACCCGACTAATCCGATTCCCACCAGGTGGACAAAGTGGCGATTATTAGGAGGTGTGAAATCTATGATATTCAGAATCTAATGCAACACATGGATTTTGGGTAAAACCTCCATCAAAATTCAAAATCCGTTTATAGTTAAATGAGTGGTTTACTCTACTATTTCGTTTCATATGACGTGTTTAAAATGATGTTTTTAAAAACACAACATCTTTTTTATATAATAAGACAAAACTCCAAGTGGGGACTTGTAACAATTCGCAATTTCAGGTTAATTACCATTCCCGGAAAATTTCACTATTCACTTTTACTATTCATTTTTCCCGAAACTTTCCCGAAAGTTGATTTTTATTTGATATTCTCGAGTGATAAATCATTTCCATGACAAATTAAATGTTTGACATTCGTCAGATCATTTTCGTGAAAGTTATTAAGGAATTACACGTTTTAGGGTAAAACGTCATTCAGAAATTCTACGTACAACGAAACTCGACCGCGTTAAGTGACCCCGCATCAGAAAAATGTTTGACACACTCATGATTTATTTGAGAATTAATCGTGACTGAGAAAAACATGACCAAAGACTTCCCGGCAGGTCACCCAAGCCAGTACTATTCTCACATGAGCACGCTTAACCGTATGGGCGATTAACCGTTAGACCACAAAACGCGTTTCTAACACGATTTGAGTTTTCAACTTATTAGAAAAAGTCAACATATTTTTCCCTCCTCCATTGACCAAAAATCATCCCTTGATGTTATAAGTCATTTCGTGATTTTTAGGCTTACGGTTTGATGTCTAAAAGACATTTAATACCAACCGACACTAGACTGAGCCCAGTCTAGACATTATAAGTCATTTTAAATCATTTTTATCACATTAGAAAAGTAACATTTTACTTTTCTCAATTTTACGCAATATTCGTACATTTTACGTATTACGCGTTTTAGACCCGTGTTTCCAGTTTTTAGCAGGGTTTTAGCACCCGATAGAACCTACCACTCATTTTATATTTTATTATGGACTATATGGACATGTTTAACAATACTTTCAAATTCCATAATTTTACGACACCCGGTTTTACGTTTTGAGGCTTAATCATTTACGGTTAGCTTTTTACGGAGTCAAAATGCACAAACTAAGCAAGATAACACCAAGACTCATCATCTAGTCATCTTATCCATGTTGAACCGCCAAATAGGGGGGGGGGAGTCACCATGGTGTGGCTTGATCTTGACCATTGATCTCTAGGATCATTACAAGTGTCTTAACTAACCATGGTTAAACTCTAACCCAATATATGGTTAACTATTTTTCCTACCCTATAAATACCAAGCTAAACACATGATATTTCTTGCACCACACCTTCTTATAACCTTCAAGTCCTAAAACCTAAGGCACTTTTCTTATATTTTGTAAGAAAGTTAACTAGTTTTTGAAAGAAAACTAGTGTTTGATCTTCAATCTTGGAAATTTTCTAAGAAAAGTTGTTATAACTTTAAAGTCTCCAAAAAGACGTCGTTATAATCTTCAAATAGCTTTGGACTTCAAGAAGGCGTCGTTATAATCTTCAAATAACCTCGGTTTATCATAGATTGCAAAGGGTGAAGCTAAAGTCTATCAATGTCCTATCCTTACATGTTAACTTCCTTTCATCTTTGAAAGCCAAAAGTTGTAAGCCAAACCCTAACATGCTTCTTGTTGAATAATCATGTTCATGTTATTTACATATTATTCATGCTATATTATGTCTTGTATTCATGTCCATGATGTATAAAAGTGAGTAAAACAAGTATTGATACATATATGTAACTTATGTTATTCAAACAAGTAAACTAGTGACTTTCTTGGAAAACCACGACCAAAATGGTAAAATTATGATATTGGATCATTACATATTACAGTAGAGGACTTAACAAGGAAACCATAGCAATTTGAACCACCTAAAACGAGTATACGAGTCAAAAGTTACGCCCATTTGAAGTTACCAAAGATTTCCGGCAAAACTGCCTAAACCTTACTGAATCGCATTCTGACTTTTTGAAAGTCCCACTTCTGGTCCGATTCATCAAAAAGTTAAAACACGAAAGTTGTCCGGAACGACGTTTTCGCTCAGGAACAAAGAAGCTCGAGACCTAAAAACGCTTTCCGAGTGATAAAATTCTTCAAATTCTAAACAGCCCATTTTTAGGCGAAAGTCACTAGATTATGGTTATACTTTAAATGGAACAAGAGGTCTTATGACCTATAATCAAGACCACAACCATGGCTAGAGCTAAGGTTGTGTCTCATGACCTTGAAACAAGGACTAAGGGTCATGGCTAGGCCATGACGAAATGACCATAACAACTTACATAGGCGTAAACATGAAACAATGAATTAGGCGATAACATGAACAAGCAATTTGGATCTACTTCACTTAAAAGGAAACCATGAGATATTACCAAGAGAAAATGGTCATTCAAGACTTATGAAACTATCCCTAATAACAATCTTCATGTACAAATAAACTTTCCTAAGTTTATTCAAATATCGGACATGTAACCTTTCGGATCAAAACTTATATCTATATATTTCATCAACTACTACAATAGTAGGGAGCCTCATATGAGGAGTTCATTATGTAAGCCGTCGAGATGAGTTGTGGATTTACGAGTTAAAGTGTCCTGGCTCCTCGAACGCTTACTAACATGACTTCTGAATTATGTCGGCCCGAACGGTAGTAAACGATATACAAAACATACATGTTTCATGAATCTTTTCTTTCAAAGACTTACATTATACATCATACCACATCATGGACTAGATGCAAGATATATATATCGGCACTTATTCATATTCTTCACTTCGATCCTAAGTCGCAACATTCTATTATAGGTTGCTCGTAGAAACCTTCACGATCCAACCATTACTTTCATTACTTGCTATCTTACTTAAGGTGAGTTCATAGCCCCACTTTCCATTTCTTAATTGTTTTACAAACCATTGGGGGGAATACATGCTATTTTAACCGAGCACAATGTTTTTTTAAATTGTATGCTTGCCTGATTGTTTTATTATCACTAAGTACCAACCTTGCTAAACCGAGATCCCTTATTATGAACCATTTAATCACTAGCAATAGTGAGCGCAAATATTGTGAATAGGCCTATTGGGATTGACGAATCCCATTTGTATTGACTAAGTTCAAACAAATGCACTAATATTTGAGATTTAGGTATGTTAGCAAAGTACCTACCGGGATAAATCTGCCGATCGATATTGGTACACGTTAACGTTTTGGTGTCATAAGCTTAGTGTATAATACATTTTATGGGCGTATAATAACGTAGCCTACCTGTTTTGTTTCCAAACATTGGTGTGAGTCTATAGCTCACACTACGATTATTGTGTTCAAACGATTTAA
Organism: Artemisia argyi; assembly: GCA_030686995.1. Lineage (NCBI taxonomy): Eukaryota > Viridiplantae > Streptophyta > Magnoliopsida > Asterales > Asteraceae > Artemisia > Artemisia argyi. The sequence goes on from CM060680.1 coordinate 206,003,964, forward strand.
CTACAAACACTACGATTATTGTGTTCAACGATTTAACTACCAACACATTGTGTTCAAACATTAAACAAACTCTATGAATATCACTCAACCTTTGTGTTGACCTCTCAAGCATGTATTTCAGGTTCATGACGATCAAGGATGGCACGGAAGGGCATGGATACTCAAGAGGGCTATAAATTTTATTATCATTCAAAAACTCATTTATTATACATTGTAAACATGGAACCATTTGGGACCTCATTTTGTAATCTCTGATATTTATACAATTTGAATGATAAATCTTTTAAAACGACTCAATTGGAGTTCGTTTTCTATTATTGTGACTATTGTGCCGTCGAGTAACACCCAGTTTGAATTCCGCTGCAACCATGAATTGGGGGTGTTACAGATTGGTACCAGAGCCATGGTTATAGAGAAACGGGTTTAAGTGAGACCTAAACTATAACTACAATCACAAACAAAAACATTTTATAGCCTTCCGCTCTCCGTGTCTTCCATCCTCCAGACGATTATGGACTTAGTAAGCATGTTATGCTAGACAAACATATTAGTATATCCATATATACCCCTTTTGAGCATTTCCCCGTAGACATTTTATGCTACACAAACATAATTGCATATTAATATATGTACCCTAAACATAATTGAGCATTTCCCCGTAGACATTTTATGCTACACAAACATAATTGCATATTAATATATGTACCCTAAACATAATTGAGCATTTCCCCGTAAGCATTTTATGCTACATGAACACATATAAGTATATTGATATATACACACTAAGCATTTTATGCTACATGAACACATATAAGTATATTGATATATACACACTAGGCATTTTATGCTACATGAACATATTAGTATATTGATATATACACACTAGGCATTTTATGCTACATGAACATATTAGTTTATTGATATATAAACTCGGTTTATTTTCAATCATTTATCTAAACAATGGACTAAACATATATGTGTATGCCTATTCTAAGGCATTTCGGCACAGCCACACTCTCCCAATCATGTTCCTACTCCAACATTATATGTCCGAGACATTGTAACTGATTGCAATGGCCTCATTCATTTTCCAAGACATTGTGAGATACAATGGTCTCATTCATTTTCCAAGACATTGTGAGATACAATAGCCTCATTCATTTTCCAAGACATTGTATGATACAATTGTCTTAATCATTTTTCAAATGTTTTGAGTCACACAATGGCCTAACCTACTTCCCAGACATTGTGAATTGCACAATGGTCTAACCTACTTCCGAGACATTGTGTTTTGTGCAAATGGTCTCTAGAATTATTCCATCGCATCATCAATACCATTTCTTATGATATCAAAAACCCGTCACAATCTATCGATTTCAAAACAAGAAATATGAGATTTCTAAAGGACAAACAAATCCATCACCTACAAAAGCTGAAGTTCAGCTTTACATTTATCAAAGTTTTCTTCTGAAACCTTCATTATAAAAAGTTCGTAATCCTGGCCAAGTATGTTCTATTTTAGAACTACTTAAAACTTCCTTTCCATACGTACCTACCCTTATTATCTTCTATGCAATGGAATATGAAGACATACGTTACAAGTCTTGTATGGACGGGACTTGCAACTTAAGGGTTGACATCTCCGTTGTTTAGTGAACAGTTTCCCAAAACCAACGGACATATCACAAGTATACCTAATTTAGGTCTTTGAAAATTTTATCGAACCTTGGCTAAATATAGACTAGTCACCTATATTTAACCTAGGGACAGTGGAATATAGTCTGACTAACTATATTCGACTTAAAATTTTCAAATACTGAGAATAGTTGTACTAGGGTTATGTTTAGGTTGATTTCCTACTTGAACTCGATAAACCACCAGAATACATTAAAACAATCTAGAGACACGATAGTGCCTTATCACTCAGCAAGATCTTAACACCTTATTTGTATGATCTAAATTCATTCTTGAAAGTTTTCATTTATGAGATAATCCGAACTACTATCTTGGGATAGTTATCAATTATTCTCTTCATCCTGTAGAAGTACTATTCTGTTTAGGTCCTAAGGATACCATTCCATCATAAACTTTTAAAATCTCTTAAGATTTTTAAAGCAAACTCAAAATCTATACCTAAGAGTATTAATGTTAAGCATACACTACACACTTTTGTTCATCAACATATCACATCATTATCTTCACAACCGTTACAAACACAAGCTCATTAACAGATCTTGATGCACTTTTAAAGCTCAAATCATCCTTAGTTACACCACAAGCACCCTTATCAGCTTTACAAGATTGAATATTCATCTTGTACTTTTGGAACACCAGTATCATCCCGTAATACACTACCTTGTAACTCACCGGCTAAGTATGAATGTTGTGTTGGGAATTCTTAAGTAGGATGATTTGTAATTATTTGAATGGATTGGGATGCCTTTTCATTTAAATAAAGACATTGTAAGTCACCAAACCATAAGTTTATATTTCCCTATTTACATTGTTTGGGATGCCTTTCTATGTAAATAAAGAATTATAAACGAGTGGGCTTATTTGTATCCGAAATAACATAAGTATGAAGTCAATAAACACTAGGTACAACAACCGATTACCTACTAGGCTATGATTGCAATTACTATATCAATTCCTATTAATATTCGACTGCTATATCAATTTCCTTTGATATTCGACTATTACCATACCTTTCCTACACAAAAGTAAGCCTCATCCTACACCATACACTGAAATGACAAATCAAACTACATCACCGGTAATCCCAGACTTTAGTTCTCATAAGTAACCACACCTCTTCATCGACACGACTCCAACATATAACACACAAAGAACTTCGGGACGAAGTTCCCCGTAAGGGGTAGAGACTGTAACAATTCGCAATTTCAGGTTAATTACCATTCCCGGAAAATTTCACTATTCACTTTTACTATTCATTTTTCCCGAAACTTTCCCGAAAGTTGATTTTTATTTGATATTCTCGAGTGATAAATCATTTCCATGACAAATTAAATGTTTGACATTCGTCAGATCATTTTCGTGAAAGTTATTAAGGAATTACACGTTTTAGGGTAAAACGTCATTCAGAAATTCTACGTACAACGAAACTCGACCGCGTTAAGTGACCCCGCATCAGAAAAATGTTTGACACACTCATGATTTATTTGAGAATTAATCGTGACTGAGAAAAACATGACCAAAGACTTCCCGGCAGGTCACCCAAGCCAGTACTATTCTCACATGAGCACGCTTAACCGTATGGGCGATTAACCGTTAGACCACAAAACGCGTTTCTAACACGATTTGAGTTTTCAACTTATTAGAAAAAGTCAACATATTTTTCCCTCCTCCATTGACCAAAAATCATCCCTTGATGTTATAAGTCATTTCGTGATTTTTAGGCTTACGGTTTGATGTCTAAAAGACATTTAATACCAACCGACACTAGACTGAGCCCAGTCTAGACATTATAAGTCATTTTAAATCATTTTTATCACATTAGAAAAGTAACATTTTACTTTTCTCAATTTTACGCAATATTCGTACATTTTACGTATTACGCGTTTTAGACCCGTGTTTCCAGTTTTTAGCAGGGTTTTAGCACCCGATAGAACCTACCACTCATTTTATATTTTATTATGGACTATATGGACATGTTTAACAATACTTTCAAATTCCATAATTTTACGACACCCGGTTTTACGTTTTGAGGCTTAATCATTTACGGTTAGCTTTTTACGGAGTCAAAATGCACAAACTAAGCAAGATAACACCAAGACTCATCATCTAGTCATCTTATCCATGTTGAACCGCCAAATAGGGGGGGGGGAGTCACCATGGTGTGGCTTGATCTTGACCATTGATCTCTAGGATCATTACAAGTGTCTTAACTAACCATGGTTAAACTCTAACCCAATATATGGTTAACTATTTTTCCTACCCTATAAATACCAAGCTAAACACATGATATTTCTTGCACCACACCTTCTTATAACCTTCAAGTCCTAAAACCTAAGGCACTTTTCTTATATTTTGTAAGAAAGTTAACTAGTTTTTGAAAGAAAACTAGTGTTTGATCTTCAATCTTGGAAATTTTCTAAGAAAAGTTGTTATAACTTTAAAGTCTCCAAAAAGACGTCGTTATAATCTTCAAATAGCTTTGGACTTCAAGAAGGCGTCGTTATAATCTTCAAATAACCTCGGTTTATCATAGATTGCAAAGGGTGAAGCTAAAGTCTATCAATGTCCTATCCTTACATGTTAACTTCCTTTCATCTTTGAAAGCCAAAAGTTGTAAGCCAAACCCTAACATGCTTCTTGTTGAATAATCATGTTCATGTTATTTACATATTATTCATGCTATATTATGTCTTGTATTCATGTCCATGATGTATAAAAGTGAGTAAAACAAGTATTGATACATATATGTAACTTATGTTATTCAAACAAGTAAACTAGTGACTTTCTTGGAAAACCACGACCAAAATGGTAAAATTATGATATTGGATCATTACATATTACAGTAGAGGACTTAACAAGGAAACCATAGCAATTTGAACCACCTAAAACGAGTATACGAGTCAAAAGTTACGCCCATTTGAAGTTACCAAAGATTTCCGGCAAAACTGCCTAAACCTTACTGAATCGCATTCTGACTTTTTGAAAGTCCCACTTCTGGTCCGATTCATCAAAAAGTTAAAACACGAAAGTTGTCCGGAACGACGTTTTCGCTCAGGAACAAAGAAGCTCGAGACCTAAAAACGCTTTCCGAGTGATAAAATTCTTCAAATTCTAAACAGCCCATTTTTAGGCGAAAGTCACTAGATTATGGTTATACTTTAAATGGAACAAGAGGTCTTATGACCTATAATCAAGACCACAACCATGGCTAGAGCTAAGGTTGTGTCTCATGACCTTGAAACAAGGACTAAGGGTCATGGCTAGGCCATGACGAAATGACCATAACAACTTACATAGGCGTAAACATGAAACAATGAATTAGGCGATAACATGAACAAGCAATTTGGATCTACTTCACTTAAAAGGAAACCATGAGATATTACCAAGAGAAAATGGTCATTCAAGACTTATGAAACTATCCCTAATAACAATCTTCATGTACAAATAAACTTTCCTAAGTTTATTCAAATATCGGACATGTAACCTTTCGGATCAAAACTTATATCTATATATTTCATCAACTACTACAATAGTAGGGAGCCTCATATGAGGAGTTCATTATGTAAGCCGTCGAGATGAGTTGTGGATTTACGAGTTAAAGTGTCCTGGCTCCTCGAACGCTTACTAACATGACTTCTGAATTATGTCGGCCCGAACGGTAGTAAACGATATACAAAACATACATGTTTCATGAATCTTTTCTTTCAAAGACTTACATTATACATCATACCACATCATGGACTAGATGCAAGATATATATATCGGCACTTATTCATATTCTTCACTTCGATCCTAAGTCGCAACATTCTATTATAGGTTGCTCGTAGAAACCTTCACGATCCAACCATTACTTTCATTACTTGCTATCTTACTTAAGGTGAGTTCATAGCCCCACTTTCCATTTCTTAATTGTTTTACAAACCATTGGGGGGAATACATGCTATTTTAACCGAGCACAATGTTTTTTTAAATTGTATGCTTGCCTGATTGTTTTATTATCACTAAGTACCAACCTTGCTAAACCGAGATCCCTTATTATGAACCATTTAATCACTAGCAATAGTGAGCGCAAATATTGTGAATAGGCCTATTGGGATTGACGAATCCCATTTGTATTGACTAAGTTCAAACAAATGCACTAATATTTGAGATTTAGGTATGTTAGCAAAGTACCTACCGGGATAAATCTGCCGATCGATATTGGTACACGTTAACGTTTTGGTGTCATAAGCTTAGTGTATAATACATTTTATGGGCGTATAATAACGTAGCCTACCTGTTTTGTTTCCAAACATTGGTGTGAGTCTATAGCTCACACTACGATTATTATGTTCAAACGATTTAACTACAAACACTACGATTATTGTGTTCAACGATTTAACTACCAACACATTGTGTTCAAACATTAAACAAACTCTATGAATATCACTCAACCTTTGTGTTGACCTCTCAAGCATGTATTTCAGGTTCATGACGATCAAGGATGGCACGGAAGGGCATGGATACTCAAGAGGGCTATAAATTTTATTATCATTCAAAAACTCATTTATTATACATTGTAAACATGGAACCATTTGGGACCTCATTTTGTAATCTCTGATATTTATACAATTTGAATGATAAATCTTTTAAAACGACTCAATTGGAGTTCGTTTTCTATTATTGTGACTATTGTGCCGTCGAGTAACACCCAGTTCGAATTCCGCTGCAACCATGAATTGGGGGTGTTACAGATTGGTACCAGAGCCATGGTTATAGAGAAACGGGTCTAAGTGAGACCTAAACTATAACTACAATCACAAACAAAAACATTTTATAGCCTTCCGCTCTCCGTGTCTTCCATCCTCCAGACGATTATGGACTTAGTAAGCATGTTATGCTAGACAAACATATTAGTATATCCATATATACCCCTTTTGAGCATTTCCCCGTAGACATTTTATGCTACACAAACATAATTGCATATTAATATATGTACCCTAAACATAATTGAGCATTTCCCCGTAGACATTTTATGCTACACAAACATAATTGCATATTAATATATGTACCCTAAACATAATTGAGCATTTCCCCGTAAGCATTTTATGCTACATGAACACATATAAGTATATTGATATATACACACTAAGCATTTTATGCTACATGAACACATATAAGTATATTGATATATACACACTAGGCATTTTATGCTACATGAACATATTAGTATATTGATATATACACACTAGGCATTTTATGCTACATGAACATATTAGTTTATTGATATATAAACTCGGTTTATTTTCAATCATTTATCTAAACAATGGACTAAACATATATGTGTATGCCTATTCTAAGGCATTTCGGCATAGCCACACTCTCCCAATCATGTTCCTACTCCAACATTATATGTCCGAGACATTGTAACTGATTGCAATGGCCTGATTCATTTTCCAAGACATTGTGAGATACAATGGTCTCATTCATTTTCCAAGACATTGTGAGATACAATAGCCTCATTCATTTTCCAAGACATTGTATGATACAATTGTCTTAATCATTTTTCAAATGTTTTGAGTCACACAATGGCCTAACCTACTTCCCAGACATTGTGAATTGCACAATGGTCTAACCTACTTCCGAGACATTGTGTTTTGTGCAAATGGTCTCTAGAATTATTCCATCGCATCATCAATACCATTTCTTATGATATCAAAAACCCGTCACAATCTATCGATTTCAAAACAAGAAATATGAGATTTCTAAAGGACAAACAAATCCATCACCTACAAAAGCTGAAGTTCAGCTTTACATTTATCAAAGTTTTCTTCTGAAACCTTCATTATAAAAAGTTCGTGATCCTGGCCAAGTATGTTCTATTTTAGAACTACTTAAAACTTCCTTTCCATACGTACCTACCCTTATTATCTTCTATGCAATGGAATATGAAGACATACGTTACAAGTCTTGTATGGACGGGACTTGCAACTTAAGGGTTGACATCTCCGTTGTTTAGTGAACAGTTTCCCAAAACCAACGGACATATCACAAGTATACCTAATTTAGGTCTTTGAAAATTTTATCGAACCTTGGCTAAATATAGACTAGTCACCTATATTTAACCTATGGACAGTGGAATATAGTCTGACTAACTATATTCGACTTAAAATTTTCAAATACTGAGAATAGTTGTACTAGGGTTATGTTTAGGTTGATTTCCTACTTGAACTCGATAAACCACCAGAATACATTAAAACAATCTAGAGACACGATAGTGCCTTATCACTCAGCAAGATCTTAACACCTTATTTGTATGATCTAAATTCATTCTTGAAAGTTTTCATTTATGAGATAATCCGAACTACTATCTTGGGATAGTTATCAATTATTCTCTTCATCCTGTAGAAGTACTATTCTGTTTAGGTCCTAAGGATACCATTCCATCATAAACTTTTAAAATCTCTTAAGATTTTTAAAGCAAACTCAACATCTATACCTAAGAGTATTAATGTTAAGCATACACTACACACTTTTGTTCATCAACATATCACATCATTATCTTCACAACCGTTACAAACACAAGCTCATTAACAGATCTTGATGCACTTTTAAAGCTCAAATCATCCTTAGTTACACCACAAGCACCCTTATCAGCTTTACAAGATTGAATATTCATCTTGTACTTTTGGAACACCAGTATCATCCCGTAATACACTACCTTGTAACTCACCGGCTAAGTATGAATGTTGTGTTGGGAATTCTTAAGTAGGATGATTTGTAATTATTTGAATGGATTGGGATGCCTTTTCATTTAAATAAAGACATTGTAAGTCACCAAACCATAAGTTTATATTTCCCTATTTACATTGTTTGGGATGCCTTTCTATGTAAATAAAGAATTATAAATGAGTGGGCTTATTTGTATCCGAAATAACATAAGTATGAAGTCAATAAACACTAGGTACAACAACCGATTACCTACTAGGCTATGATTGCAATTACTATATCAATTCCTATTAATATTCGACTGCTATATCAATTTCCTTTGATATTCGACTATTACCATACCTTTCCTACACAAAAGTAAGCCTCACCCTACACCATACACTGAAATGACAAATCAAACTACATCACCGGTAATCCCAGACTTTAGTTCTCATAAGTAACCACACCTCTTCATCGACACGACTCCAACATATAACACACAAAGAACTTCGGGACGAAGTTCCCCGTAAGGGGTAGAGACTGTAACAATTCGCAATTTCAGGTTAATTACCATTCCCGGAAAATTTCACTATTCACTTTTACTATTCATTTTTCCCGAAACTTTCCCGAAAGTTGATTTTTATTTGATATTCTCGAGTGATAAATCATTTCCATGACAAATTAAATGTTTGACATTCGTCAGATCATTTTCGTGAAAGTTATTAAGGAATTACACGTTTTAGGGTAAAACGTCATTCAGAAATTCTACGTACAACGAAACTCGACCGCGTTAAGTGACCCCGCATCAGAAAAATGTTTGACACACTCATGATTTATTTGAGAATTAATCGTGACTGAGAAAAACATGACCAAAGACTTCCCGGCAGGTCACCCAAGCCAGTACTATTCTCACATGAGCACGCTTAACCGTATGGGCGATTAACCGTTAGACCACAAAACGCGTTTCTAACACGATTTGAGTTTTCAACTTATTAGAAAAAGTCAACATATTTTTCCCTCCTCCATTGACCAAAAATCATCCCTTGATGTTATAAGTCATTTCGTGATTTTTAGGCTTACGGTTTGATGTCTAAAAGACATTTAATACCAACCGACACTAGACTGAGCCCAGTCTAGACATTATAAGTCATTTTAAATCATTTTTATCACATTAGAAAAGTAACATTTTACTTTTCTCAATTTTACGCAATATTTGTACATTTTACGTATTACGTGTTTTAGACCCGTGTTTCCAGTTTTTAGCAGGGTTTTAGCACCCGATAGAACCTACCACTCATTTTATATTTTATTATGGACTATATGGACATGTTTAACAATACTTTCAAATTCCATAATTTTACGACACCCGGTTTTACGTTTTGAGGCTTAATCATTTACGGTTAGCTTTTTACGGAGTCAAAATGCACAAACTAAGCAAGATAACACCAAGACTCATCATCTAGTCATCTTATCCATGTTGAACCGCCAAATAGGGGGGGGGGAGTCACCATGGTGTGGCTTGATCTTGACCATTGATCTCTAGGATCATTACAAGTGTCTTAACTAACCATGGTTAAACTCTAACCCAATATATGGTTAACTATTTTTCCTACCCTATAAATACCAAGCTAAACACATGATATTTCTTGCACCACACCTTCTTATAACCTTCAAGTCCTAAAACCTAAGGCACTTTTCTTATATTTTGTAAGAAAGTTAACTAGTTTTTGAAAGAAAACTAGTGTTTGATCTTCAATCTTGGAAATTTTCTAAGAAAAGTTGTTATAACTTTAAAGTCTCCAAAAAGACGTCGTTATAATCTTCAAATAGCTTTGGACTTCAAGAAGGCGTCGTTATAATCTTCAAATAACCTCGGTTTATCATAGATTGCAAAGGGTGAAGCTAAAGTCTATCAATGTCCTATCCTTACATGTTAACTTCCTTTCATCTTTGAAAGCCAAAAGTTGTAAGCCAAACCCTAACATGCTTCTTGTTGAATAATCATGTTCATGTTATTTACATATTATTCATGCTATATTATGTCTTGTATTCATGTCCATGATGTATAAAAGTGAGTAAAACAAGTATTGATACATATATGTAACTTATGTTATTCAAACAAGTAAACTAGTGACTTTCTTGGAAAACCACGACCAAAATGGTAAAATTATGATATTGGATCATTACATATTACAGTAGAGGACTTAACAAGGAAACCATAGCAATTTGAACCACCTAAAACGAGTATACGAGTCAAAAGTTACGCCCATTTGAAGTTACCAAAGATTTCCGGCAAAACTGCCTAAACCTTACTGAATCGTATTCTGACTTTTTGAAAGTCCCACTTCTGGTCCGATTCATCAAAAAGTTAAAACACGAAAGTTGTCCGGAACGACGTTTTCGTTCAGGCACAAAGAAGCTCGAGACCTAAAAACGCTTTCCGAGTGATAAAATTCTTCAAATTCTAAACAGCCCATTTTTAGGCGAAAGTCACTAGATTATGGTTATACTTTAAATGGAACAAGAGGTCTTATGACCTATAATCAAGACCACAACCATGGCTAGAGCTAAGGTTGTGTCTCATGACCTTGAAACAAGGACTAAGGGTCATGGCTAGGCCATGACGAAATGACCATAACAACTTACATAGGCGTAAACATGAAACAATGAATTAGGCGATAACATGAACAAGCAATTTGGATCTACTTCACTTAAAAGGAAACCATGAGATATTACCAAGAGAAAATGGTCATTCAAGACTTATGAAACTATCCCTAATAACAATCTTCATGTACAAATAAACTTTCCTAAGTTTATTCAAATATCGGACATGTAACCTTTCGGATCAAAACTTATATCTATATATTTCATCAACTACTACAATAGTAGGGAGCCTCATATGAGGAGTTCATTATGTAAGCCGTCGAGATGAGTTGTGGGTTTACGAGTTAAAGTGTCCTGGCTCCTCGAACGCTTACTAACATGACTTCTGAATTATGTCGGCCCGAACGGTAGTAAACGATATACAAAACATACATGTTTCATGAATCTTTTCTTTCAAAGACTTACATTATACATCATACCACATCATGGACTAGATGCATGATATATATATCGGCACTTATTCATATTCTTCACTTCGATCCTAAGTCGCAACATTCTATTATAGGTTGCTCGTAGAAACCTTCACGATCCAACCATTACTTTCATTACTTGCTATCTTACTTAAGGTGAGTTCATAGCCCCACTTTCCATTTCTTAATTGTTTTACAAACCATTGGGGGGAATACATGCTATTTTAACCGAGCACAATGTTTTTTTAAATTGTATGCTTGCCTGATTGTTTTATTATCACTAAGTACCAACCTTGCTAAACCGAGATCCCTTATTATGAACCATTTAATCACTAGCAATAGTGAGCGCAAATATTGTGAATAGGCCTATTGGGATTGACGAATCCCATTTGTATTGACTAAGTTCAAACAAATGCACTAATATTTGAGATTTAGGTATGTTAGCAAAGTACCTACCGGGATAAATCTGCCGATCGATATTGGTACACGTTAACGTTTTGGTGTCATAAGCTTAGTGTATAATACATTTTATGGGCGTATAATAACGTAGCCTACCTGTTTTGTTTCCAAACATTGGTGTGAGTCTATAGCTCACACTACGATTATTGTGTTCAAACGATTTAACTACAAACACTATGATTATTGTGTTCAACGATTTAACTACCAACACATTATGTTCAAACATTAAACAAACTCTATGAATATCACTCAACCTTTGTGTTGACCTCTCAAGCATGTATTTCAGGTTCATGACGATCAAGGATGGCACGGAAGGGCATGGATACTCAAGAGGGCTATAAATTTTATTATCATTCAAAAACTCATTTATTATACATTGTAAACATGGAACCATTTGGGACCTCATTTTGTAATCTCTGATATTTATACAATTTGAATGATAAATCTTTTAAAACGACTCAATTGGAGTTCGTTTTCTATTATTGTGACTATTGTGCCGTCGAGTAACACCCAGTTCGAATTCCGCTGCAACCATGAATTGGGGGTGTTACAGGACTAATCCATTTCAAAAAAACTAAACCATACCTTATTTAATAGGGATAATTACCAAAACGGATCATTGACTTTTTGACCAGTCACTTTTTAAACTTTGAAATTTCACTTCCCCAAATTAGATCAGGCAACTAAAAAATTGAGCAACTCAATAAGAGTTTGACACGTGTCGAATATTTAATTATTAAAGTACAAAAATTAGAATGTATTTGTAAGGTATGTGTAAGTGTTGTGTAAGGTATTTTAAGGTTTTTTCATGGGCAACTACCTATATATTGGGCGACTTGTATTGGGCAACTTTTTTTTTGTACTTTCACCACTTTTAACAATCATACGGTACAAAGATTAAGTTGATCATTTAGCTTTAATGATACTTAACGTTCACAAAACAAATTAATATAGTCCTAAACACTTCAAAGCACACTATATATATACTATATACCCTATCAATCTCATAGCTTCTTCAACCATCACCACCACCACCAGCAAGCATATTTGATTCTCATAGCTTCTTCAACCATCACCACCACCAGCAGCAAGCATATTTGAATACCACCTGACCTCTCCACCACCACCACCGTATCTGAATACCACCTGAGTGCACCACCATCCGCCATTGCCGTCTCTGCTGAATGTTTCTCTCGCCTCCACTCTATCGCTCTAAGGTTGTTGCTTCCTCCAGTCTTATCTTTAATGAAACTAGGCTGTTGTAGGATGTAATATGCAAAAGCATACATAAACAATTTGTAATTTTTTAATGTTTATGAGCAAAAGATTTTTACAATAATAAACAATGAATGATTATCTAGTTTCAATTCATCAGTGTTGTTTGAATAGGATGCTTTTTTTTTAACAAACAGAAGCATGTAATCAGCAGGTTGACTTTCGAAAGTCAAAATGCAATTGGAATAACAAAATTTGACTATTAAAGTCAACACATTTTTCTTTGATTGCCTTTGTCCCACCTAGAAATGTTGTTGATTGAACTTTGAAGTTCATTGTTACTTACTTTCTAGTTTGACAAATTTAATGAAACAAAACATAAACATTTGAATTCAAATTCGATAAAAAAGAACACAAAAATAAAGATTTCATTGAAAATAAAATAAACATTACATTAAACAATTAGCAATGAAACTTTTGACATTTTTCGGGATCAAATGACAAATGTAGGTTGTCATAATCCAAATACTCATCATCTGATGAGTCTTCTTCTTCCTGATCGGCCATGTTTTTGCTTTTTCTGTTTGCCAACATATTCTTCCAAGTGTATTTACACTTGGTTGGTTTTTCTTTTGCAGCTTTTTCTCTTTTTTCAAATTGTTTCAAATTTTTTTCCAGAAATTTAAACTTTTCTTTCATATACCAATCCACCGCTTCTTCAAATGTTCCCTCTTCCTCTATTTCTTCTTCTTCAGCTTCTTCTTTTTCAAGTATGAAAGCTTTTTCTTCAAACTCCTCTATTTTTGATTGTTGCATTGCTCCTACCTTTTCTTGTTTCTCTTGCACATTAATTTTTGAGGTTGATACCATTTTTGATATTGTATACCTTTAAGTTTTTTTGAATGATTTTGTTGCTTACAAATGTTCCAATTTATAACCATTGCTTTAGGCAACTGAACGGTTTCATTGGAAAAGACACACGTCTTAATACTTTTGCGTTGAACGTTGTATACTACTACATTTTGATAATGCCAATTGAACGTAGGTTATACAGACATTTATTACACGGTATTCCAAAACTTCACTTATCACTTATCACTTATAACTTATTAAACTAACAACTATTTACCCAACAAAGAAACACACACCCTCATCCTAATTCGTCACAACAATAAACCATTATTTTCAAGTTAAGTCATTCAATGGCAGCTTCTTGTTCAAAAAATAATGATTTTAGTAAGATGGTGGTTAACGATGCTATGGTTGACTATGTCTTTAGTAAATATGGCACTAAATGGTATGATGACGAGGAAATGGCTGAGGTGATTCTAGAAGACTTGTGCCAAAGGGAGAACAATCGACGTGATGTTGCTAATGGTTAGTGTATACCTTTCTTTCTTTTTATCATTATTTTTAGTTTAATTGTATGTGTTTATTAATTGTCGACACTTCATATTTGTGCACCTGTTGAAGCGCTTGGCAAGAGGGTATCAAAGCTTGAATCACTTGGCAAGAGGGTGTCAAAGCTTGAAGTAATGTATGGTAGTCTGAAGGAGGTCAAAGAGGAAAAATTGGCAATGGAGGCAAAGGCTATAGCAAAACTTGATGCCATTTTTGGAAGGGCGAAGGAGGCACAGGAACCACCCAAACAAAATGAGGTAATAGTTATTGATTCTGATTCTGACACCAGCCTTGAGTTTTATGAGGATACACTAAAAAAACCTTCAGCTTCTTTGGTGAACAAAAGACCTCCTAAAACATGGGCAAAGAAAATTCCAATAAGTTCTTTTTCTAAAAAAAAAGGTTCCCGTTCTAAAAATATTCCATCAAGTCTTGACTCAATTGATGATTCAAGTTCTTCTGATGAGAGTTATGATGCAAAAGGCCATGTTCAACTGAAGAAGAGACGCATGTCTAAGGTTTCAGCTCCAAGACCACCAAGAATAACGAATTGCGTTCTAGGCCTTCCAGCTGGTCAGAAAAGTTTGGGGACAAAATTTGTTATGTATTTTTAATTCTAGTTGTTGATGTTTTGAGACAATGTATTGTGTATCTTTAATTATAATGTCCTATATTTGCAATATTTGTCATTAGTATTGATAATTAGTAATGTCTTATATGATATATATGATCATTGGTAAATGTACAATGTTTACATACTTTGTTGGGTATATCAGAAATGTGGCCATGATAGTTAACAAAGAACATGTTCAAATACACTTGATTTCCACCTCATTTGAAGAACATGAGTTACTTAAATCAGTAGCATGTATAAAGTTTCATCTTTTGAACATTCTCAAGACCAACAAATGAAACCCATGTATAAAGTTTCATCGTTTGACTATTAAAGTCAAGATAAGCGAAAAAAATCCTAAACTACCCATGCCCAACTTGTACTTGTGAGTTACTTTTGTATAGTTATGCCAAGTGTCATGCAGTTATTGGGCAAGGGTATGCTTGGGCAAATTTTATAGGTTTTGGGCAACTCTGATCAATTTTAACATTTTTTTGCATTGGGAACTGTGACTTAACTAAACACTGTTCCAATTTGGTTCCTACACTATTTTTTGGGCAACTTTTTAGTTTATTGCGTATTTAAGAATGCTTGATCTACTTCATTTCCAAAAATATTCTTCTACAACACTCTTCTTGGATACACAACCACATTTCCAAATACATGGCGTCTATCATACCAATTTACGATCAAATCGCAAATGACATTGGTTGTAGGCGTATTGATATGGTCCTCCATAGTATTTTTGCTAGGGAGAGAGACGCCAATAGGGGTGATGAGAAATATTATGGGAGGATGATCGAGGAAATAGAGGTACGTGTTAAGCACAGGCATGCTATCTTACTGGAGCTTGAAAAGTTTGGGAACTATGCTGTGCTGAAAGAACCCTTGGTCCGTCTTAAGGTATCGCAGCAGGAGGATTTGGAAGAAATTGAGTACTTGATTAAAAGGCGACAGGCAAGTCTTCGCCGTGCTGGTGATAAGTCAAGGATCATGAAGAAGTTAATGCAGTTTAAATATTAACTTTGTTACTGTTTGGCCCAGTTGTGAACAACCATCTTTTTCAAGGTAAATCGTCTTTTGTGGTGGTATTTTGGTTATAAAAGTAATGGAAAGCAAGTTTGGTACTGGGTTATGATGTATTTTGTTTATGGTACGTGTTTAGGTAGTTTTCTTGATGTATGATGGTGTTTAGTCCTTCTATCAGGTCTGAAATGGATGTATTTTCACAACGGTATTAATGCATAATTAGTTATTATGTTATTTCTTTAAATGTTTTTGTTGTTTAATTTTTACCAGTAATACTTGAGGTGTGATCCAAATAACAAGGTCCATTAATATGTGTATTAGGCTGTTTTAACCCAAAAACAGAGTTGTTCATGTACTATGCAACAAAGAGTTGACTTTTATTGTCAAATGTTGTTTTAACGAGGACTTACACAAGTAAGCTGCTATACGCATCTCTTAAAACATCTGTAAGTAACTATATACAAGCTATCTGGATCATAAAATCTTTAAGCATTGTGTGTGATTGTGCTGATAATGTTTATAGTTCATATGGGTTTGACAACCACTATGATTTGTTAACAAAATTTGGTTTTGTGTCACACATAAATACCTCAACAAATTAAACAAGAATGTTTCATTAAAACATAAATACCATTCATTATTTAACTGGGTAATTGCAGAGCAGTTCCATTAAACCTTCAAACAACATCAAAATAAAAGACCACTAAACCAAACCAAAGTACCTACACGATTGACAAACACAAAAGAACCTAAACAACAATTAACCTTTAGTCCTAATCATACTTATTCAAGGTGGCAATGGCATGCTCCTTCTTGGATATAAGAGCACGAACTTCTTTCAAAATGGCCGCAAAGGACTCGAGCAAACGAACCTCCATCACTTGAACCTCACGAAGGGATTCATAGGTATCATCAGCAGCTTCTTCTTCATCGAAGTTAAGGTCAAAAACCTCATTCATTCTCGCTGAACGCTTGTCAATGCTGATACGGAGCTCATCGCGTCGCTCCCCAAGCCACATGAGCATCTTTTCATTCATCGGAATTTCTTGGGAGAACAGGAAGTTTGTACATTTATGTAGTTCATCTGAACCACTCATCTCTTGAAGTTCTTTCAGATTAGGTTTTTCAGCCATTTTTTTGATGATTCTCTGGTTATGGTAAAACAAGCTAGGTTTTGTGTTGTGTATAACACCTATAAGAAAGGCATGAAACCATAGAATGAGCAACTCCAATTATATAAAATACAAAAAATTACTAGTAGTAAACAAGTGGTAAACGTAATCATTGCAGAAATTAAACCCGCAATAAATTGTTACATAGTGGTTGTCTTCCCAGGCAGACTTTTTTGGTCTAATTCATGTCAATCAAATCAATATTTACTAGTTATAATTAATGTGAACCTGAACCCAATCACTATTATGTTACATTTGTATTTCATAACTTGCAAAACAAATTTTTATAACAATGTGAACCTTACAAAAATTATAAACACTAGTATGTTACATTTGTATTTCTTGGTATTTTCTTTTGTTAATGTTGGTTTACTTTTATGGGTTTCATTATGTATAGTTCAATTGAATGATGGTTTACTTGTAGATTTAATCTAGCGTTAAGTAACTTTGAGTTTTGTAGTTTGACTTTTAATTTTACTACTTACTGACAAAATCCCACAGTATTGTTGGGCAACTTGTACTTCTGACCACATTGTGTATACTTATGACAAGTGTCAGGTACAAATTGGCAAAATTTTGATTGGGCAACTTTTATAAACTATGGACAACTTTTTCAATGTTTATGCAACTTGGCCCAATAGAAACATAAACCCAAAGACCTCTACTTTTCATCAATGAAATTATATGCTTCTTTTTAGATGCTTTATGTTTTTCCATTTACATTAGCATGTATATGCAGTAAAGTTCTATAGTGCAGTGTTTGGGAAAACCACTTTTGACTATTAAAGTCAACATAAACCAAAAACTAAATTACTAACCCTTGTAAACGTTATATGGTAACTTGTAAACGGTTTATACCGTTACTAATAACCCACTTACATACCAGAATACAATATCAAAGTAAACATATTTTTGTGGTTTGGGTTTATTTTCAAAACTCAATCCTTATTGAATATGACTGACTTTGTGGTTTGGGTTTACTTACAACTGTGTGAAATATGCTGCACTATTTCCATGTGACTAAGTTTGTGCTTTGGGTTTTTCTATTTAAGAGTTGGCATAGGGTTTTTCTTTTTTCCACATCTTCTTCCTGATTGTCACATCTCATTCCTCACCTCATATCTTTTTACTCCCCATTGTAGTAAATTTCTTCAGCATTTTTGCATCACTGCCCGAAGAATATGTCTAGTCGTAAAAGACTTAAGAAGATAAACCCTGACGATAGGGAATGGTCCAACAAGGTACTAAGAGAGGTCATATTTCCTGAGATTTATGAGCGATATGGACCAAATGCTGAACCAAATATGCAATTGCCACCTAAAGATCTAAAAGACCTAAGACGGGAAGTATACGGTGAGGAACAACCACAAGGTGTTAAACCAAGTGGTAGCAATACAATTAAGGTACCACAGTCACAAGTGGAAGGTACTAGCAGAATGCAATTTCTAGCTCCACAAAAGGCCACAATCAACAATACAAGGCAACTTCCGAAGATATATGTGAAACATAAGTATTAGATTGTTTTGTGGTGGGTTTCCTTTATCCATCTTGATAATGTTCAAAAGATGAAACCTTGAAACATGGTTGTAGATTGGTTTACCCTGTTATGTTGTTATTTGATCATCATTTTTTTCCAATAAGGTAAATTTATATTAATCTCCAACTAATTTGTAGAAAGTGTATAAAAAAATTTAGGACATGGCCAAAGAAACAGAATGTATAACAAAATAAGACATCCAAAATGTGAAAAACACTATACAACTTGTCTGATACAACTCAATGTTGCTGTCCACTCTTAACCAATTTGCAATGATTCAAACTCTCATCCAAATTAAACACATTCACAATCAAGCGTAAACAATTAATTAAACAAACTAATTTTAATTAATATTGATCAAAAGTAAGAAACATTCCATACATAACCAATTTATTTCCATACTAAAAGCATTGAAACACCATAAGCATGAGATACTAGAAAAATACAAACATTCAAACACCAAAACTGTTCGAACCAGAGCTGTATTCCATGCTTTCATCCCTTTGCCTCCTTTCCTTCCTTTCTTTGAGTTGTTGATAGATAATTTCAAGATCACTAATCCGTTTTTCCAAATTTAAAGGATCCCTCTGCCCGATACCATTACCACTTTCCTCCACATCTTTGTGCTGATCTAAAACCACATTTCGCCGCACCTCCACCACATTGTGGTTATGGTCCACTACTTTTTGCGGCGGCTCCACCGCATTTGGTTGCGCCACCACATTGTGGGTATGGTCCACTACTTTTTGAAACGGTGTATTTGCTGCCATTGTTAATTGAGTATCTTGTAAAGGGAATATGTTTGTTTTTGTGTGTTTGATGAGGCGAAAAATGATCCGTTTTTAGGGGGTCATTTAAGCCCGAATCCGACTTTATTTGATCAAATATTGCCCTAAATCGTTCCTTTTGTGATTTTAGGTACTTGGAGAGTAAATTCTGGAAAAGAAGCCATTTTGGACGTTTTTGGAGCATAAAAGTGAAGAAAACGGCAAAGTATCAATTTTCCATGCTGGAAACACTAGGTGACGGCGTCAAGAGTTACACCCTGACGGCGTCAGACATCAAGAATAAAATACCGTAGTTGATGACGGCGTCAAAAGTCATCCTGACGGCGTCAAAGTGCCAAGAATAAAATACCGTAGGTGGTGACGGCGTCACACAGGCCGTCATAAGTAGATCAAGGCCGTCCGAGGAAGTATTTGGCGGCGAGGTGACGGCGTCACATGGTTGTCTTGACGCCGTCAGCCCAGTTTTCCTATATATAGTTTTCTAGTTTTTTCATTAAAAAAGAGAGAAGTTTTGGAGAAACCCTAAAGACGAATTTGGTGCAACTTTTACAGGTTTTTCAAGGGTTCCAAACCCTTGATACCTTGCATTGTAATTGAGATAAGTGTTCTTCTAATTCAATCAATATGTCTATGTGTTGGTTGTCTATATCTTGTTCTTGTCTCAATTCAATTATGCTAGGCTAGATCTCCTTTGTGTTTGCTTAGATCTAATGAAACCTAGATATTGATTATGTGTTGATTACTTGTTTATTCTTGTTCTTGGATGAATGATTTTATATGTTAGGCTTAAGAAAACTGGCAGATCTCCAAATGGTAACATGCTTGAACATCTTAAGAAACATGAACCGAGGCGTACTAGGTCTTTATTGGTTGTATTTAATGCATGAGCCACTGTTTACAATCCCTATAGTTGTGCTGGGTCATGGTGTAGGAGGAGATAAGAGCTCATAGAATTGGGGAGTTATGTATGCCACCCCATGAATGGTATTAAGGAATACGATCCGTCATCCATGCAATTATAACAAGTAATTAACGTGTAAAAGATATCTAGGGAGTAATGAAGTCTAAGTAAACACATTTTCTCCAATTACTGCTCACAACCTTAGTATAATTAGTTTATTTTCATTTTTATTATTTTATTTTGATTGCATCTTAGTTTTGGGTTAGTTGAATAGCAACTAATTCCGCCCACTCCTTCAAAACCCGAGATTTTAACTTGCTTTCCATAAAATATAAAAACACAAAAATAATCATCCCTCACCTTTAGAACTAATAATTAGGCTTTCTAATCCTAGCGACACTATTCCTAAGCTGAACAATCAATCCCCCGGTACTTGTCACTATACTATACTACAACGATCAGGTACACTGCCTGGTGGGGGTTGTAAGCTTCTCGAGATCCCTCGAGAGGTAAAGCCTGTTGCGATTCCCACGCATCAAGTTTTTGGCGCCGCAGCCTGGGGAATAGTTATTGTCTAGGTTAGGATTTCTTTTTATTAGGTCTACTTGCTAGATTCCTTTCTAGTAAGATTTTATTTTTATTTTTAGGTCTTCTTTAGTCTATCTTATTTCTTCGTGCCTTTGTTCGTAACTCTTTACCATCCGACATCATGGAAGGTGGTAACATCTTTGAACCCGTCATCCCACCACAACAAAACCCACCACTAGAACCTCTTAGGCCCCGAACCTTAGGAGAGTACTCCCGACCTAGCCATCAAGGCTACCGAAACACCATTGAGCTCACCGGAGCCAATGTGACCCCGTTGCGATCCGACACCATCCGGTTGGTGCAAAGCGGATGTGTATTCCATGGACTTCGTTCCGAAGATCCAAACCAACATCTTAAGGACTTTCTCAAAATCGTAGATTCCATAGACCTAGGTGTTGAAACTAGAGAGACTACCCGTTTACGCCTATTCCAATTCTCTCTACGGGATCAAGCTAGTCAATGGCTTGAGCGTTTACCCGCGGGATCCATCACCACATGGGATGATCTCACCACTCGTTTCCTTGCTCAATTTTTCCCACCGGGGAGAACTACTAAGCTTAGGAATGACATCTTGATGTTCCAACAACGTCAAAATGAATCTCTTTATGAAGCATGGACTCGTTTCAAGGACTTACTCCAAAAAGTCCCTCATCATGGCATAGATCTTTGGCTCCAAGTCCAAATCTTTTATGACCATATCGACATCTCCACGAGGCGAACCATTGACCAATCGGCCGGTGGTAAGCTACGTGATCTTAGTGCGGAACAATCATGGGAACTCATAGAAGATCTTGCTCTCTATGACAACGAAAGTTGGAATGATCCCCGTGACTTGAACAAAACGGTCAAGGCAATATCTTTGCCTTCGAACAATTCTAGCACTCCCGACCGTAGGATCATGGAACTTGAGGACCAAGTCAAGTTTCTCATGAAATCTTACGATGCTCCTAAGCCTTCAAGCCAAGTGAACAAAATCACTTCTTCATGCGAATTATGTAGTGGTCCCCATGACACTCGTAATTGTGTGGAACTCCCCGGAACAGCTTTTGCGGACTACGCATCCACGCGTACCGACGAAGCGGGAGATAAGTGGTACACTTTCAAGCCCGAGCCAAACACATACGGTGATTCATACAACCCTTCTTGGAAAAATCACCCAAACCTTAGGTGGAAACAAAATCAACCCAATTCATCCAACCCACCTAATCGTTACCAACCAAACGGTCCACCATCCAACCGTACTTTCAACAACAATCCTTCTAACAACTATGGTAGTACCAACAATCTTGAAGGATTGATGTCAAAGTTCATGGCATCTCAAGAAGCCCGCATAGCTAGGTTTGAAACCGAATTCAACCAACAAAAAACGGAGATGACCAACAAGATTGACAACTTGTTGAAAGCCCTCAACAACCAAGCGTTAATCACACCTAGGAAGGACACTAGGGACACCAATAGTGGAATACAAATTAAGGACCCCTCATCATCCAAACATGTCCACTTTGTCAATGTTGTCACCATTAAACCAATAGATAAGGAGATAGAGGAGAATGACAAGGATGAAGTTAGAATTGAAGCCGATAGTAAGGATGAGAGTAGGGAAGTTGAGGTTAATAAGGATGAGGAACTAGAGGAGGTAGAACCTATAGAAGAATACTTTGATAAGTTGCCAACCAAGGAAGAACGGGAATACCATAAGGATTTATTTGATAGTCCGGAGAAAACATATATCTTTGGCGACCCCCTTATCAAGATGGGAGACCCCTCTAACATTAACATCCCATGCCATATTGGGCACATGCATATATGGAAAGCTTACATCGACCTTAGATCACCCGTGAACATCATGACTTGGACTTATTACAATTGGGTGATGAAGAAGCAACTCAATTTTAGGATGATGCCCGGTAAGAATCTGATAAGTAATTTTGCAGGAAGAGTGAAGGGATTGCATGTGATTATAGGAAATCTTACCTATGAAATCGATTTCATGATTGTAGAAGACACTCGTCCGGTGATAGATGCTTGCCTAAGTCAAATAATATTCGGAAAACCATTTGTTGAGGCCAATAGGATGAGTTATGATCCGACTTTAGGGATAGTTAGATTTAAGGAAGAGAATGATGAGGTTGCTTATCAAATGCCCTACAAGATCGAACAATACCGCCTTCTCTCTAATTTCGAAAAAGAACACAAGCAAGCGGCTTATTATAGGAATGAGGAGGATAGACGTAGGGGAGTAGAGTATGTTAGAAATAGAATGCTTGGTTTCTACAAAGAGTGCTTGCAACTAGGTCCGGAATACAAAACTGGTTTAGAAGACGACCTAGAGAGTGGAACCAATGATGAGATCACGTAGTAACCCATGACTTTGAGTCTAGCTACAAGACTCGTAAATAAAGAAAAGCGCTTCTTGGGAGGCAACCCATGTTTGTGTGATTTTATTTGTTTGATTGTTATTTGCTTCCGTATGCATGCTTTGTTTTTATTGTTGGTTGATCATGTTTCTCAAATAAAATGTGGAAATACTTTACTATGTTGTTTGGCCTAGTCTTAACTCCAACCTAAAAGTATTTTTGCAAAAGATAAGTGTAAGGGGAAACCCCAAATATGTTTTTAAGAAACAAACCGATCATGATTCTCCACAATAATAAATGAGCATGTATATTTGTATTTGTTAGAGTCAAATGCTTGTATTGAGTCACAATGAAGTTTTGCAGGATTTTCCAGGAAGTAGGACCAAGTTTTTCCAGAAATTTTCCGAAAACTTAACATAAGAATTTCTGCAGGTCCATTCTGACGGCATCAGAGTTTACTCTTGACGGCGTCAGGAGTCAAAAATCTGGAAATTTTACCAGTTTTGTTTTTCTAACGGAGTCTTATGGTTTTTGTGAATTATTAAGTTTTATAATCTCCAGGAAATCTGCAAACTTCATTCCACAAGCATTATATCTTACTTTGTTTTCTAGGATTTAGGAACTTATATAGGATGCCGCCGATTTTACGCGAGGTTGTCTTGTCTATTTTGTCAGGATTTACAGGTTATGTTCGACAAGGAGATGATTTATATTCTGGAAGGGAAGCTTTGATTGTTCGTTTTCTTGGAAGAAGATTTAACCTGGCCAACCTAAAATCCATACCGAGCGAATCAGGGGAGTATTTGATTTCATTCTCTTTACTTTTTCACTTTTACATTCTTTACTTGAACATTGGGGACAATGTTCATCTTAAGTGTAAGGGGAGGGTAAAAAGATGATACCTTACATATGCACTTTCGCTTGAGTTTGTTTTGTTTAATGGTAGATGTGTAATAAAACTACGAGAAATACTTGTTAGTGTAATTTTAGCGCAAAATTTAAAATTTTTTACAACATTTAGGAGTGAAACTTTAGCCATAGCAAGCGTCTCATGGATAGGAGATTGTACAACTAGCACATAACCGTATATTCAGAAAAATTTTCCACCCAAAAATGTGAGGTTCGCCTTTAGATTTGATAGGAAAAGCATTTACTATTAGTGCTTATGAGTGTACCGGTAGCATTTAGATTCTAGAACTTACGTTAGTGATGCATCCCGAGACCGCTAGTGAGACTACATTCGTGTGGTAGGATTTACTACATGATAAGAGGCATTAGGATCACCCTTGTGTTAAACCCGTATCATAATTACTTGACCATTTAAGTCATATTACTTGGCTAGTTAAGTCAACTAATTTTTCCCACACCCTTAGCGTTGTACTCATTTTTAGTACACGAAACCCCTAGTACACCCCTCCGAGCCTATCTTTTCGTTTCTAACTTTAAGCATTTTACTTAAAGGAAGAATTTGTTACACCCCACTTAAATGTACACCCAAATCGCCTTAGCCTTCCATGTATGCGCTCATTTTTAGTGCATTATTGTTATTTGTTAAACCCTAAGTTAACTTTCTAATTGATTACATGGTTTCTAAGTCGAGTCATATCCTTGTACATATTGTTTTGGGACGATTGGGACTCATGGGTAAGTACTTATTTTATGGAGTAATGGGGAAGAACATCACTTATTACCCCCATATGTACGTTAATCTTAAAAGTGCTCCAAGTGTTTTGATTTTCTTAATTCGAGTCATTAGATTAGTTTAATGTAAAGTATGTAAAGATTCAAGTGTAAGGGGAGTTCTCATCCCCTATGATGTATTATTTTGGATGGTAGGGTAAGAGTGTATGCAAAAAAAAAAAAAAAAAAAAAAAAAAAAAAAAAAATAGAAAAAGGGAAAAGAGAAAAAAAAACATACGGACTACCATCCCGTTTTATTCTATGTTCATTTTATGTTTTTGTTATTTTTCATTTATTAGCATAAGTCGAGTCTAGTCTTGGCTTAGCAACGCCATCTTGTACATGTAATTAACCAAGATTGTTAACTCGCCACCAGTAAAACTTCCTTTATCCAACAAAACCGTGTAATTCATATCCCTATACCTAACGTTACAACCCTTTAAAAGACCTCTTTGATAGTTTATCCTAGGTGCTTACGCCATGTGGTGGAGGTTTGATCCTTTCCCAAGCCTATGGTAATCTATTTTGCTATGACAGGTAGTGAGAGATATCTTCCATTTCCATAATGTTATATTACTTTATTACACCCGAGAGATGTGAGTATCTAAACACTATTTGTGAGGTGCTTGTGTATGACCTCCGTGCTTGTCTATTGGTCTTTAGTGGAACGATTATTTGTTGTAATTACTTTTATATTAGTGTTAAATGACCCCTAACTTGTCTTTTGAGTAGAATAAAAGCTCATTTGCTTGAGGACAAGCAAATCTCAAGTGTAAGGGTATATGATAAGGCGAAAAATGATCCATTTTTAGGGGGTCATTTAAGCCCGAATCCGACTTTATTTGATCAAATATTGCCCTAAATCGTTCCTTTTGTGATTTTAGGTACTTGGAGAGTGAATTCTGGAAAAGAAGCCATTTTGGACGTTTTTGGAGCATAAAAGTGAAGAAAACGGCAAAGTATCAATTTTCCATGCTGGAAACACTAGGTGACGGCGTCAAGAGTTACACCCTGACGGCGTCAGACATCAAGAATAAAATACCGTAGTTGATGACGGCGTCAAAAGTCATCCTGACGGCGTCAAAGTGCCAAGAATAAAATACCGTAGGTGGTGACGGCGTCACACAGGCCGTCATAAGTAGATCAAGGCCGTCCGAGGAAGTATTTGGCAGCGAGGTGACGGCGTCACATGGTTGTCTTGACGCCGTCAGCCCAGTTTTCCTATATATAGTTTTCTAGTTTTTTCATTAAAAAAGAGAGAAGTTTTGGAGAAACCCTAAAGACGAATTTGGTGCAACTTTTACAGGTTTTTCAAGGGTTCCAAACCCTTGATACCTTGCATTGTAATTGAGATAAGTGTTCTTCTAATTCAATCAATATGTCTATGTGTTGGTTGTCTATATCTTGTTCTTGTCTCAATTCAATTATGCTAGGCTAGATCTCCTTTGTGTTTGCTTAGATCTAATGAAACCTAGATATTGATTATGTGTTGATTACTTGTTTATTCTTGTTCTTGGATGAATGATTTTATATGTTAGGCTTAAGAAAACTGGCAGATCTCCAAATGGTAACATGCTTGAACGTCTTAAGAAACATGAACCGAGGCGTACTAGGTCTTTATTGGTTGTATTTAATGCATGAGCCACTGTTTACAATCCCTATAGTTGTGCTGGGTCATGGTGTAGGAGGAGATAAGAGCTCATAGAATTGGGGAGTTATGTATGCCACCCCATGAATGGTATTAA
Organism: Artemisia argyi; assembly: GCA_030686995.1. Lineage (NCBI taxonomy): Eukaryota > Viridiplantae > Streptophyta > Magnoliopsida > Asterales > Asteraceae > Artemisia > Artemisia argyi. Next base: position 206,030,905 of record CM060680.1, read on the forward strand.
GGAATACGATCCGTCATCCATGCAATTATAACAAGTAATTAACGTGTAAAAGATATCTAGGGAGTAATGAAGTCTAAGTAAACACATTTTCTCCAATTACTGCTCACAACCTTAGTATAATTAGTTTATTTTCATTTTTATTATTTTATTTTGATTGCATCTTAGTTTGGGGTTAGTTGAATAGCAACTAATTCCGCCCACTCCTTCAAAACCCGAGATTTTAACTTGCTTTCCATAAAATATAAAAACACAAAAATAATCATCCCTCACCTTTAGAACTAGTAATTAGGCTTTCTAATCCTAGCGACACTATTCCTAAGCTGAACGATCAATCCCCCGGTACTTGTCACTATACTATACTACAACGATCAGGTACACTGCCTGGTGGGGGTTGTAAGCTTCTCGAGATCCCTCGAGAGGTAAAGCCTGTTGCGATTCCCACGCATCAGTGTTCTTACCCAAACAATCGAGGGTTTAAATAGCCTGGGGAAGTAGTGGTTCAATGGTTCCCAAGAGGATAGGCGGGAAAAAGGGGGACAAGGACCGCCAAAAGCAAATTTTGAAAACAGCATAACACAATGGCCTGTGTGCTAACTGCCAACCACCCATTTAGACATCCATTTACTTTTATCCATTCGAATGCACATATTTAAATATGAATATGATTGAAGTATTCAATATAACCTGTTGTTTAAATATGACTATGATTCAAGTATTCAATATTGAATGAATTTATGTGTAGTGGAGATCCAGTAGAAAAAGGTATATGATATGGAACAAATAGAGAATTAATATGCCATGACAAATCATGTCCATACTAAACAACCACAACAAATGGATGAGAGTCGCATTTGCATCAACAATTGAAAAAGGAAAAACCAAAAACTTAATTTTCATTATAATTCAAAGTCATTAAAATTTGAGGCTTATAGCCATTTGATAATCAAGCATTCAACATAAAGAAACAAAGACAAGTACGAAAATATAACCCCAAAAGACAACAATTATGGTGATACTCTAATCTTCATCAGAGGAGAGTTGTTCATGAACCTCCATAAGCTTAGCTTGGCGCTCCTTCTCATGAATCCCGTCACTGATATCATTGATTAGAGCAGTCAACAAAAGAATCCTTTTACGCTCCCTTTCCTGTGTTTCAACTAGACAACGAAGAATTTGAACTGCTTTTTGGTTGAATGAACGCAGATGATGAGTCTCATTGAGTGTAACCTGACGGTCCTCTACTTTCTTTTCGAGTTGGTTACGCTCATCCAAGTATCTTTTCAAACAACCCTTCTCTTCAGTAATTTCATTGTTGAAATAGAACTTGAATGCTGTTGCCAAATTATAAGACCCAGATGCTGCTTTGATTTCATTGATGTTGTTGGAAGAAGTAGAAGCCATGGATAATGGATGACGGAGTAGGGTGGCTGATATGATAAGTTAGGTTAGAAATATTATTTAGTAACTAAACCAGGAATATAAATAGGGGATGACATAACTGTTAAAAAGTATAGTTAATTAAACTTCCAATAACTATTTATTACATTGAACTTCCAATAAATAAAGTATAGTTAATTAAAATGGTGCCTCTTGGTTTGCCCTCTTATTCATCTATATAGGCAGGGTTCTATTCACCCAATTTACATCATCCAATCTTAAACACTAGTAAAACCAAATACTGTTTCTGAATCCTAATCTAAAACATAACCAAGAATGTCTTCATCCAAAACAGTTTCATCATCAAAAAAAAGACCAGCAACTGATGCAAATATTGAGATGCAGACAGAGAAACCCCCAAAGTATGTAGTTTTATTTTTCTTTTTGTTTTAAAAAATTAACTACTTGTATATTATGCGTCCTAATTTTGTTAATCTTTTGCAGAAAGCAATTGGTTGACGAAAAAAGTGTATCAAAGGATGAGAAAAATAAATGTATGTTAGATTTTTATTTTTTTATAATAATCTAATAGAAACTTATTTATGCTTACGACAAATTAATTTGGTTTATTTATATGTAACAGGTATTGTTGAAGAAAAAAAAAAGAGCCCCAAGTCAGATGACTATGTATGGGATTCTGACGAAACATACATCCAGTGGGAAAACGAGTTTGAGTTAAACATGGGGCGAGAACAAAAGGAAGCAGCAGCAGAGAAACAAAGAAAAAAACGACTCGCAGAAGACCATGCGAACCAACTGGCCAATATGCCACGGATGAATTTGTTTGAAGATGCCCAACCAGAGGATGGTGATGAGGAGATTGAACAAGAAGATATTGAAGAATTTGACTACGACTCGGCCCATTTAGGATTAGAGTCATCTCCTAAAAACTGAGATTGCTGTAGTCATTAATATTTCGAAAAATGTAATCCCTAAGGTTGTTTGAACCTATTCAATTTAATAGTTATGTAATCGCTGTATAACCTAACTTACTTATGTTTCAACGTTTCTACTCGACTAACGCATCTAACTTATGTAAATATCACAGGTAGTAGATAACCAAATTTGAGGGGGAAAACATAGTTAAACTTTTGCATACCTCTAGAAATGGCACCCATTGTAGTAGTTCCAAAGGATCGTCAAATTCAGGACGTGTAGGAGGGGATATGGTTTCCGGATTGATTATCAATAAACGGCTTCGCAATCCTCTTGGGGTACTGTCTGGCGGTTTGGTACCACGTACAGACGGCCTCGTCATTCCTTGTTACCAGTTTTATTAACGGTTTCAAAGCCTAGGGAAAGAAGGAAACAACCAAACAAACTTTATGTCAAGAATGCAATAGAAACAAACACAACACAAGTAATTATGTAGTTTATTAAACTGCATCACGTTATTCATTTCTCAATATTGACACACGATGTTACATGTCTATTACAGCTTACTTTGTGCAACTGAAATAGGCTAAAATCAACATACTTAACCCTTCTGAGTGCCCCCACCACTCCCTTTTGCTTTTTCATCACTCTTTGAGCAAAAGCTTGCACCAAGCAAATTGCTAGATTGATGAAATAACAAAAGGAACTGTTGTGGACACTAAGAATGGCTAAATATGTTGTAACATCGTTTGTCAATATTAAAAAATGAATAACGTGATGGACTTTAAAGTAAATATATTTTACTTAATAAAGCAACACGCATAACACAACAACATTAGGCTATTAAGCTAACTAAGATTACATAAAGTATGATACAATTGTAGATTCTAGATAAAAGTGAGTATTAGGACTCGTGTTGAATGGGATAATGAAGGAGTGTGGCCTGTCATGAACAATACACACTATATCATTATCGCAATCAACACCCCTCAATGATAAAGATACGTCTTTACATCGTTGTTGTTGATGTTCGAGAGTTTTTTTGAACACCGTCCATAAAGATACGGCTACAAAAAAGGCACTAACTTGTGATCAACATCAACCACACAAATGATACTAGGGACGGTGTTCAAATTAACTCTCGAACACCATAAAAAACGCTGGAAAGACGTATCTTTATAATTGAGGTTCTACAGATGAAGTTCAATGTAACAAGCTGTGTATGGCCGAATTACTTGGTAGATGGATGATTTTAGATGATATGTAAATTCCATATCAAAGCATTCAGCCATCAAGTAATTCGAGGACCTATTACATACCTTGATACATTCAACTTCAAATTCAAACACTTTCATACAATCCACAAGTACATCAAACTGCAACTTTACCTTCTTAAATATAACCTTTAACAAATATAAACTCAAACTATTGCCACATTGTGTTAAAACCATATGTGTTACCACATATCTCAAATTATATGCAAGTCATATGTAATTTTTGGGTCCATAATTAAAACATATGTCCATATAAGTATTACGTTTCTTTTTGTACTTAATTAACACATATGTCAAACCATATTACTCAATCAAAAGTGTTAATTTACTCATGAAAATGTAATCTTATCTGAAAAAACTTTACTCCGCTTCTGCCGCCACAGCTGTAGCCAAGTCCGATTATCCTTCATGGTGGTCGTCTCTTATCTTTAATAAAAAAAACAAAAAAAACAAAAAAAAAATTCGTAAGCTCATGTGGATCTAAAGAATAACACATCTATCTGAAAACAAAAGAATAAACATTACTTTATCAACATTCACCGATACAGTACCGGCAACGGCAACTTTTCGGCAACAAGCCAGTTGCTGCGGAGAGGCAGCTGTAAAAAAAACACTATTTTCAAATATTGAAATAAAATACAGCTCAAATCTACAATTAATATGTACAAATCTATGAAAAATAACATCTAACACTTGATTAGTAGTAACATGTTAATACTTTTGTTGTTGACTTCTTTAACTGTTTTCCTCAGCTACGGTGGTTGTCAGGTTCGGTGGTGGTTGGAAGTTTTGACAAGAAGAGAGTGTGAGGATTGGTGGTGTAAATAAATGAGGGTTGTGGATTGTGTATGTGTAAATGAGTAAAAGAGTGTGTGTAAATAAATGAGGTGGGTATGTGATTAATGAGGATTAGGTGATAAGATTGTATAAAATTAAATTAAATCACAAAAAGTTGCCCTATACTAGTTGCCCAAAAAGTACGAGTTGCCCTATACATTATACCTTACACATACATGTACTATAATATAAAATAATAGGACACGTGTCACACCCTTGTTGAGTCGCTCAGTCGCCAAGTTGCCCTGATCCGCTAGAGGAAAGTGATTTAAAAACATCTATTTAAGGAAAGTGCTTTTGGCGACTGATCCGTTTTGGTAATTATCCCTATTTAATAATAATATTATTTAAAAAAAAAGATTAGGTAACATTTTATATTTTTGTATAACACAAGTAGAAGATAAATACAAAAAATATAGATAAGATGCAATTAACAATAGGATTAAAATTTTTAAATAATTATCTTTAATAATAAAAAACCATAATTAAAAATCATAAATCAAACAAAACAAAGATTAAATTATTTGTTTTTAATAAATAAAAATATATGATTAAAAAAATTATAAAAAAAAAACCCGCGCGTGCGCGTGCATTATAACTAGTAGACAATTATAACTACTTAAAGAGTGAAAAAGAAGTTTATAGAGTGACGTGTTTAAAAAGAAGTTTCAAAAACAAGAAATGGTTTTCGATTTTGGAAATCACCCATAATAAGCAGCTACAAAAATATCTTCTAGGCTGTTCATACTTTAAGCTTAACTACTTAATTTTTCTTTGGGTAAATTGCAAAAATGGTCCCTAACGTTCCACAAAATTGCAAAAACGGGACCGAGACAAAAAGTAGCGCAAAAAAGCCACCCACGTTCCACATTTTCGCAAAATTGCCACTGAGAGCCCTTTTCCGTTAATTTTCCCGTTAAGTGTCACGTAGTTGAGGGTAGTATCGTCATTTCACGGTTCATCGGGTACTAAGCTAGTGACACTGTAGATTGAGGGACTAAATTTGCAAGCGATTGTTTGCCTTTTTTACAAACGGTACAATATCCACTCCCAGTTAAATATGAACGTTGCAGCACATCAAACTTTCACACTTTCCGAAATCCGGCAAAAAATATGGTCGTGATCTGTGACTGTGGGAAACAAGCAACAATCAAAACAAGCTGGACAAACAGGAACCCAGGACGACGATTCTACTGTTGTCCTTCATGTGGGTTTATTGGATGGACGGATCCTCCAATGTGTTGCCGAGCAGTTGCTGTGATTCCTGGCCTGTTGAGGGCGAGAAACGAGCTTGAAGAAGAGTTGGAGGAGCAGGTGAGGTTGATGAGGGAGAAGGATCAGCGGATTAAGAAGCTCAACAAGTTTCTTATTTTTAGTTGGCTCTTTTTTTCATTGCAATTAAGTTGCTTTAGGTGTGTTGACATCTTTCTGGGTTGTATCATCACAGGGTATAAGGTCATCCCTGGTTTGTATTGACCTTCATGTTAATAAAAAGTGTTTTATTTTAGCAGTATAGTGGGATCATCGTTGTTTTGGTTGTCCTTGTTATTATATGCAGTAAACTTGGTTTCTGGTTCCTTATCAACTTTGACTTACAAAAAGTCAAAACAACTTTGGGTCATTCGGTATACTTACGTAGTGGGCATGTTGGGTCATTCAATATACGTAAGTATATGATGAGGGCAAACCACAAATTGTGCACAGCATTATGCAGCAAATAATGATGGTAAACCAAAATGAAAACAAATACCATTCCTGATTAATCAAGTCTAAAAAACAAATCACGTACAAATTATTGTCTAGAAGACAGAAACTCAGTTACACAATCCATACACTCATTGTGTTAAAACACATAAACAAATAACCAACCAAAGGTTATTGCACCATCACAATTGTGTTGACTCACTTGGCGATTTTGGCTTTTCTCTTAATCCTACTCTTCCTTTGACCTCCGCCATTCCCAGTAGATTGTGATACATGACTTGCTTGTGTTCCAACTTGATGACTTGGCCCTCCTGCTACCTCACTTGCTTGTGTTCCAACTGGCTGACTTAGCCCTGCTCCCACCTCTGTTGCAGAAGATCCCACTGGCTGACTTGATCTTTCTAGTACCTCATCTGGTACTCCTTCCATTCTTCTTGTCCCTTGGTTGCCTCTTCGTCCCGTACAAGCTCTCTTATTATGACCCTGCCCACCACATGCACCACATTTGACAGTCTTGCCCCTTATTGACAGCTTCCCATTCTTGACCATTGATTTTTTCATAACCTGTTCAGCAATATCATCCCTTGACACTCTTCTCTTCTTCCGTGGTCTCCCAATTGGAACATGGTAGTGAGGTGGCTTTAGTTCACTAGGGATAGGGCAATTGGGCCAAAAGTGTCGACCAGCAATTCCTTCAATCTTGTGTTGATACATCGCCCTCCATGTGGTTAACCAATAGCATTGGTGCACATAATCCTCTGGGATCACAACCATGTTGTCACTTGATTCCTTGCTGTGTTTAGCCATGTCGTTGATAGCCGCAACAGCATGCTTACATGGAATACCAGTGAGTTCCCATCTCCTACATGTGCATTCCATTTTCGGCATATTCACAACACATTGGTCACCCCAACCTCCCGCACACTGGTATGTATCCCCCCCACTCCATAAAACCTTATACTCATTTGCTTCCTCCTTGATGGTTTCTAAAATTTTAGTTGTTGTTGGGGTTAAGAGACCTTCACATCTGTCTATTACATGCTGCACACTAACACTTCTCTTCACAAGATACTGCCTGATGTACTCCAAACAACCAATGATTGGTTGATCTCTGCCTCCCACTAACTTGCTATTGAACGATTCACATAAGTTGTTAAGAAGGATGTCACATTTAGCTCTCCCTGTAACCAATATATCAATTTCAACATCACTTTTAATCTTATTAATATTACAGATGACAGTCATAATATCAACATCACTTTTAATCTTATTAACATTACAGATGACAGTCATAATATCAAAATCATTTTCAATATTATTAATAGTACAGATGAAAGTCATAATATGTGTATAGTGTACCTGAAAAATGTGACCTTGACCATGATGATGCTGGTATCTTCCTTAACCAGTCATAAGCTTTAGAGTCGATTGATTTTAGCTCTTCCATTCCTCTATTAAACTCAGGGATTGTTGATGCTCTGGCACACCTCCAAACAAGCTCCTTGATACTCTCCCCCTTAAATAACTGCTTCATGTTGTCATATATGTGTCGCACACAGAAGCGATGTTCAGCAGCAGGAAACAGTTCTGCAATGGCTGGTAATATTCCCTGTAGATTGGTACAAAACTTACTATGGTAATGAGGATTGAATTGGATTGGAAATCAAGTAACTGAATTTACACAATGTTTATACCTTTTGTCTGTCGGATATAAAGGTGAAGTTTGAATTTGGTTGCAAATCAAGGTCATCTCCAAGATTGCTAAGGAACCATAACCATGAACTCTTGGACACAGTTTCAACCACTGCATAAGCAACTGGATAGAGGCCATTATTGCTATCGACACCAACAACAGTTAAGACTTGACCAGTGTGATGTCCTTTGATAAACGCCCCATCCAGCCCTAGTATGTCCCTTCTGCCTGCTTTGTAACCTTTTTTCAATGCACCAATACAAACATAGATCTGTCTGAAAACCCTTGAAGAAACACTTGAATCAGGGTTTGCTTCAACTTGAATCTTCACAGTTGTATCTGGGTTTCTATTCTTCAATTCCAAAGCGTATTCCCTAAGACTGGCATATTGTTCTTCATGGTCGCCGTCAATTTGTTTCTGAGCAAATTCCCTTGCTCTTGATATCTTTGTGGTCGGGACATCAAGCTGCAATTTTTCATTTATTTTCATTGCTATTGCAGCTGTCGGCGCTGTGCGGTCCCTAACAAGAATTTTAGCAACCTCGGATGAAAGGAATCGTGCAGTCAACAATTTAATTTTTCTTGTTTGTCGGCATTTATGTTCATCATTTAATGTTTTGACACTCCAACTCCTTTCATCACCCACTTTTGACACATGTAGGGACCATTCGCACATGGCCTTGCTCTTTTTTTGTAGGTTTTGGTACTTGCAAATTTGCCCTTTGACTGCGAAGAAGAAGCTGATGGTTGACAACTTCCTGTATCATTTCTGCCATAACCCACAACAGTCCCTCTACACATCGCTCGAATCCTTTCTTGGTCACACTTTTCAATCCTAATATCTCTTCGGGACTCCAACGCATACATTCTGAGCTTATCTTTGATTTCCTTGGGGTGTTTAAATGTTTCTGTTACAAAAAACTCTCCCTTCTTTACATTCGCCCTACCCTCATACTCCTTCCTTATTTCTTTTAACCTTATCTTGCGCAGGGTGACAAATTTGTTATTATTGCCTTCTTCATCACTATGAAAATCATCATCAAAGTTATAGCCACTATCATGATCCGTATAATCCGCCATACACTCATCAGCTAACTTTGCTACATTCTCAAAGTGGGGATCAAAATCAAACTTAAAGTCCGTCATTTCCACTTGTGGCTTAATAGGGGCTGTCACATCATCCTCTTCATCTTCAAACTCAGACACATGTACAACATGTTCTTCCTCGTTTACCTGCTGTCTTGAGGTGCCCACATCATCCCTTTCAACATCATCGATTTCAACATCATCCCTTTCCACATCATCCCTTTCCACTACTTCTTCTAAATCAACATAGTTTTTGTTGAGCTCTAAAACCACATCCTCACTCTGGTCAAGTTCTGCAACCATGTCTGTAATCAAGTCATCTCCCACATCAACATTATCTCCAGGAATGGCAAATTGGTACAAGTCCTCATCTGTATGTTGAGATTGTTGCTCAACTTGTTCTGGGCCATCAACTTGTTCTGGGCCATCAACGCCACTTACAGGTTGTTGCGCAGCATGAGTGTCTGTGTCACCAACAACTCGGCTTACATGTGGTTGCGCAGAAGGAGTGTCTGTAATCAAATCGTCTCCCACACCAACATTATCTTCAGCTTGTTGTTCTTGACCAGCAATCATAGGCACAGGTGATTGACCATTGGTACCATCAATTGAAGTCTCAGCTTGTTCTGGATCGATGGTAGGATCATTTGAAGGCTCCACCAGTACTTCATCCGTTATTTTACATTTTCGGCCTCTTTTGGGTCTTCTGCGTTTCAACTCAACATACACCTCAATCTCTCTATGCGTTGGAATCAAATCCAACATTTTCATCACATCCTCATCAGACTCCAACGGGTACAACCCAACATCCAACGTCTCGCCTGGTATCCTATAATAATAGCTTGCAACCCCACCTTTCACACCTATGTCATCTACCAACTCTTGAAAGGCGTAAAAGCTAAACAAGTCATAATCCACACAATCATACCACGAAATAACTGGATCAACATACATCCTTCCTGGTAGTGGCGTAAATTTTCCACCGTGGGTTACTTTCAGAGTGAAGTAGGTCCGCTTTGATTCTGTATGCAAACAATAAACATCAACACACACACACTAACAACATGAAAAATCAACTTAATGTATAATCCACATCCTATTCGTACTGTTCATTACAATCACATATCACTGTAGATAAAAAAATCGATACAATTAACAATGCCCAAAACATACCGTAAAGTTGATGAAGATTAGGGATCGGGGACGATCGTTCGCGGTTTTTCCCAAATAAACTAACCATCTTCTTCAATTTTTCCCGGTACGGAAATCGTTATTGGAAACTTTAGGGCAAAAAATGCGATTGACTTTGGGCAAGGGAGTGTTTGGATCAGGGTATTAATGTGCTTGTTCGGTGGGTCTAATAATATTTTAGGCGGGAACCGTGAAATGACGATACTACCCTCAACTACGTGGCACTGAACGGGAAAATTAACGGCAAAGGGCTCTCAGTGGCGATTTTGCGAAAATGTGAAACGTGGGTGGCTTTTTTGCGCTACTTTTTGTCTCGGTCCCGTTTTTGCAATTTTGTGGAACGTGAAGGACCATTTCTGCAATTTACCCTTTTTCTTTTCATTTGTGTGAATTTATTTTTATTTTTATTTTTTTAAATTTTTTATCAAAGTTACTTTACGCTGATATTTCTTATGAACGGATAATCCCAGACATGTCAAATCTAAACATAAAATGACATATATACATAAAATACAAGTTTTAAATGCATGGTAAATATCATATGATGCGTGGGAATCGCACCTTGCTTTACCTCTCGAGGGATCTCGAGAAGCTTACAACCCCCACCAGGCAGTGTACCTGATCGTTGTAGTATAGTATAGTGACAAGTACCGGGGGATTGATCGTTTAGCTTAGGAATAGTGTCGCTAGGGTTAGAAAACCTAATTAATAGTTCTATAGGTGAGGGATGATTATTTTTGTATTTTTATATTATATGAAAGCAAGTAAAATCTCGGGTTTTGAAGGAGTGGGCGGAATTAGTTGCTAATCAACTAACCCAAAACTAAGATGCAATCAAAATAAAATAATAAAAATGAAAATAAACTAATTATACTAAAGTTGTGAGCAGTAATTGGAGAAATTGTGTTTACTTAGACTTCACTACTCCCTAGATATCTTTTACACGTTAATTACTTGTTACACTTGTATGGATGACGGATTGTATTCCTTAATACCATTCGTGGGGTGGCATACATAACTCCCCAACTCTATGAGCTCGTATCTCCTCCTACACCATGACCCAGCACAACTATAGGGATTGTAAATAGTGGCTCATGCATTAAATACAACCAATAAAGACCTAGTACGCCTCGGTTCATGTTTCTTAAGACGTTCAAGCATGTTACCATTTGGAGATCTGCCAGTTTTCTTAAGCCTAACATATAAATCATTCATCCAAAACAAGAATAGACAAGTAATCAACACATAATCAACATCTAGGTTTCATTAGATCTAAGCAAACACAAAAGAGATCTAGCCTAGCATAATGGAATTGAGATAAGAACAAGATATAAACAACCAACACATAGACATATTGATTGAATTGAAAGAACACTTATCTCAATTACAATGCAAGGTCTCAAGGGTTTGGAACCCTTGAAAAACCTGTAAAAGATGCACCAAAATCGTCTTTAGGGTTTCACCAAAACTTCTCCTCTTTTTTTAATGAAAAAACTAGAAAACTATATATAGGAAAAAACAGGCTGACGGCGTCAAGAGTTACATGTGACGCCGTCACCTCGCCGCCATATACTTCCTCGGACGGCCTTGATCCACTTATGACGGCCTATGTGACGCCGTCATCAACCACGGTATTTTATTCTTGCCACTTTGACGCCGTCATGAAAGCTTCTGACGCCATCACCACCTTCGGTAATTAATTCCTCATGTCTGACGCCGTCAAGATGGTAGTCTTGACGCCGTCACCTTGTATCTTCAGCATGGAAATTTGGTACTTAGCCGTTTTCTTCACTTTTATGCTCCAAAAACGTCCAAAATGGCTTCTTTTCCAGAATTCACTCTCCAAACACCTAAAATCACAAAAGGAACGATTTAGGGCAATATTTGATCAAATAAATTCGGATTCGGGCTTAAATGACCCCCTAAAAACGGATCATTTTTCGCCTCATCATATACCCTTACACTTGAGATTTGCTTGTCCTCAAGCAAATGAGCTTTTATTCTACTCAAAAGACAAGTTAGGGGTCATTTAACACTAATATAAAAGTAATTACAACAAATAATCGTTCCACTAAAGACCAATAGACAAGCACGGAGGTCATACACAAGCACCTCACAAATAGTGTTTAGATACTCACATCTCTCGGGTGTAATAAAGTAATATAACATTATGGAAATGGAAGATATCTCTCACTACCTGTCATAGCAAAATAGATTACCATAGGCTTGGGAAAGGATCAAACCTCCACCACATGGCGTAAGCACCTAGGATAAACTATCAAAGAGGTCTTTTAAAGGGTTGTAATGTTAGGTATAGGGATATGAATTACACGGTTTTGTTGGATAAAGGAAATTTTACTGGTGGCGAGTTAACAATCTCGGTTAATTACATGTACAATATGGCGTTGCTAAGCCAAGACTAGACTCGACTTAAGCTAATAAATGAAAAATAACAAAAAACATAAAATGAACATAGAATGAAACGGGATGGTAGTCCGTATGTTTTTTTTTTTTCTTTTTTCTTTTTTTTTTCTTTTTCTATTTTTTTTTTCTTTTTCTTGATTTTTTCGATTTTTTTTTATTTTTATTATTTTTTTTTTTTTTTGCATACACTCTTACCCTACCATCCAAAATAATACATCATAGGGAATGGGAATTCCCCTTACACTTGAATCTTTACATACTTTACATTAAACTATTCTAATGACTCGAATTAAGAAAATCAAAACACTTGGAGCACTTTTAAGATTAATGTTCATATGGGGGTAATATATGATGTTCTTCCCCATTACTCCATAAAATAAGTACTTACCCATGAGTCCCAATCATCCCAAAACAATATGTACAAGGATATGACTCGACTTAGCAACCATGTAATCAATTAGAAAGTTAACTTAGGGTTTAACAAATAACAATAATGCACTAAAAATGAGCGCATACACGGAAGGCTAAGGCGATTTGGGTGTACATTTAAGTGGGGTGTAACAAATTCTTCCTTTAAGTAAAATGCTTAAAGTTAGAAACGAAAAGATAGGCTCGGAGGGGTGTACTAGGGGTTTCGTGTACTAAAAATGAGTACAACGCTAAGGGTGTGGGAAAAATTAGTTGACTTAACTAGTCAAGTAATATGACTTAAATGGTCAAGTAATTATAATACGGGTTTAACACAAGGGTGATCCTAATGCCTCTTATCATGTAGTAAATCCTACCACACGAATGTAGTCTCACTAGCGGTCTCGGGATGCATCACTAACGCAAGTTCTAGAATCTAAATGCTACCGGTACACTCATAAGCACCAATAATAAATGCTTTTCATATCAAAACTAAAGGCGAACCTCACATTTTTGGGTGGAAAATTTTTCTGAATATACGGTTATGTGCTAGTCATACAACCTCCTATCCATGAGACGCTTGCTATGGCTATAGTTTCACTCTTAAATGTTGTAAAAAATTTTAAATTTGGCGCTAAAATTACACTAACAAGTATTTCTCATAGTTTTATTACTCATCTACTATCAAACAAAACAAACTCAAGCGAAAGTGCATATGTAAGGTATCATCTTTTTACCCTCCCCTTACACTTAAGATGAACATTGTCCCCAATGTTCAAGTAAAGAATGTAAAAGTTAAAAAGTAAAGAGAATGAAATCAAATACTCCCCTGATTCGCTCGGTATGGATTATAGGTTGGCCAGGTTAAATCTTCCTCCAAGAAAACGAACAATCAAAGCTTCCCTTCCAGAATATAAATCATCCTCTTGTCACTAATAACCTGTAAATCCTGACAACAATAGACAAGGCAACCTCGCGTAAAATCGGCGGCATCCTATATAAGTTACTAAATCCTAGAAAACAAAGTAAGATATAATGCTTGTGGAATGAAGTTTGCAGATTTCCTGGAGATTATAAAACTTAATAATTCACAAAAACCATAAGACTCCGTTAGAAAAACAAAACCGGTAAAATTTCCAGATTTTAACTCCTGACGCCGTCAAGAGTAAACTCTGACGCCGTCAGAATGGACCTGCAGAAATTCTTATGTTAAGTTTCCGGAAAATTTCTGGAAAAACTTTGTCCTACTTCCTGGAAAATCCTGCAAAACTTCATTATGACTCAATACAAGCATTTGACTCTAACAAATACGAATATACATGTTCATTAAATATTGTGTAGAATCATGATCTGTTTGTTTCTTAAAAACATATTTGGGGTTTCCCCTTACACTCATCTTTTGCAAAAATACCTTTAGGTTGAAGTTAAGACTAGGCCAAACAACATAGTAAAGTATTTTCACGTTTTATTTTAGAAGCATGATCAACCAACAATAAAAACAAAGCATGCATACGGAAGCAAATAACAATCAAACAAATAAAAATCACACAAAACATGGGTTGCCTCCCAAGAAGCGCTTTTCTTTATTTACGAGTCTTGTAGCTAGACTCAAGGCTATGGGTTACTACGTGATTCGGGTAAGTTCCTCGTTGAGGATATCTTTGGGATCGAACTTAGGTTTCAACTTCCTATTGGCTTCCTTAGTATGGTATGACCTTTCAAACTTCTCTCCATCCGGATCATACAAAGTCATTCTCATGTGCCATGATCCGTCTCCTTCTTTAGGTGGCTTGTCCCACCTCCATTTATACTTATCTCCATCTCTTTTCCATTTATTCAACTCTATATTAATAGGCATTACGCTCAAGAACTCAATCATCTTTCTAAAGACTAAGGGGTCCTTAAAGGGATCTAGCTCCTCATCTCTAGCTATGAGTTGTTCTACCGAATGTGTCTTCTCAACGAAATCCTTTTCTAGATAAAATGGGCATTGAGGTCCTATGAAGTTCCTTTCTATCCAAGGTCCATATCTAGATGGTCTCCTATTCATCTCCACCCAATGCGGTGTCGGTTCATCATCACAATCATAACTATGCTTCTTAACATCATACACTGACCAAGTATCGCCTTCACCTACCGCAATCTTAGATTCCTTGCAATCTATCATGGCGCTAGCGGTTGCTAAAAATCCTCTCCCTACCAATAATGGGCATGTAGTGTCACTAACCATGTCTAGGACGTGAAAATCCGCTAATATAGTTAACTTTCCTACGTGAACAACTACATCCTTAATCATCCCAACCGGGTGTGCAATACTCCCATCCGCTAGACCTATCAATACCTCCGTTTCCTCTAACTTTCCTAGCTTAAGAGTGGTGAATAAGGATAAGGGAATCAAGTTGAGGCTTGACCCTAAATCGGCTAGTGTGTCGAAAGCTTTGGATCTTCCTATCTTACAAGGCAAAACAAATATACCCGGATCATCGAGCTTTTTAGGTAACTTGTTTTGAACGAAGGCGGTCCCATTTTTACCTAGCTTACACTTCTCATATTTTTCTAGGAGGGCACTATAGTAAGGAGCACGCGCTAAGACATCAATGACGGGGCGTTCAAGGTGAAGTTCTTTGAATTCATCGTCAAGGTCTTGCGTAAGAGGTGTTTCAACAATGCTTTTGACCGACTCTATAGTGGGGGTTTTGGTTGATTGGTCCTTTTGGGGAACTTGATTTTGTTTGAAACATGTGCTCGTTGATTTAACCGAGTAGTATTGTGGACACGAAGTGGGTGACGAAACTGAAGATATGGAATTAACGTTTAGTTTCGGATTCTTGATTGTGTCGCTTGGGAGTGCTCCCATTTCTCGGTCATTGAGAACTTTCAACAATGCGTCAATTCTATTGGTCATCTCGCTTTGATTTTGTTTGAAATCGGCTTCAAACTTAGCTATGCGGGCTTCTTGAGATGCCATGAACTTTGACATCAATCCTTCAAGATTGTTGTTGAAGGTACGGTTGGATGGTGGACCGTTTGATTGGTAACGATTAGGCGGATTGGAAGAATTTGGTTGATTTTGTTTCCACCTAAGGTTTGGGTGATTTTTCCATGAGGGGTTGTATGAATCACCGTATGTGTTTGGCTCGGGCTTGAAAGTGTACCACTTATCTCCCGCTTCGTCGGTACGCGTGGATGCGTAGTCCGCAAAGGCTATTCCGGGGAGTTCCACCCAATCACGAGTGTCATGGGGACCACTACATAATTCGCATGAAGAAGTGATTTTGTTCACTTGGCTTGAATGCTTCGGAGCTTCGTAAGATTTCATGAGAAACTTGACTTGGTCCTCAAGTTCCATGATCCTACGGTCGGGAGTGCTTGAATTATTCGAAGGCAAAGATATTGCCTTGACCGTTTTGTTCAAATCACGGGGATCATTCCAACTTTCGTTGTCATAGAGAGCAAGATCTTCTATGAGTTCCCATGATTGTTCCGCACTAAGATCACGTAGCTTACCACCGGCCGATTGGTCAATGGTTCGCCTCGTGGAGATGTCGATATGGTCATAGAAGATTTGGACTTGGAGCCAAAGATCTATGCCATGATGAGGGACTTTTTGGAGTAAGTCCTTGAAACGAGTCCATGCTTCATAAAGAGATTCATTTTGACGTTGTTGGAACATCAAGATGTCATTCCTAAGTTTAGTAGTTCTCCCTGGTGGGAAAAATTGAGCAAGGAAACGAGTGGTGAGATCATCCCATGTGGTGATGGATCCCGCGGGTAAACGCTCAAGCCATTGACTAGCTTGATCCCGTAGAGAGAATTGGAATAGGCGTAAACGGGTAGTCTCTCTAGTTTCAACACCTAGGTCTATGGAATCTACGATTTTGAGGAAGTCCTTAAGGTGTTGGTTTGGATCTTCGGAACGAAGTCCATGGAATGCACATCCGCTTTGCACCAACCGGATGGTGTCGGATCGCAAGGGGGTCACATTGTCTCCGGTGAGCTCAATGGTGTTTCGGTAGCCTTGGTGGCTAGGTCGGGAATACTCTCCTAAGGTTCGGGGCCTAAGGGGTTCTAATGGTGGGTTTTGTTGTGGTGGGATGATGGGTTCAAAGATGTTACCACCTTCCATGATGTCGGATGGTAAAGAGTTACGAACAAAGGCACGAAGAAATAAGATAGACTAAAGAAGACCTAAAAATAAAAATAAAAATCTTACTAGAAAGGAATCTAGCAAGTAGACCTAATAAAAAGAAATCCTAACCTAGACAATAACTATTCCCCGGCAGCGACGCCAAAAACATGATGCGTGGGAATCGCACCTTGCTTTACCTCTCGAGGGATCTCGAGAAGCTTACAACCCCCACCAGGCAGTGTACCTGATCGTTGTAGTATAGTATAGTGACAAGTACCGGGGGATTGATCGTTCAGCTTAGGAATAGTGTCGCTAGGGTTAGAAAACCTAATTAATAGTTCTATAGGTTAGGGATGATTATTTTTGTATTTTTATATTATATGAAAGCAAGTAAAATCTCGGGTTTTGAAGGAGTGGGCGGAATTAGTTGCTAATCAACTAACCCAAAACTAAGATGCAATCAAAATAAAATAATAAAAATGAAAATAAACTAATTATACTAAAGTTGTGAGCAGTAATTGGAGAAATTGTGTTTACTTAGACTTCACTACTCCCTAGATATCTTTTACACGTTAATTACTTGTTACACTTGTATGGATGACGGATTGTATTCCTTAATACCATTCGTGGGGTGGCATACATAACTCCCCAACTCTATGAGCTCTTATCTCCTCCTACACCATGACCCAGCACAACTATAGGGATTGTAAACAGTGGCTCATGCATTAAATACAACCAATAAAGACCTAGTACGCATCGGTTCATGTTTCTTAAGACGTTCAAGCATGTTACCATTTGGAGATCTGCCAGTTTTCTTAATCCTAACATATAAATCATTCATCCAAAACAAGAATAGACAAGTAATCAACACATAATCAACATCTAGGTTTCATTAGATCTAAGCAAACACAAAAGAGATCTAGCCTAGCATAATGGAATTGAGATAAGAACAAGATATAAACAACCAACACATAGACATATTGATTGAATTGAAAGAACACTTATCTCAATTACAATGCAAGGTCTCAAGGGTTTGAAACCCTTGAAAAACCTGTAAAAGATGCACCAGAATCGTCTTTAGGGTTTCACCAAAACTTCTCCTCTTTTTTTAATGAAAAAACTAGAAAACTATATATAGGAAAAACAGGCTGACGGCGTCAAGAGTTACATGTGACGCCGTCACCTCGCCGCCATATACTTCCTCGGACGGCCTTGATCCACTTATGACGGCCTATGTAACGCCGTCATCAACCACGGTATTTTATTCTTGCCACTTTGACGCCGTCATGAAAGCTTCTGACGCCGTCACCACCTTCGGTAATTAATTCCTCATGTCTGACGCCGTCAAGATGGTAGTCTTGACGCCGTCACCTTGTATCTTCAGCATGGAAATTTGGTACTTAGCCGTTTTCTTCACTTTTATGCTCCAAAAACGTCGAAAATGGCTTCTTTTCCAGAATTCACTCTCCAAACACCTAAAATCACAAAAGGAACGATTTAGGGCAATATTTGATCAAATAAATTTGGATTCGGGCTTAAATGACCCCCTAAAAACGGATCATTTTTCGCCTCATCATCATACTATATTATAACGCATGAAAGTCTACTATTAATAAAATACTTAAAATTAAACATTACATATTTCAATGCTAAAAGTACAAGTGATTCAACATAATTAAACATTTTTTGACATTAAAGTTTAAAATTAATGACTTAAAATTGATCATTATGTATATTAATTATAATTAATTAAATAGTCAATAAATATAATTAATACACTTATTAAAACACCCCTTACATAAAAAATACAAATTATCAAGCATATTGTACAACTAACTTAAACACAATTCCTGCATTAAATGTCACTAGTACAAATAATAAAGCACATTATACAAATTTTTAAGCCCGAACGGGCATGGGCCAAATGGGCTCGAGCCCGAATAGGCACGGGTCAAACGGGCTCGAGCCCGAACAGACACGAGCTAAATGAAATTTTTGATATCCGTAAATTTATTATCAAAAAGAATATAATAAACTAAAATATGTTCACATATTGTACAAACCTAGTAAACTACTAAACAAAAACATAAAATAAATAATAAATAAAATAATACAAACAAAGCAAAATTTTATCAAACTTTTGCAATAAAAAACTAATCAGTAAACATATTGCCAAAAAACGTACAAATAAAATAAATTATTAATCGAAAAAATTAAATTACAGGGTGCCCGCAGCTGAATCGCGCGGAGACCCTGCTAGTGTTATTAAAAAATGTTTTAGATAAATATGACATTTTGATGTTAAGTTTGATAAATATGAAATTGACCTTTTTTATGCGACAACAACAATACCAAACACCGTCGAAACTAAATTGACCCTTTTTTTTTTTATCAAAAGGCTAAACAATGGTGTTGACATAAATAATGTCTTAAAACATTGTTAGCATATTAACAATGTCTCTATGTTTTGATAATTACAAAGCATAAACTCATTAATCTAAAACTTATGACGTAAACAAGTTTTTAGTGCTTAATATTTGTCTTTGCTTCCATATCACTTAAGGTATGAATAAGCAAAGGGTTTATTACATTTCATGATCAAAGGAAATTTTTCTAATCACTAGAATTTTTATAAAATGTATTAAACATCTTATATCTTTTACAAAATTACTTTTGGAATTAAAAGAATATGTTTAATTCATTCTAAATATATGATTTCAAATTTCCAACCAAAAATGGCAAATTCTATCCAGAAAAATATTCCCCGCTAAAAGACAAGAAAAACCAACGTTCTAAAATGGGCAGCCCCCTTAATTCCTTAGGCGGCCCCCTTAATCATTAAGGGGACTGGCCACTAATTAAGGGGACCGGCCACGCTCCAGAACAGTGTTTTTCTTCCCTTTAAATACTGGATCAGTTCACACTTTTTCCTTACCTTTTGCACTTCTAAACTTTCTGATCCAGATCTATTTCTCTATTCTCTCATCCTTTGATCATAAGTGTATATATTCTTTGTTTCAAAGTGATCCAATTTCCATCCTCTCAAGTGCAAGAGAAGAATACTTCTATCTTCCTAGACAAGAAGTATTACAACTTGTTGTGATCTCCACTTCCAAGTTGTTGGTGTATCATCAAGATTATTTACATATTCTTTGTGAAAATTGTTGTGAATATTTGCTTGTAGATAGTTGTGTTAGATATAGATTGTGTGATTAGTTGATAGCTTGGTGTGAAGAAGAAAAGCTAGGAAATCTATTGGTGTGAAGAAGATAGAGTTGAAGTAGTTAGTTGTGAAGTAGATTGATTTGAAGAAGGTGTGTAGAAGTTGTGACTTAGGTGTGAAGGTGTTGTGGTGTGATTATTGGTGTGTAAATTGGTGTGTAAATTGGTGTGTACATTGGTGTGTAAATTGGTGTGTAAGGTTTTCTCCGCCATAAGGGAGCTTTTTGATATAGTGAAGAAAACTCTCGAGTTAGGTGCTCGGGGAGTGGAGTAGGGCAAGGAAGGTGTCCTTGTAGCCGAACCACTATAAATATCTTGTCTCGCGGTTCGATCTTTCCATCTCTCACTTATTTCATTACTTATCATTGTTATATATTTCATATTGATATTTGTTTGTATTGTGCAACACTTGAGATCACATATTATCGAATCTAAGTTTTAAAAATTAAGTAAACACTAAAACTCTTTTTACAACTAATTAAAAAGACGTAAAACTATTCAACCCCCCTTCTAGTTTTCCACAATTGGTATCAAGAGCCACGTCTAGCAAGAATTTTAAAATATATTGTATTTTAAAACTTGTAACGATCTATGGAATCTGAAAAATTTTTAGAAGGGCAATCTATGCAAAGACCACCACTATTTGAAAGTCATGGATTTTTATATTGGAAAAATAGATTCGAAACCTATGTGAAATCAAAAGATCTTGATCTTTGGCATATTATTACCTTTGGTGATTTTCCCCCTATTCAATATAATGTTGAAACCAAAATGGATGAAATTGTAGCTTTTGAAAAACAAAATGATGATTTGAAAAAGAAACTAGCAAAAAATAATGAGGCTAAAATTGTTATTTATAATGCGTTACCACGCAAAGAATATGAAAGAATTTTTATGTGTAAAACCGCAAAAGAAATTTGGGATTCTTTACTAATCACTCACCAAGGTAATAGTCAAGTTAAAGATAACAAAATAGATCTTCTTGTACATCAATATGAACAATTTACGATTCCGGAAGAGGAATCAATTGATAATGCTTTTGCTAAATTTAACACCATTATCACAAGTTTAAAAGCACTTGATGAGACATTTTCTAGTAAAAATTGTGTTAGGAAATTTCTTAGGGCATTGCATCCGAAATGGCGAGCTAAAGTCACGGCTATTGAAGAATCAAAGAATTTGATGACATTGTCACTAGATGAGCTTATTGGCAACTTGAAGGTCCATGAAGAAATTATAAGAAAAGATTTGGAAACGGTTAAAGTCAAGAAAGAACAAGTCAAATCCGTTGCTCTAAAAGCCAAAAAGGAACTTTGTGATGATAGTGACTCAAGTGACGAGAGTGAAGATGAAGAATATGCAATGGCCGTAAGAGAATTCAAGAAATTCTTCAAGAGACGAGGAAGATTCACTAGATCATCACATGACGATAGAAAATCGTTCCAAAGAAATAGAAGTGACAATTACGTGAAAAGAAAATGCTTTAGATGTGGAAGTCCAAATCATCTCGTTGGTGAATGTCTAAAGCCGCCGAGTTATGATAATCAGGGTGCATTTGTTAGTAGAACATGGAGTGATAGTGACAAAGAAGAAGTGGAAAAACCAAGAGAAGAAAAGTGTTTCATGGCAAAAGCAACCGACGAAATATGCCTTGGAATTGACTTGGAGCCTGACGAATGGATCAAGGATAGTGGATGCTCGAGGCACATGACAGGGAACCGAAAACTATTCTCTACATATAAGGCATACAACGGAGGTAACGTTATTTTTGGTAGTGACTTGCGTGGAAAAATTATTGGCAAAGGTACGATTTCTCAAGGACTCACTTACTATTGAAAATGTTGAACATGTAAATAATTTAACATATAACTTACTTAGTGTAGGCCAAATATGCGATAATAAATGTAGAGTTATCTTTTCTGAAGAAGATAGCGAAATAGTTAAGAATGGAAAAATTATAGGTAGAGGTATTAGGAAAGGAGGTGTATATGTTATGAAACTAGGAAACAAACTTGAAGATAGGATATGCCTAACGACCCTAGACGAAAACTCCACATTGTGGCATAGGAGATTAGGACATGCTAACATGCAACAAATACAATCTTTGGCCTCTAAGGAATTAGTTAGAAACTTGCCTAATCTAAAATATGACAAACATTTTTGTGATGCATGTAAAATTGGAAAACAAGCTCATGCTAGTCACAAAGCTAAGAATATAGTATCCACTACTAGGTGCCTAGAATTATTACATATGGATCTTTTTGGTCCATCCGCTGTGCGGAGCTATGGAGGAAACAAATATACCTTAGTAATAGTAGATGACTACTCACGATACACGTGGACTAGGTTTTTAAGTGACAAAACCCAAGCCTTTGAAAAATTCGAAATATTTAGTAAAATGATTCAAAATAAATTAGGATGCTCAATAGTTGCCATTAGGACGGACCATGGTAGGGAATTTGATAACGAAGTACAATTCGGAAAATATTGTGAGTTAAATGGAATATCTCACAATTTATCCGCTCCTCGTACTCCTCAATCAAATGGGGTAGTAGAAAGAAAAAATAGGTCACTACAAGAAATGAGTAGAACTATGTTAAATGAACAATCCATTCCACAAAAATTTTGGTGTCACGCCGTAGATACATCGACTTATATTTTAAATAGGGTATCAATTAGAAGAATTCTAGGAAAAACTCCTTATGAGTTATTAAGAAATAGAAAACCAAACTTAAGCTACTTTAGGGTATTTGGAAGTAAATGTTATATCTTAAACACTAAGGACTACCTCACTAAGTTTGATCCAAAATCATATGAAGGAATATTTTTAGGATACTCACAAAATAGTAAAGCATATATAATACTTAGCAAACACTCCATGAAAGTAGAGGAATCACTAAATGTAACATTTGATGAAACACCACCACCTCCTAAAACGCTACCTTTAGAAGATGATGATTTAGTCGAAGATGAAGCCATTGAGGTTAGTAAAACAAAACCCATAGGAAATGATAATGAAGACATTCACTTAGAAAATAATGAAACCGTTAATATTAAAGAATCTAGATCACATCCATTAGATAATATAATAGGACATCTTAACCAAAGAACCCTTAGGTCACAAGCCCAAGATAAAAACAACTTCTTTTGTTTCCTCTCAGCAATAGAACCTAAGAATATTAGCGAGGCTTTAAAGGATGAAAGTTGGATTATAGCTATGCAAGAAGAATTAAATCAATTTAAGGCAAATGATGTTTGGGAACTAGTCCCAAATCCAAAGGATATGACTATCATAGGAACCAAATGGGTATATAGGAACAAGTTAGACGAGAATGGAATAGTTACTAGGAATAAAGCTAGGTTAGTTGCCCAAGGTTATAATCAACAAGAAGGAATTGATTATGATGAAACTTATGCCCCCGTAGCTAGACAAGAATCAATTAGGATATTACTTGCCTATGCTTGCGCCCTAGATTTTAAGTTATTCCAAATGGATGTGAAAAGTGCATTCCTTAACGGTTTTATCAATGAGGAGGTATATGTGGCACAACCTCCAGGATTCATTGACTTCGCAAAACCTGATTATGTTTATAAGTTAAAGAAAGCTTTGTATGGACTCAAACAAGCTCCCAAAGCTTGGTATGATCGATTAAAAGCTTTTCTTATTAAACATGATTATTCCATGGGAATGGTAGATAACACTCTTTTCACTAAAAGGAAAGACCCTAATCTCATCATTGTTCAAATATATGTTGATGACATTATATTTGGATCGACTTGTCAAGACATGTGTGATGAATTTGCCAAAATCATGCATGATGAGTTTGAGATGAGTATGATGGGTGAACTTAACTTCTTCCTAGGATTACAAATAAAACAATTAGAAAATGGAATATTCTTTAACCAATCTTAGTAAATTAAGGAAATGCTTAAGAAATTTGGCCTAGAAGACTCAAAACCCATAAAAACACCCATGTCTACGGAGGTAAAGCTCACAAAGGACGATGAAGGTGAGTCCGTAGATAACACCAAGTATAGAGGAATGATAGGTAGTTTACTATACTTGACGGCAAGTAGACCCGATATCATGTTTAGTGTCTGCCTTTGTGCCCGTTTTCAAGAGGATCCCAAAACCTCTCACCTAGAAGCGGTTAAGCGTATCTTCCAATACGTTAAAGGCACTATACACTTAGGATTATGGTATCCTAAGGAATCCGGCATAGAAACCATTGTCTATGCGGATTCGGATCATGCGGGAGACTACGTAGATAGAAAGAGCACTAGCGGTATTTGCACGTTTATGGGATGTTGTCTAACGTCTTGGTTTTCGAAGAAGCAAACCGCTCTTGCTATTTCTACAACCGAAGCCGAATATGTAAGCGCCGGAAAGGCATGTCAACAAGCACTATGGATGAAACAAGCTCTCGTAGACTATGGCATTAGGTTAGAAAATGTCCCCATTATGTGCGATAACAAAGGTGCAATAGATTTAAGTAAAAATCCGGTGCAACACTCTAGGACTAAACACATAGAAATACGTCACCATTTTCTTAGGGATAATGTACAAAAAGGAAATATATCTATAGAAAAAGTTGCATCGGAAGACAACATTGCGGATATATTCACAAAACCCCTTAAGCGTGAATTATTCAACCACTTGCGTTTAGGATTAGGAATGATGGAACAAGTTGACTAAATTATATTGAATTAATTCAAATTTATACTTGCATGAAATTTATTTTTTTTTCATTTCACCTTTTCTGAGTCTAGGAATCTATTTCGCACAAAATTAAAGATTGAGAAGATTCATTTTCTTTGCATAAACCTTCTTGTAAAACTCAATCAATTCTTTCTAAAAATTATTCTCACAATCTAGGAATCACATGAAGATCATTTTCCTTGCATTGTTGACAAAGTGTAAAAAATATTGTCTTTCAAAATCATGCATAAACTCGCACATAAATTGTCAAGGTATATAATCTAATATATGTCTTTGACATTCATGATCGAGCAAAAATTGAATCAAGGAGATCATTTGGATTGTTTCTTAGGATCGTTATTTCGTTGTGCATCTAGGAGTCGAAACAATCACAACTCCACATTTGTTGCATATAGACACTCACTAGGACAAATTCCTTAATAATGATGTCATCTTGATCCATCACTAGCTTTTCACTCACTAATTGCCTTTGCCTTTTATCTAAGATAGGTGCCTTAGGAAACTTAAGTGTGCTTGCCTTTACTTACCTCCTATTGCTTATTATGTGTTGATTATGTGTCTTCTTGCATGCATGCCATATCTTAATTAGATTAGATTCTATATTGCCTAAGAGAATTGAACTTGCTTGAACTCTAATCCAAACACATAACCTTTCTGAAAATTTTCTGCCAAAAACCCAATTTTGGCAACCTGGAAATCACCAGATGGGCGGCCCCCTTAATTATGTAAGGCGGCCCCCTTAATTATTAAGGGGACCGCCCCCTAATTAAGGGGACCGGCCATCTGATGGTCGGGTTTACAGAATCTTTTCTGCTTTTTAGCCCATTTCAACCTACATTTCCCAATTTTAACCAACACACTTTGTCCCAATCTTCCAAACAAACCTTATCCATCCTTAAACACACAAATCTTACACTATAAATATCCCCAATCCTCAAAACTATCCATTCATCCCATCATGAACTCTCCAAACAAACCAAAATCAAAAGCCTCAAGGCTAGCAAGGATGACGGAAAAACCCGTTTGGCGAAGAAAAAGCCCTCGAAACAAATCCATCATAACCAATGAGATTGGAAGTCATTCAACACCTCCAACTTCTTACTTCCCAAACTTTACCTCAAGCCCACAAGGTCATTCATTTGATCCCCTTTACAAACCATACAACATTGGCCAACCATCTTCCTACAATTCCAACTACACAAATCCAACACATCCATACCAAACCTATGATCCTCTTCACATTGCCACGGAAAAGCAAAAGTTCCGTGATGAAATAAACCAAATCCATGATCTTAGTGATCTCCTTGCTATGCATCTTGCACAACGCAACAAAAGGCAACCTCCATCATCACCCTATGCAAATTGCCTTCCCCACTCTCTCAATTTGGATCAAGTTACCAACCACACTCACTTTTGCCCTTGTTGCATATTCCTTCAAAAACAAATCCTCTACTTGAGTGAAGATATTTCTTGGATTGAATATCTTCTCACTCGTAATCATCCAATACCACCCTTAACACGATACAACATCGTGAGATCCACCTCTTCCGCTCCATACTCCACCCCATATCCCTCTCAATCAAACATCTAAGCCTTATGCTTATGTTTCCATTCAAGCAAATAACACAATCATCTATGAGTTGCAAGCAAGTCCAAGTGCTTCTTTAGGCTATATAGGACTATGTTCTTCCTTTTGTTTTATTATGATTAATATGCCTTAAGCATATTAAATATTGTAATGTCTTCTATGATGCTTGAATGAATCTATTTTTATAACTATTGCTTTGCATATATATGTGCCTTGTTCTTTTCTAATATTTTGTGTAGCCAAGACTTCCATAGCTCATTCCTTTGATGCTCTCAAATGAGGGGGAGTTTACATCAAGGGGGAGCATTTACCTTTTTGATTTTACAAAAAGGGGGAGAAGAAAATGTTAAACTCTAAATTCTTGTCTAAAAATTATGTTTTTAGACCTAATGAGTTTAAGGTTTTGTAATCATCAAAAAGGGGGAGATTGTTGACATAAATAATGTCTTAAAACATTGTTAGCATATTAACAATGTCTCTATGTTTTGATAATTACAAAGCATAAACTCATTAATCTAAAACTTATGACGTAAACAAGTTTTTAGTGCTTAATATTTGTCTTTGCTTCCATATCACTTAAGGTATGAATAAGCAAAGGGTTTATTACATTTCATGATCAAAGGAAATTTTTCTAATCACTAGAATTTTTATAAAATGTATTAAACATCTTATATCTTTTACAAAATTACTTTTGGAATTAAAAGAATATGTTTAATTCATTATAAATATATGATTTCAAATTTTCAACCAAAAATGGCAAATTCTATCCAGAAAAATATTCCCCACTAAAATACAAGAAAAACCAACGTTCTGAAATGGGCGGCCCCCTTAATTCCTTAGGCGGCCCCCTTAATCATTAAGGGGACCGGCCACGCTCCATAACAGTGTTTTTCTTCCTTTTAAATACTGGATCAGTTCACACTTTTTCCTTACCTTTTGCACTTCTAAACTTTCTGATCCAGATCTATTTCTCTATTCTCTCATCCTTTGATCATAAGTGTATATATTCTTTGTTTCAAAGTGATCCAATTTCCATCCTCTCAAGTGCAAGAGAAGAATACTTCTATCTTCCTAGACAAAAAGTATTACAACTTGTTGTGATCTCCACATCCAAGTTGTTGGTGTATCATCAAGATTATTTACATATTCTTTGTGAAGATTGTTGTGAATATTTGCTTGTAGATAGTTGTGTTAGATATAGATTGTGTGATTAGTTGATAGCTTGGTGTGAAGAAGAAAAGCTAGGAAATCTATTGGTGTGAAGAAGATAGAGTTGAAGTAGTTAGTTGTGAAGTAGATTGATTTGAAGAAGGTGTGTAGAAGTTGTGACTTAGGTGTGAATGTGTTGTGGTGTGATTATTGGTGTGTAAATTGGTGTGTAAATTGGTGTGTACATTGGTGTGTAAATTGGTGTGTAAGGTTTTCTCCGCCATAAGGGAGCTTGTTGATATAGTGAAGAAAACTCTCGAGTTAGGTGCTCGGGGAGTGGAGTAGGGCAAGGAAGGTGTCCTTGTAGCCGAACCACTATAAATCTCTTGTCTCGCGGTTCGATCTTTCCATCTCTCACTTATTTCATTACTTATCATTGTTATATATTTCATATTGATATTTGTTTGTATTGTGCAACACTTGAGATCACATATTATCGAATCTAAGTTTTAAAAATTAAGTAAACACTAAAACTCTTTTTACAACTAATTAAAAAGACGTAAAACTATTCAACCCCCCTTCTAGTTTTCCACAAATGGACCCTTCAATGCATCAAACCCGTTTTTCTTTTGATGTTACTTTTTTTTTTTTTCATCCATTTGATCCAACAAAACGTACTTCTACTTGAACACGTCAAGAATAACTTGCCATATATGTCGTCTTACAAAAACTAACAACTCGTTGAACAATTACCAAAGTTTAATAAAAATATATAAAGTGAAGAATTTTTAAACTTAATTATTGTGTCATCTGTGGTGGATTTTAGGAGTTTCTCGTAGAGTTATTAAGCTCAAACCTCACGGGCAGTGATTTTGGAGAAATATTTTGTTGTCTAAGTGACAGACATTTGGAGAAATAGTTTTATGATTTAATCTCAACTCCTCTAATTCACCCAAAAAAAAAAAAAAAAAAAAAAAAAAAAATGTTTGAAACTACATTCGAAGAAAGTTATAATTTAGATTACTTTTCATATTTTTCAGAGATATTGAGGAATTATTTAGAGTTGGAAGAACTATTGTGTCATAAGTATTAAGTGTTACTATCTATGAACTGTTTACTTAAACTTTAGAAAATAAAAAAATAATAAATAAAAAAAAATAAAAAATAAATCATCAGGTAACAAACATTTTATTTATTTGAGTTATGAAACTTATAATTTAGATTACTTTTCATATTTTTTTAGGGTTACTGAACGTCTATCTTTAGATAATTAAGTAATAAAAATGTTTTTTTTTTGTAAGTTTAGTGATAGTTATATATATTTTTATAAGTTTAGTGACCCAAAATGTAATATTTCATAAGTTCAGTAAGCAAATTTGGTGTATTTTCATTAACATATTTATATATTATAACTTAATAAATAAACAAAGAAAATTTTGCATGTTTCGCCCATGTGATTATTATTATTATTATTATTATTATTATTATCAACACTTTTATTAACAAAAAATAGAATTTTACAAGAAATTGGTGGGGAGCCGAGAAACCAACTGGGCCCCAACACCTCTAGCAATAGCAAAACCAATCCTATTAAAAATATGATTATGTGTAGCCCATGTGATTCACTTAAAATCATAGTCATCATCCATATTTGATTTTAATTACACAAATGATACATAATATTCAGACTAGTTGCATCGATAGTCTCTATTTCACAAAATAGAGATTATATGTGTAATTTATAGTTTTTTTTTTTATTTTTATTATTTTTTTTTTTGAAAAGGTGAAATATTATATAAACACAAAAAGTACAGACTCTCTAAACATCCATGGACATCTCCCGTGATATTTGAATAGAGTCTAAAATAAATAAAGCTATCTATCTTTAACATTCTAAGTCCTTATTCTAAATCCTTATTCTTCACATTGAATACAACATAACTAGTAATAACAACAAAATATATAGACCATATGCTACAGATTTGCACATTCACTTGCAATTCTTGACTCTCTTCAACTGCACAGTCCATTTTGCTTCAACTTCCTCGATAGCATCAGAATCTTTTACAATAAAACTCATCATTCTCAATTTAATATTGTCCATAATGTTCTGCACTAAGGTCTCAATCTTCGTTTCATTGTTCTTGAACAATCTTGTATTCCTCTCTTGCCACACAAAATAGACCACTGCCCCTACTACCAGTCTTCTCATAATGCTCCATATTTTAGTTTTTCCAGAAATATCAATGAATCCGATTATTGCAATTGCTCAGGATACCCTTTTTTAGTGTCTAGGGTCTATTTCTTAGTTCAGGATCCCACTTATTAACTACAGAATTAGAGCATCCGCAATGCTTCAAACTACAAAAGACTTTTTACAATAGTTGTCAAAATCGCGCCTAGGCGCAAGGCTCTAGCCTTTTGGCTTTTTTCAGATCGAGGCTCACGACATGCATGAATTCTACAAAAAGCGTGCGCCTAGGAGATGTAACAGTTTTGTCACACCCCCAGAAATCGGGTCCAGCGGAAGCATACATGTAGCTGGGGTGTAACTCAATTGGTATTACAACACAAGTTCAAAAATGGTTTTCACTTGAATCATTTAGAATAAAATAGCTTAATCAAAAGTATTGAATTTACATTGTTAAAATTTGTGCGGAAGTAGGCCTTTAAATTAGTTAAAAACGGTCCCCATAAGAATATCAGAGTCTTCTATGACCATGCCATGCCCTGCCAAAACCTCCAGTAGCGTGCCATTGCTTAAAACCTGAAAATACATGCTAAAACGTCAGCATAAAGCTGGTGAGTTCATAAGTTTAGTAAACAAGTATTTCCCGTAAACAAGTGTTTCCAGTAATCAAGTATTTTCCGAAATCAAGTATTTCCAGTAATCAAGTATTTTTGGTAAACAAGTATTTTCCAGAAATCAAGTATTTCCCAGCAAAGGCATCGTAAATCCACTCAGTTACAAGTCCCGCCATAAGAGTCTTGTAACCTGTGTGTTTACAACCCACTGCCAAAAGTAATATGTTTAAGTAAACAAGTCATTTGCGGAACACGAGATTTTCATTAGCAAGACAATATAACAAATACCATGTCACAGCTAAAAATAAGGTATACAGTGCCTAAAGCTCATGACCCCGAAGCTCGACGTAATCGTATGCAATCAAGCATAAAATGCCCCAATAAGTGTTTGCCAGACACTCGGAAGTAATCCGAATGATATGCGTCCGTTTAACAGGTTGGCGCGACCAACTCGGACGGGGTGTCAACCCAAATAGATCTATCCACAGCATTCGCGCTCACACGCATGTAATTAACGGTTCATGATAAAGGGGACTTCAGTGGCAGTAATAGGTAACTCAGGCAAAGTACAGTTTTATATTGATATCCGCAAAAGCAAGAACTTGTTTTCATAAGAAAGTAATCAAGGATGGAATAAGTAATTCATAATGTATTCAAGTAATAAATCAAGTATTTCAACCATCCAGTAATGTTTGAGAAAATGAATCGCGTTCAAGTAAAACAAGCATTGAATTTAAATAGTAAGGAGCATGTATCTTCCCCCAAAACAGTTGTAAAACAAGTAAAAGTAGGGGTTATGAACTCACCTGGTGCAGTAGCTACAATGACAACAAGGAATACACGAAATGAGGCACGATCTCTAATCGCAACCTAATAGGAATGATATGATCTAATGTAAGAAATGAAATGATGCTACACATGCAAATACGTATGCTATCGATACCACTCATTAGTTTTGAAAATAACGTTTATCGTCGACAAATACGTTTTTGACGTCTCGTTAGGTTAATAACCACTTTTCATGGGAATAGGTTGAAACGGTACTCCACGATCCTTGTTTGGTGTTCTATCGGCAAATATAAGGTTTTCGTCGCAAAATATAATATTTTCATTACTTAAAAATATGCCCAAAATGGCCTCGCAAAACGAGTCGCAAAATATTGTACGTTAAGGGTTAGTGATGAAACTCGGCGTTTTTGAAAACCTTGTAACAATATCTTGAAGTCGTGTCATTTAACTTTTGGCTATACGGGTCTCGATCGATGAGAAAATCGACTCTTATTGTTGTTACTTGAAAATATTATGTTCAACACTTAGAAAATTTCATTATAGCAAAAGCTGTCAAAATATGTAGTTTATCGGGTATATAGATGAGGTCTTAGTTTATTCGTTATAAGTCTATTTGACGAACGGCCAATTGATTTGGAAAGTAGGCTAGGAGTACTTGATTTTACTTAACTACGGCTCGGACTCAAACTAATCCGATCATAAAGAAAAATAGCCGTGAAAGTGGTGTCTCGCAAAGACAGTTTTGCGGCAAAAATGGTAATACAAAAGCTGATGGAAAAATATATGTATCGTCGGATTTCAAACACTTGTATCTTTTTCGTTATAAGCCCGTTTTCTATGTTCTTTATATCCCCGCGAAGGTAATCAAGTATACTAATATATTTTTGATAAGTCGGGATGGCTAGATCAAGTTTTAGGCCTCGAAATAGCCCATGAAAATCGTGGGACAGCAAGGTATTTTTCAGAAAATAGTTTTCGTCGTTAAAATTGAAAATATCATAACTTTTTCGTCGTAACTCGGATTTTATCCCCGTTTTCGGCCATAGTTTCGTTTCGGAATGTATTTTCTAAATCTTTGGTCCAAAGTTACCCAAAACCCACTGATCGTTCCAGATTTTACAAAAATGGACAGAACCTTATATATAGTTTGAAAAATCAACTTTTCTAGTTCAAGACTTGTTTAGATCTTACCCAAACTATCTCAAATCAACTCCACAAGTACCCAATCCTACCATACACCTTCTTAGGGTGTCATGGGTTCCTAAACATCACCAATCTTAGTGGATCTAATGAGATTACTAGTAAAAATTGTAGATCTATTGTTTATAAACAAAAATAAACAATAAGTGGTATGGATCATAGTATATTTGCATGTTTTCTTACTAGATCATAAAAAGACATTAAGAAATAGTTTGAAAGATTAGAAAAATGATTAGTAACTTACTTGAAGGTTTGATGAGTTTTTGAGCAAGAAAACTTAATAATCTTGAGGTTTTTATTTCAAAACCTTAACAAGATCAACACTATGACTTGTTAAACACCTTGATCTTGAAAAGTTGATGGATCTTCTTGGTGTTGATGGTGGTGGCCGAATATGTAGAGAGAATGGAGGAGAATGAGAGAAATTTTGCTAGTTTATTTTGATGTGTTGAATGAAAATAAAAAGAAAGGAGTATATATATATGGTCAAGGGGGCAAGATCCCCTTTTTAAGGAGGGTAGGAGGGGGAAGGTTGGATGTGTAAGAATTTTGTTGAATATTTAGTAGTATTATGTGTTATTTTGTAGTTTTAAGGTGTACCGGGTACCGGGTTAACTAAAAATAAATTATGACGCGATGAAATAAAATATGACGAAGTTGTAAAAGTTGTAAAATATTATTCCTGATGATAATCGGGTGTTAAAATAATTATCGTGTTGAAGTAACGCAAACCGACGGAGTTATAAGCTCCGACCGTGAAATATAGTAATTGATTTCAAAACACCGGGTAAATTAATAATATAATTTTTATATTATTATAATGAGTATGAAAATATATTAGGATCATAGTCGGGAGTATTGGGTATACGTTCGTAGTAAAAACTGAGTGGTAACGTTAATTACAAATTAAACATACGTATATAGAAATAATGCATATCCGTGTAGGGCCTAAAGTACTGATGATGTTACTGATGATATATATAGACTACTCCAGTCTATATGAAATGTCATAAATGAAGGGTGCATGAATTCACAGCGAAACCACATTGGTTACGCGAATTTGAAGACTCGTAAACTCAGTTTACGATGAAATGAACGGCAATCGTGAATAGTGATTGAATAGTGTCACATGAATAGTAAAATTTTTGAACGCTTCTCGGAATCACAAACTGACTCCGAAAACGATGAATAGTAAAATGATGAATAGTGACCGGTGAATAGTAAACGGTGAATAGTAACCGATGAATAGTAAAATTGTCGGGATTTGGAAAATGACCTGAAATTACGAGTTGTGACATTCTCACCCCCTTAAAAGGAACTTCGTCCCGAAGTTCAGTTTGTGTTGGTCTCTAGAGTCGTATTGGTTAAAAGATGATGATATAATCGTGTAAGCTACTGAGCTCTAACAAGGTTCAAGTCTGACGGCCACTAGGCCTACTCTGTCAGAATTCGTAAATGGTTCAGTGTATATCGAGTTTAACTTTATGAAGTTTTCTGAATGGTATTATGCCTTTCCTAGGCAGAACTTTCAACATGATCTGGCTACCAACTTGAAGTTGAAATGGTTTACACTTATTGAACTTGTAACTGATTCTTGATTTGCAGGAAATTCCTGGTTATTCCATGAATGCTTACTGGACTAGTGAGTTGGGTTTTTCAAAATTTTGATCCGTCAATGGATGTGGGCACTACAACCATAGAGTGCTTCAAATGGTGTAGTCTCTACGCTCGCGTGATAACTATGGTTGCAACTGAATTTGGTTTATGGTAAATGGTTAATCCAACCATTTCTAGTGTCAATCACACCCGATTTGGGCATATCTCCCTAGGTTTGAATCAATCTCAAATTCTGACCATTGGTCTACAGATGATAGGTGGAGTGGTTCCAAAGGGATCTTAATGAAATCGCTAGGAGTTGAGGTGAATCAAATTCCTTTATTAGGAATAATTGAAATGGGTATCATGAATCTTGTTTTAAAAGACTTACAGGGTTAAATCCGTAAAAAGGTGTGGTTGAAAATAATAGATTAGGATAAGGTTGTGATCCTTCGCAGGATGTCAGGAATTGAGTCTTTCTCCACCTACGGTGCTTAGTCTCCGTTACTAAGATTTTCCCCAAGTTATAGGTCATCAACTCACAAACTCCTAAAGGTATAAGTGAGGTAATATAGTGATTGATTTTCAAAGTTTGTTTTGAGATTGTGTGTTGTTCATAAACCTTTCCCGAATAAATGAATTTATAAGTTTAAGCAAACGGCTTTTTAGGTAACATCCTTCTTGATGTTTCAAAATTTAGTGATGCAATATAGGAAAATTTTCAGTATAAGGTGGATAATATGGTTTACCAAAGATCGATGTTTAAAATTTTGTAACATTCAATAGTTTTGTAAAAGATTAGCCAAAAGGAATTTGCTTGTCAAAATAAGTGCATCAAGAAAGTATTTCTTACAAGATATATATTTTGTATAACGGTAGTTTGGAGAAAATCCATTTAAAAATGAAAGTATTAAGAGGATAAAATAGCCAGGTATATATGTCTGCACAAATGCACAGGTGTCTAACATGTTTGAATAAAGTCTATTGGTGAGGACATGTTCAATTTATAGTCTTGGTTAAGAGGTTGGATTTATCTCTATGGTGTGGCTTAGTGAGCATTCGTATCGAAACAAATCCTGTAATTCAGTCAAACCAATACTTTCTAGATGGTAGAATTTTTGGTGATCAGGCCAGTGATAGTGGTTCGAATGGTTTTGTGATATCTTGCGGTTTCTATTGAGTTATGAATGATCTTAAGGTACCGAGGGATCATCCTCATAGAAGGTATAGAAAGTCTTCCCTAGGGAGGTCATTGATAATATCCACTTATCAATATAGGGAGTAGTGAGGGATGAGTGACATCGGAATCTATAGAGCGTCACCTAATTCTTTGTATATATGGGGGTGGGGAAAAGAAATGATAGTGATGGTGAGAAGGGAAGAGACTATGACAACTGCAACAAAATGAGATTGTGACAAAAGAAAATATTGTGATATGAGTGTGTTGTGCATAAATATGAAAGTTCATGAAATAAATGACTAGCTGACATGCTTCCAATCGGTGGTTTACGAAGTGATGAAAGTATAAAGGTTCCAACAACTAGAGTATACACACACATAAATGAAACATTTGGAAATTGAGTAGGGGATTCAATCCAGACATAATCTTATTATAACCATTCTCAGTGTTGCAAAATTCATCTCTGAGTCAGACATAGGTGGTCAGCCTATATCTCACTATCCCGGGTTGAATATAAATGACCAGTCTATATTCCACCGAGGTTCCATGAATTTTGAAATACTCAGTTCAGTTATACTAATACCATGTCCTTCACAAGTACCAAGACGTTCTGAAAGACAAAAGCAGGTGACCAAACTCGAGGTCAAATGATGAAACTATGCAAGAAAAAAAAACATAACGCGGTGAAATATATGATACATGAACATGCTTATATGAAAGATAGTTATAGTAATCAACTATGATAAATGAATATAGTATATCAGATAATGAGACACAAATCTCATCACCTAAGTCAGCAACAAACTACAAATGAGGCATCATCTTGGCAGGCAGGCACGTGACGGTCATAGGGTTAAGTTTTAGTAAAAGTAGCTATAGTCTAGGTTTTAAAAACACTTAGTTCGCTATAGCCAAAGCTCTGATACCAATCTGTCACACCCCCAGAAATCGGGTCCAGCGGAAGCATACATGTAGCTGGGGTGTAACTCAATTGGTATTACAACACAAGTTCAAAAATGGTTTTCACTTGAATCATTTAGAATAAAATAGCTTAATCAAAAGTATTGAATTTACATTGTTAAAATTTGTGCGGAAGTAGGCCTTTAAATTAGTTAAAAACGGTCCCCATAAGAATATCAGAGTCTTCTATGACCATGCCATGCCCTGCCAAAACCTCCAGTAGCGTGCCATTGCTTAAAACCTGAAAATACATGCTAAAACGTCAGCATAAAGCTGGTGAGTTCATAAGTTTAGTAAACAAGTATTTCCCGTAAACAAGTGTTTCCAGTAATCAAGTATTTTCCGAAATCAAGTATTTCCAGTAATCAAGTATTTTTGGTAAACAAGTATTTTCCAGAAATCAAGTATTTCCCAGCAAAGGCATCGTAAATCCACTCAGTTACAAGTCCCGCCATAAGAGTCTTGTAACCTGTGTGTTTACAACCCACTGCCAAAAGTAATATGTTTAAGTAAACAAGTCATTTGCGGAACACGAGATTTTCATTAGCAAGACAATATAACAAATACCATGTCACAGCTAAAAATAAGGTATACAGTGCCTAAAGCTCATGACCCCGAAGCTCGACGTAATCGTATGCAATCAAGCATAAAATGCCCCAATAAGTGTTTGCCAGACACTCGGAAGTAATCCGAATGATATGCGTCCGTTTAACAGGTTGGCGCGACCAACTCGGACGGGGTGTCAACCCAAATAGATCTATCCACAGCATTCGCGCTCACACGCATGTAATTAACGGTTCATGATAAAGGGGACTTCAGTGGCAGTAATAGGTAACTCAGGCAAAGTACAGTTTTATATTGATATCCGCAAAAGCAAGAACTTGTTTTCATAAGAAAGTAATCAAGGATGGAATAAGTAATTCATAATGTATTCAAGTAATAAATCAAGTATTTCAACCATCCAGTAATGTTTGAGAAAATGAATCGCGTTCAAGTAAAACAAGCATTGAATTTAAATAGTAAGGAGCATGTATCTTCCCCCAAAACAGTTGTAAAACAAGTAAAAGTAGGGGTTATGAACTCACCTGGTGCAGTAGCTACAATGACAACAAGGAATACACGAAATGAGGCACGATCTCTAATCGCAACCTAATAGGAATGATATGATCTAATGTAAGAAATGAAATGATGCTACACATGCAAATACGTATGCTATCGATACCACTCATTAGTTTTGAAAATAACGTTTATCGTCGACAAATACGTTTTTGACGTCTCGTTAGGTTAATAACCACTTTTCATGGGAATAGGTTGAAACGGTACTCCACGATCCTTGTTTGGTGTTCTATCGGCAAATATAAGGTTTTCGTCGCAAAATATAATATTTTCATTACTTAAAAATATGCCCAAAATGGCCTCGCAAAACGAGTCGCAAAATATTGTACGTTAAGGGTTAGTGATGAAACTCGGCGTTTTTGAAAACCTTGTAACAATATCTTGAAGTCGTGTCATTTAACTTTTGGCTATACGGGTCTCGATCGATGAGAAAATCGACTCTTATTGTTGTTACTTGAAAATATTATGTTCAACACTTAGAAAATTTCATTATAGCAAAAGCTGTCAAAATATGTAGTTTATCGGGTATATAGATGAGGTCTTAGTTTATTCGTTATAAGTCTATTTGACGAACGGCCAATTGATTTGGAAAGTAGGCTAGGAGTACTTGATTTTACTTAACTACGGCTCGGACTCAAACTAATCCGATCATAAAGAAAAATAGCCGTGAAAGTGGTGTCTCGCAAAGACAGTTTTGCGGCAAA
Source organism: Artemisia argyi (assembly GCA_030686995.1). Taxonomy (NCBI): domain Eukaryota; kingdom Viridiplantae; phylum Streptophyta; class Magnoliopsida; order Asterales; family Asteraceae; genus Artemisia; species Artemisia argyi. The sequence continues at coordinate 206,068,993 of CM060680.1, forward strand.
AATGGTAATACAAAAGCTGATGGAAAAATATATGTATCGTCGGATTTCAAACACTTGTATCTTTTTCGTTATAAGCCCGTTTTCTATGTTCTTTATATCCCCGCGAAGGTAATCAAGTATACTAATATATTTTTGATAAGTCGGGATGGCTAGATCAAGTTTTAGGCCTCGAAATAGCCCATGAAAATCGTGGGACAGCAAGGTATTTTTCAGAAAATAGTTTTCGTCGTTAAAATTGAAAATATCATAACTTTTTCGTCGTAACTCGGATTTTATCCCCGTTTTCGGCCATAGTTTCGTTTCGGAATGTATTTTCTAAATCTTTGGTCCAAAGTTACCCAAAACCCACTGATCGTTCCAGATTTTACAAAAATGGACAGAACCTTATATATAGTTTGAAAAATCAACTTTTCTAGTTCAAGACTTGTTTAGATCTTACCCAAACTATCTCAAATCAACTCCACAAGTACCCAATCCTACCATACACCTTCTTAGGGTGTCATGGGTTCCTAAACATCACCAATCTTAGTGGATCTAATGAGATTACTAGTAAAAATTGTAGATCTATTGTTTATAAACAAAAATAAACAATAAGTGGTATGGATCATAGTATATTTGCATGTTTTCTTACTAGATCATAAAAAGACATTAAGAAATAGTTTGAAAGATTAGAAAAATGATTAGTAACTTACTTGAAGGTTTGATGAGTTTTTGAGCAAGAAAACTTAATAATCTTGAGGTTTTTATTTCAAAACCTTAACAAGATCAACACTATGACTTGTTAAACACCTTGATCTTGAAAAGTTGATGGATCTTCTTGGTGTTGATGGTGGTGGCCGAATATGTAGAGAGAATGGAGGAGAATGAGAGAAATTTTGCTAGTTTATTTTGATGTGTTGAATGAAAATAAAAAGAAAGGAGTATATATATATGGTCAAGGGGGCAAGATCCCCTTTTTAAGGAGGGTAGGAGGGGGAAGGTTGGATGTGTAAGAATTTTGTTGAATATTTAGTAGTATTATGTGTTATTTTGTAGTTTTAAGGTGTACCGGGTACCGGGTTAACTAAAAATAAATTATGACGCGATGAAATAAAATATGACGAAGTTGTAAAAGTTGTAAAATATTATTCCTGATGATAATCGGGTGTTAAAATAATTATCGTGTTGAAGTAACGCAAACCGACGGAGTTATAAGCTCCGACCGTGAAATATAGTAATTGATTTCAAAACACCGGGTAAATTAATAATATAATTTTTATATTATTATAATGAGTATGAAAATATATTAGGATCATAGTCGGGAGTATTGGGTATACGTTCGTAGTAAAAACTGAGTGGTAACGTTAATTACAAATTAAACATACGTATATAGAAATAATGCATATCCGTGTAGGGCCTAAAGTACTGATGATGTTACTGATGATATATATAGACTACTCCAGTCTATATGAAATGTCATAAATGAAGGGTGCATGAATTCACAGCGAAACCACATTGGTTACGCGAATTTGAAGACTCGTAAACTCAGTTTACGATGAAATGAACGGCAATCGTGAATAGTGATTGAATAGTGTCACATGAATAGTAAAATTTTTGAACGCTTCTCGGAATCACAAACTGACTCCGAAAACGATGAATAGTAAAATGATGAATAGTGACCGGTGAATAGTAAACGGTGAATAGTAACCGATGAATAGTAAAATTGTCGGGATTTGGAAAATGACCTGAAATTACGAGTTGTGACAAGTTTTTTTATTTTTTATTTTTTATTTTTTTTATTTTTAAGTATTAAGATAAGATACATGGGCCTTTTAAGTCATAGGGTGAGTATTTGTATGATTTGTAAATTTCAATTAATTTTATGTTTATTTTATTGATTGAAATTTTCTTTAAGAAGTTATTTTGTTTCGTTAAGTATTTTCTTTACGACATATTATCATGAAAATATGGCATTATGCCTTGAATATTAATATGTTGCTTGCTTGATATTTTGGGTTAAATTGTGAGCTTGTTAGATGTAAGCTACAAGTGTAGGACACAAGCATATATAGTCTGATATGGATTTTAATCTCTATATACGTCATCGAGCCAAAGAGTTAATCCATTTTAAAAGTGACAACTACTTTTATTTTGTGTTATTTAAGCTACATAAATGGTCACATATGTTATAAAAAAAACTTAATGTTTTTAGTGCACCTGGCATTCATGAATCACGCGCCTTGAAATGCGCCTCGACTCGAGGCTCTTTACGCCTTAGTGTGCCTTGAGCCTTTCAGAACACTTACAATCAATACATTAATTATTGCATTTATTTCCTTATACAAAAAGCTTTTCTCCAAATCTTCTCTAATGCTAAAAAGTCATATAATAGCTCTTTTGTTGGGTCATTTAATGCTTCACTTAATGTAAATAGCTTGGTAATTTTATGTCAAACGCTTGGTAGATGTCAAGCTATTGTTACTAATAGTCTTTCACTCCAATGGCAAAAGTCATTTGAATGATTTTCTGAAACAGTGAAAAGTCTTTCGTAAAGCTGCCATTGTGGTTGCTCTTAGTAGATCTGTTCCGCTCAAAATGTTAATGAACTTGGGTTATGAACTTATAATCTGTAAGGACTATAAATGCAAATTGTTTGAAATTATGTAACAAAAATCGAATACAAATAATGGGTGTGATTTTATGTAAAACAAATAGATGAAATCAATGTACTCGTAATCTTTTATATAATAAAACAAAACACAAGTGGGGACTTTTACAGCAATTCATAGTCTACAAACATTATTTTTCTTTCAAACCCACATCGAACCCTAAATCAAAAAAGTACGAGACACTTTGAAGAGGCTTTCTTCACGGAGTTTGGCGAAACGTAGAAGGAGATGCTTAGTAGCCTCGTTGTGCCGTCTTTTGTAATTGTGTCATGGACGTCATTCGTAAGCCGGGTAAAAGTGGCATGCGACGCGGTAGTGTGGGAGTGTTTGCTTACATTATTTAGGAGGCCGGAAGATTTTTTTGGGTAAACGAAGTTGTGAATGTTGTCATGTGTTTAAATACATCTATTACCCTTGAATGAGATTACAAATGGATGGCGTTAATTCCTGTTAAGTGGTGGATGTTTTCCAAGTGGGACACGGAGACCAATGACAAGACTCCTACAAGGAAACAGCTACTCCCCATGACAAACGAAGGATTTGATGAGCTTACCGAAGGAAAACCTGAACTTGCGTCTCTACAAGTAAAAAAAATGAGGCCGCAAGCTTCTCATATTCAAAACATGGGTAATAGTCTTACTTTTAGGATCGATATCTTTTGATTTTTACTAATTGTATTACTTTTAGGATCGACGTCTTTTGAGCACTTCGAAAAGAACCGTAAGCCAGATCAAGGAAAGCATGGGAAAGATTATAATTTGGGAGAAAGAAAAAATGGCACTCACAACATCAAGTACTTATGGCGAGAAAAGTCAACCATCTTTGAAGTTGAAGAATAATCGAGAAATAAATCCATTTATTTTCTGCTTAAGGTTGTAAATGATACTTATGTTTTTAGTTTAATGATACTTATGTGTTTGAAGTTTAATATCTTGACAGATGGACCACAAGAAGCGCCCAATGCTCTATTTGCACAAGGATAGGAACATAATGGGAAAAAGTTGTGTCCTTTTTAAAGGTATGCCATTTTTATGTAATTTGTTCTATTTCACACAAGTTACCAGTAGTAAAAAAATGTGTTGGCGGGTTGGCAAAGCCTGAACCAACTAATTTTGAGTCATTATTAAAAATTGCCCATTTGACCGTAACTAACTTGACCCGAACCTATTTAGGTCCATAACTTCCATTTCCCAACCTGTTCATTTGACTCCTCAATTCCTCTATGACCCTCTATATTCTCAAAGTTGATATGCAATGATGTACAAGGTGACAGCCTTCATGTCCACCAATTCTATGAATTTGCTCAAATTTATAACTAAATATTGTGTTTGAAATGTTGTGCCTAAAGATATGATATCTTAACATAGTAAACTTATATTTTTACTTCATATTGGCACAAGGGTGAATTAAACTACTTTTAGTAAATAAGACATAAGAAATTGATCAACCAAGCAATTCAAACACATAAGAAATTGATTAACAAAGGTAACCTAAGATGATGGGTACGTATGAATATCATGTTGAAAGTATTTATTGTTTGATGAAGATCAGTAAGTGTATTATAAGATGCGAGTTGTGTGTAAAAGTCTTTGTAATAAAAAATAATAGAAGTACTTATGGAGTCACCCCGGGCATATATAGCTACATTTTGTGCTGACACTTAAATCTTAATGAGATAGTTGAGATGAATCCTCTATTTGTAGATTTCACACTCCTTTAAAACAAATTGAGAACCTTACACAACATCCTCTTAGAAATATTTAAAATCATATCTAATATATCATAAACTTCTAGAGGAATTTTACTTTTCTAATTTTTCTAAAGAACTTATATGTGACTCGATAATTTAACTATCTATATCTATACTATATATAAACGAAAACCAAAAAGTGAAAAGTTAAAAGTGAAAAACTTGATCAAATTCGACTTTTGTTTTCTTTCTGTTACGGCTATAAACGAACCGGACGAACACGAACGGAGCGTTGTTCATGTTCGTTCATTTAATTTTAACCGGACAAATAAACGGACACGAAGGCTTAAACGGACAAATTTTCTTGTTCATGTTCGTTTATTAAGAAAATTAGTTGTTCATGTTCGTTTATTAAAAAAATTAGTTGTATAATAATATTTTTCTCGTTTGACACATTTTAGGAAAAAGTCAAAAAATAAAAATAAATAAATAAATAAAATCACCCAAAGGTCCAAAAATATGTCTCTTAAAAACATGTATGAAAAATTACATAAAGTGTCTTACACATCACTTACAAAAAAAAATAAAAATAAAAATAAAAAAAGTAGCCCAAAGTACAAAAGAGTGACACTTGTCAAGATTTAAAGCTATAGGAAAAGTCGCTCAAGTCTCATGGAGCATTTTGAGAAATCAATTTTTTTGGTTTTAGAAAAGATATAAACTTTGGGCGACTGGAGGTTTGTATAATTGCCTCTTATGCTTAATAGTAAGTACTTACAAGTTAGTTAAATGTGAATCTTTCTGGAAATAGTGTTCGGGTCTTTTATTTTGTGAAAAGAACTTAGGAAAATAACTTGAATATAGTGGAACTTACACTTTTTTGTAGTCCTTTTATCTTATCTTAAGGCTCAAAAGTAACAATTTTAAACGTGCTTTGAAGGCAATTAGTTCTCTATACACGGAGTATTTTATTAGTACAGTTTGTTTGCCGTTAACTTTCAGGATAGCCGGATAGGTTCACTTATATATATCGACCACTGTCATTAACTGGGATATATAGCGTCTAGTTGTTGTTCAATATTTGTTTTATACCAATTTGAAGATTTCTCTTGGAAATTGGTTGACTATAAAGATGTTAGTATAAAAAAAATAGTAACAAAAGTGTGTTTTGCTTATGCAACGAATTTGAGTTGCGTTTTATGCGTGATTTTGTGAAGAAACGAACGAATTGATGCTTTATTTAAACTGAAAAGATGATGCAGTTAACTTAAACAATCTAGGTAATCACAAAGTAACATTTCTATAACCAATCTTATATACAAGACGATATGGTTTCGATGGTTTAAGCTATAATTTGTACATTCACCTATGTGGGACTTTTTTTTTCTTTTAGGTTTCAGTTATCCCGTTTCTCTTACCTTGAGAGATACAATATTTCATCTACAACAACTTCAATCTTGACACATTTTTTACCGTTGCGAAATTCTCTTACAAAAGTTACAAACATAACAAAATATTAGTTATACATATGGTGCTTACACATGTATAATGATGTCCAAGTTAACGAAAAACTCATTCAGAACTTTCTTTTATTGTTGTTTTAGTTCCCAAAAGTTCCTTCAAGCAAATAACCACATGAAAAAATCCATTATATAGGTGTTTTAATTGTTGTTTTCAATTGACTTTTTAAAAAGGGAAGTGATTTGCACACTCCCAAAAATGATTGGCACACTCAAATTTTGAGTGTGTTGACATTTATACCCTCACATTGTTTGGACTTATTCTTATCCTGTAAGGGTATAAATGTCAACATACTCACATTTTGAGTGTGCTAATCATTTTTAGGAGTGTGCAAATCACCTCCCAAAAAAATGTACGTTTATATGACAACTTTACTCCGATGTAACAAATGAATTAATGACATAATTAATGACATTGGTTTGATACAAGCTTTCTTTAGGTGTTGTTATAATATGATGTTAATGTATGAGAATTGGAGATATGAAATGGACAGAACTAGGTAACATGTCGATACAAGTACTATCGATCAAGATGGGATCAGTCACACAGCAAGTTTGGTGACCTGATAACATTTTCTCTCCAACTTGATATACTTATGTGTAAATTGTTCAATGTTTAGTTTTTTACGTTCTATAATATCTTGATGTAAATGGTCATGAAAGAACTTGTGTGCGATTTTGATATAATGTTAAATATGAATAATGATGTTATTGGATTGTATAAACTAATGAACTCATGTGAAGAGATAGATAAACACTAGATAAAGATGGCTATGAAAACATGTTATTATTTCTTATAAAGGAAACCCGTAGCAAAAGTATATGTTTTGCTTCTATGATGCATGCATAACATTACGTTAAATTTATGAGACAGTTAGTAATCTTCGCCGTCTTTATGAAAATAAAGCAAGTTACCAACGTCTCTAAGTCGCGCCAGCAAAGACATAACTAACGGTCATACACTTTACTCGAAAGTGAGTTCAGACTTAGCTATAGTCTTGCTCGATTGACGTCAACCAAGGCACCAAGCTATGCTCCGCTAATCTTCGATCACTGACGCCATCAATCATCATGTCCTTGTATTAGATTAGGGAGGTGATTTGCACACTTTCATAATTGATTGGCACACTCAAATTTAGAGTGGTTTGACATTTATACCATTAGAGGGTGAAAATGAATAAAAGTGAAATATAAATGTAAAACATATAAACATCAAAGAGTACGCAGCGGAATAGATCAAATACAAATAATAAATTAACCGAAATATAAATGGATACATACCTCTTGATTGCTAGCAAGAACAAGAACTTATAAACCCTAGGAGAGGGCTTATATGAATCGACTAGGGCTAGTCACAAGGCAAGATCACCGTTAGCAAAAGTATGCTAACACTTCGTTCTCACACACACGTACTATAAGCGTTTCAAAGGAAATGCTAGATTCGTAGTACACGAAAAGATTAAACTATTGGTCCTATCAATCAAAGATCGATTAGACACAAAGAAAGAGATTAGAGAAGATTAGGTTGCAATGGAACCAAGGGATGATTAGAATGAATGAGAGGGGTCTCATTATATACTAATCAAGAGGCTTGGAGCAAAAGCTATCCCAAACCCTATGGGGTTATGGGTGTGGCCGGCCATGGGTTACAAAAGCCCAACCCGAACCGAACTTTCACTCTTTTCCAACTCTAGTCCTTCATGTCTCGTCCAACGGTCGTTAGTTACCGTTAAGTTTATATTTCGTGTTTTTAATAATTATTCGTCACTAAAACAATAATTATTAATTCATTGAAACTCATACGTAAAGTGTGCAATCCCGAAGTCTCGAGTTCGAGTCCGGTCATGATATATTAATTTATTATCCGTCAAACTAACAGCTCCCACTCGGATATAGATTAATGTAACAATGACAATGGTTAGTCTAGCATAACACGCCAATGCCCCCAGAACGATCTCGAGTATGGTTTCCTGGAAAAAACCACCTTTGATGATTCATCATCATACTTATCCTTTTGATTCTAATACTATGTTAATTTGGATATGGATTGAAGTCATTCCATAATTAACTAGTGTTTCTCGTTATTTATGATTAAGCAAGATTACCAATTCTTCTGAACGTATTCCAGATAGACCTTGGGCATGGCCATGCAAACATCTTGTTAATCCTACGAGCGGCCAAACAGTATTATACTTCAAAACAAATTTGAAGGAACCAAATCCTGTATTGACTACAAGCATAACCTATGAACTTCGCATCACCTCTGAAAATAATCCTTATAACTACCAGTTACGGATAGCGTTAGATTATCTCACAGAAAATGAGCTACATCCACAGTAGTTACCTAGTATCTCAAGTCTGAGGATAAATATTCATGATTTACTATAATGACAACATCCATAAGTACAATCATGTAGTTGGGATTTTGTCCTATATTCAATTTATCCAATATTGAATATCATGTGAATTTGGCATGTCTACGCACCAATATAATTTATATATATTATACCAAATCTCACATTTGTCTTAGTTCAATGATACTCCCATATCATTAATTGACAACGGACAATTTTAGAATAACTTAAGTTATTCATGGATTAAACATGCAAATATAGGATACAATATTTATGAATAGAAATAAACATAACACAATACTTCATTTCATTCGAATAATTATTGTTTACAATCCTTTATCCAAATACTAACCACAGATCTACATGAAACTACTAGCTAAACGAAGTCCAATGCCATCAGCAAGTCGAGTAAGCTTTTCCTTAGATAAAGCCTTCGTAAATGGATCAGCTAGATTGTTATCTGTGTGAATTTTGAGTAGATTGATTTCACCTATGTCGACTTGTTCTCGAACATAGTGATATCTTCTTGGAAAATGTCTGGCGCCCTTCATAACTCCAGGTTCATTGGCGAATGTAACTGCGGCAGAGTTGTCACAATACATATTAATAGGTAATTCAATTGACGGCATAATACCAAGCCCCGAAATGAATTTCCTGATCCAAACAGCTTCCATCGCAGCTTCCGATGCAGCAATATACTCAGCTTCTGTAACAGACATCGCAATTGTTGTCTGTTTCTTGCTCTTCCAGTCAACTGCTCCTCCATTAATAACAAAGACATAACCCGTCTGAGACTTTGTATCATCTTTATCAGTTTCAAAGGACGCATCACAGTAACCTGTAACATCAAGTTCTGCTTCTGGATTTCCCCCATACACTAGAAACATATCTTTAGTATTCCTTAAATACTTAAGAATGCTTTTAACAGCGTGCCAGTGCTTTCCACCTGGATTCTGTTGATAACGACTGGTCATATTTTGTGCAAACGCCACATCAGGTCTTGTGCATCTAACTGCATACATGATAGATCCTACTGCTGAAGCATACGGAACCTTCTTCATGATTGCAACCTCTTCAGGTGTTGAGGCACATAGTTTGCTACTTAAGCCATGTTCCACTTGCATTGGCAAATATCCTTTCTTGGAATTTTGCATATTAAATCTCTTCAATACTTTATCAATGTAAGTACTTTGACTTAATCCAATCAACCGCTTTGATCTATCTCTGTAGATCTTGATTCCAAGGATGAATGTTGCTTCTCCTAAATCCTTCATAGAAAAACATCTACCAAGATAAGCTTTAACTTCGTTTAAACTTGGTATATGATTTCCTAATATTAATATGTCATCGACATATAGGATAAGGAAAGTAACATTACTCCCACTAGCTTTCTGGTATACACATGGCTCATCAAGATTTTGACTAAATCCAAAACTTTTGATTTCTGCGTCAAATCTCTTATTCCATTGACGTGATGCTTGCTTTAATCCATAAATGGATCTTTTAAGTTTGCATACACGGTTTGGAAATTCTGGATTCACAAACCCCTCAGGCTGCGCCATATAGATGTCTTCATCTAGGCGACCATTCAAGAAGGCGGTTTTGACATCCATTTGCCATATCTCATAGTCATAGTAGGCAGCTATGGCTAAGAGAATCCTAATAGCTCTAATGTCAGCTACAGGAGAAAAGGTCTCCTCGTAGTCAACACCAAATGTTTGAGTATAGCCTTTAGCTACCAAACGAGCCTTATAGATGTGTACAATGCCATCCATGTCTGTTTTCATTTTGTAGAGCCATTTACTTCCAACTACCTTAGCATTTGGAGGTAAGTCTACTTCTTCCCAGACTTCATTGTCTTTCATGGACTGCATTTCCCCATTCATAGCACTCTGCCATTTCTCCTTTTCAGGACCATTAATGGCAGCCTTATAACTAGTAGGTTCATTAAGATCCCCTAGTATCGTTTCCTCACACTCTACGTTAAGACATAGACGTTCGGGTGCTTTCACAGTTCTTGAAGATCTGCGAATGGGTACCACTTCCACTTCAGGTGGAGGACCTAAACTTTCAGGTTCCACAGGAAGTGTGCTAGTGTTTTCAGAAGGTGATGTATCTTCATCCTCTAGATCATAAACTCTCCCACTGAATTCTTGAGATATGAGATTCTTTTCAAAGAAATCTCCATACCTAGCCACAATGACTTTATTCTCTGGTGGAAAGTAAAAGTAGTAACCCATTGTTTCCTTTGGGTATCCTACGAAGATACACTTAACAGATCTCTGTTGGAGTTTATCTGGTGAATCACGTTTAACAAACGCGTCACAACCCCAGACCTTTAAGTAAGAAAAGCTAGGAGCTTTTCCTGTCCATAATTCATATGGAGTCTTATCAACCTTCTTTGTTGGAACCATATTCAATATGCGAATAGCAGTTTCAAGGGCATAATCCCAAAAGGATAAGGGTAGAGATGTAAGATTAAACATTGATCGTACCATGTCTAGCAAAGTACGATTTCTCCTTTCAGATACACCATTTTGCTGTGGAGTATAAGGAGCCGTGAGATGTTGGACTATACCACACTCAGTTAGATAATCTTTAAACTCTTGGCTTAAATATTCACCGCCTCTATCGGATCGAAGTGCCTTAATCTTCTTACCGAGTTGTAATTCTACTTCACTTTTAAAAACCTTGAAGGTATTAAAGACTTCATGTTTATGTTTAAGTAAATAAACATAACCATAACGACTATAATCATCCGTGAAGGTTATGAAGTAAGTAGCACCACGTCTTGACACATGTCTAAGTGGACCACACACATCAGTGTGTATTAATCCAAGTAGATCTGTTGCCCTTTCCACTTGTGGTGAAAAAGGTTTCCTTGTCATCTTCCCAGATATGCAGGACTCGCATTTATCAAATGATTCATCATTGATCTTTTGTAAAAGCCCATCATGTTGCAGCTTTTGCATGCGATCCTTGCCTATATGAGCAAGACGACAGTGCCAAAGATAAGACGAATCCAAGTTAGACTTGATTCTCTTATTGTTAATGCTATACATAGAATTATTTCTATTGGACATGGAATCTTCCATATCAATTTCAAACACACCATTTATTGGAATTGCATTAAAGTAAAAAACATTATTTAAAGAAACAGAAATTCCATTATTAATAAATGTGTGAACAAAACCATTATCCAATAACAAAGAAACTGAAATGACACCCCTAATAATAGAGGGTGCAAAGTGACAATTATTCAATACTAGTATCATTCCCGAAGGTAAAACTAAATCGAAAGTCCCTATGGCTTCAACTGCTGCACGTACTCCATTTCCTACGTACAAGTATCTTTCTCCATAGGCCAGCTTCCTTGCTCCTCTAAGCCCCTGCGACGTATTACAGATGTGAGTACCACATCCTGTATCATATATCCAGGAATTATTCTTACGAGGAAAAGAAAATAACTCAATCATAAACATACCTGAAGTGCTTGCGACGTTACCAGGCATTTTACTTTTGTTGAGGCGCAACTCCTCTAGAAACAATGGACAGTTTTTCTTCCAATGACCAGGAGTGTTGCAGTGGTGACATTTAGCCAAATCCTTATTGAAATTTTCCTTCTTCTTCTGAAAAGGAGGATTTTGCTTCTTAGGCTTCTGTTGGTGATTTGCAATCTGCTTGCCTTTACCATTACCATTGCCTTTACCCTTGACGTTCGCATTATGCGGTTTGTTGGGTTTCTTGGTGATCCTACCACCCTGTATCGCCATTACAGCAGGTGTAGGTGCCTTCTTATTCAGGCTTTTCTCATAATCTATAAGCATTGCATGAACTTCACTTACTGTCTTCCCCTTGCAATGCATATTATAGTTGCGTACAAACTCACTATATAGATCCTGATTAAGGGATCGCAAAATGAGACCAATGCACACACTTTCCTGATATCCGCAACCAAGTCGCTCCAATTGATCCATATAGTATTTCATGGACAAAAAATGGGCACTCACGGATTTTCCTGCTTCCTGCTTACAATTGTGCAGAGATTCTATTAGATCATATAATTCTGCAGCAGGTGGTTTCTCAAACATTCGTCTGAGTTCATTGATCATGTCCATGGGACCAAAGTTCTCAAACCGCTTTTGCAATTGAGTATCCATCCCAGCCAACATGAGACAAGCCACATCATTGTGCTTCTCATATTCAATGTTGTATGCATCCTTTACGGCTTGTGTTGCATCATCAGCAGGTTTCTCAGGTAGAGGTTCACCAAGATAATCATATCTTCTGGCCATCCTTAACGTGATTCTTAAAGATCGATACCAGTCATTGAAATTTTCACCAGTCAACTTGTCTCGATCAATCATTTGCTTGAACGCAGAACTCATGTTGCTCATATTAGTGTTTTCAGGTGTAGCCATTTCTACAGAAAAAATTCAAAAGTTAGTACTTTCGATAATTAAATTTCAATAAAATTAAATACCCTAGGTTCATAAACATATAACCTTTTAATTTTACATTGAAATACTAGGATCCAAATTGACATAAGTTCATCACATCAGTTGATCTGCTAGTGATGACGTTATTCAATAAGGTACGGGTCGTGTCCCAATTGCCAATATTCAATTGCAATTCCTAGAATCGATGGGATTTACATATTTGCCAACCGCAGTTGCAATAATGTAAACATGTTTTATCCCCATCTTCTTATGCCTTGAGTGATCAGTTCCCACTATCAACTCAATTAAGTTAACCAATTTAAGAAACAACAAACTTACATAATGACACCACACCAGTTGATCTGCAAGTGATGAAATCATGTAATTTGTCCTTCCATTGCAATCTAGTCAGGTTACGCCCTGGCGTAGATCCAATTTCAGGTGTTTCCGTTTCATTGGATGACATATAACTTAAATTTAAGGGTAGTATTTTTTTTGATGTGTGTAATCAAAATATATGTACAATGATGTCATGCATTCATCTTGTAGCATATGTTTCATGTAAAAAAACTTTTACTCATTAGTTTCTTTACGAGCTTAAATCTCCAAACTTTTGATTGAGGCGTTGAGAAACTTACAACTTTGCCTTAAGTGCTTCGTAGTTATCATGGATGTTGGGTGAAGGCTAAAATATGACTCACAGGCGAGCGGTAAGCCAGAATGGAGGCTCACTAAGGCCGCAATTTAATGCGTAGCCAACCTTATACCCACTTTAATAGTTTGTCATAATTAGTTCCACCTTTCAACCACTTAATACAGTCGCGATCAATCAACCAAAAGTTCAAGATTTATAAGTAAGCTCAAAACAAGATTTCACCATTATTAAGTCCGTTTAATATTTTATTTCTTGAAATTACCCTTTGTTACTATCATGTTGCAAAAACATATAAAACAAAAGTAATAAAATAAAATAAACAAACAACAACAATAATGGTCATGCAAATTACAATCAATATAAAACACACTATTGATTTAATATACGATTAATAGGGTCTTCCCTAATTTTATAATTAATCAAATTTTAGTAATCTTTATACATAATATTTACTAAACCATTTATCAATTATAATAAATCGCATAAATAAGCATGAAATCAAAACAAATCATAATCCATAACAACACATGCATAGTTTGTCATGGATGCCCATATTGCACATATTATACAAATAATCATGTCAATCAAGGAACGCAACCAAACGGCATATAACAATATCCATACACATAAATTACATGCAACCTATGGTTTCTACAAGTTTTTATTACATAATTCATCAAACCCTAATTTCTTTTTAAATAAAAAAAACTTTCGACATATATATAAAATAAATTCGAAATAAAAAAAAATAAAACTAGGGTTTATGAAAAATATAAAAACATAAGAACACCAAGCATGTTATAATCAAACGATTCAATTTTATGTGTTTCGGTAATTCATTATAATGTATTAACGGCTCTTGATGCCACTGTTGGAATATATGAATAATGTAAAACATATAAACATCAAAGAGTACGCAGCGGAATAGATCAAATACAAATAATAAATTAACCGAAATATAAATGGATACATACCTCTTGATTGCTAGCAAGAACAAGAACTTATAAACCCTAGGAGAGGGCTTATATGAATCGACTAGGGCTAGTCACAAGGCAAGATCACCGTTAGCAAAAGTATGCTAACACTTCGTTCTCACACACACGTACTATAAGCGTTTCAAAGGAAATGCTAGATTCGTAGTACACGAAAAGATTAAACTATTGGTCCTATCAATCAAAGATCGATTAGACACAAAGAAAGAGATTAGAGAAGATTAGGTTGCAATGGAACCAAGGGATGATTAGAATGAATGAGAGGGGTCTCATTATATACTAATCAAGAGGCTTGGAGCAAAAGCTATCCCAAACCCTATGGGGTTATGGGTGTGGCCGGCCATGGGTTACAAAAGCCCAACCCGAACCGAACTTTCACTCTTTTCCAACTCTAGTCCTTCATGTCTCGTCCAACGGTCGTTAGTTACCGTTAAGTTTATATTTCGTGTTTTTAATAATTATTCGTCACTAAAACAATAATTATTAATTCATTGAAACTCATACGTAAAGTGTGCAATCCCGAAGTCTCGAGTTCGAGTCCGGTCATGATATATTAATTTATTATCCGTCAAACTAACAATTGGCACACTCAAATTTAGAGTGGTTTGACATTTATACCATTAGAGGGTGAAAATGAATAAAAGTGATGTGAGGGTACGTGGTGGTGAAATCGTTGGTTGCAAATGATGATATTATCTGTGTTGTTTACATTTATAATCAAGATGGATATAGTAGAATATTAGTTACGAAATGGTACGCTTCATATTTTATTTATAAATAACTAAATGGTCGTATGGCAGCACATCGTGGAGGATGGTTGTTTGAACCGAGTTTTGTCACTGTTCTATTAAAGTTAATTCATATTTTATTTTAACTATAAAAACCACTCAAGTTTTAAAATTGTTTCACTAAAGTCGTTTAAAGTTTTTTTCAACAGTAAACACCACTCAAGTTTTAATATTGTCCAACTTTAATGGTTCTCGCTTCTCCTTGTTCCTGTTACACCCCACCCCAAACATCAATTTAACTTTTCCAACAAACTTTATATACTACAAAATAATAACTAAGTTAAATAGTTATTGTTCTTTCTGTTAAACAAATGTCCAAAATTTTTACAATTTTAAAACAATATTTACACTTGAATGATTTATGTAGTGAAATTAAAGTTTGAGTAACTTTAGAAAGATAGTAATAAAATTTGAGTGGATTTTATAACTAAAACAAAATTTGAGTTACTTTAATGAAACAATATTGAAACTTAGCTATGATTTTAAGAAATTATGTTAAAATGGTACAAAAACAACACAACTATTTAATCACCCAGCCAACCTCCTCACGGTGATCTTTTATTACTTATAGTTAAGAAGATCCGTCCTTAATCGAGTGTAGACCAAACAATACAAATGAAACAGATCGTCCCCAACACGGATGCAATCCAAGAAATACAATGAAGATGATATGTTATTGTACCTATACTTATAGTTCGAGTACACTTAACTTATTTGAGAGGTTCATGGTTCATGTGCATTTGATCAACTTTTACATATGAAGATGATATGTTATTGTACCTACACTTACATGTGATTTCCATAGGTAATCACATTGATTTTTGAAAAACCCTAAGCTCAAACTTAGCTGGGTAGGTTGGTTGAAAAACTCTTTAGCAACTATAGCGATCTTGTAATTTGTTCTAGCTTTTGCTAGTTTTTATTTAAAGCCGCCGTTCAAAAAAAATCACATGTGATTTTTAATCTATAATACTTCTGGTCACAATCACATGTGATTTTTAGTATAATCACGTGTAATTTTTAGCTAATTAAACATTACATTGTTTGTTTATAATACGTTTATTACACATCACATTGTTTGTTTCGAGTACTTTTTTTTTTTTTTAATAAAAATGTTGTTTCTTAAATTGAAACATAATACACATAATAAAGAATATATCATTCAATAAAAAGAGAATTCCATATATTCAATACGTAAAATAGCTTGAAGAAATTGTAAAGGAAAACAAAAATTAAATTCAATACAAAAGCTTTGAAGCACCGATCAATGTAATATTTCGCTTTGCCTTTCAATACAACGAACAAGTTTTTTGGTATGCAAATTAGTTTTCTCTTCATAGTGTTCACATTTCTTTTCCGGCTTTCACTTTAACTTCAAGAGCTTTCTCTCTTTTATTCTTTTGTCATCGTCGTTTCGCTGTCATCCTTTCACACCACCTTTGTTTTGAGCCCTTGACGGATTTTTAAATACAATTTCTTCATGTTCTACATAAAACACTATAAAAACAAATAGAGAGCTAGTTTTCAAATTTGTTTTATCTATAAATCACGTGTGATTTATGTAAAAATCACACGTGATTTTCAATTTTTTATAAGAAAATAGAATCACATGTGATTTTACTTGCCACTGCATCTAATTTTTTATAAGAAAATAGAATCACATGTGATTTTACTTGCCACTGCATCTACCTCATATTCTAGAGCCAAATATAGATCTAAATCATGCAAATTATGATTTTTGATTTCCCCATTTTGTTCATTAACAACCTCGTTTTCTTTCAAAGTTTGTTTGTTTGACCTTTTTTTTTTTTTTTTTTGAAAGGAGAAATATTATTATAGACTCACAAAAAGTACATAGATTCTATGAGTATCAACAGACAATCCCCATGATACTCTACTTAGGCTATGTTTGGCAAAAGTTGCTGTGAGCAGTAGCAGTGAGCTTTTAGCAGTAGCTGTGAGCTGTAGCCACAGCTCACTGCTCACCGCTCACAGCTTCTTATTGAAACATTGAAAAAATGAGCTTTCCTAAAAAATAGCAAAGCTCACCGCTCTTTTGCCAAATGAACACTAAAAATCAAAAAGCTCATTGTTCACCGTTCATCACCCCAAAAAGCTCTGCGCCAAACATGGCCTTAGAATCCACACAAATAGCTAATTTTAATCAAGCATTCTAGGCCTAATTCATTATTCTAATACAATACAACATGATACAATACTATTGTCACAACTCACCATTTCAGGTCAATTCCCAAACTTTGACATTTTACTATTCATAAATCACTATTCATCAAAACACTATTCATCGTTTTACTATTCATCATTTTCGAGGTCAATTTGATATTCTGAGAAACATTTGAGAATTTTACTATTCACTAAACACTATTCATTGCCGGAAAAGTTTTCACTATTCACTTGCATTACTCATTTCATCGTAAATTTAGTTTACGGGTATTAAAATTCGCGTAACCATATTGGTTCAGGTGCGAATTCATGCATTATCAGTAAGGACGTTTCATACGGACTAGAGACAGTCTGCATATCATCATAACAGCATTTTCATGTTATACCACTCTTAGGATTTTCAAATTTATATATTTGATACATTTAACGTTTTCCTTATAATTATTTATAAATAAACGTTAACACCCGGTTTATAAAAACGACGAATATATCTAAATATTCCCACAATGGTCCCGACATATTTTTATATCCATTTTATCATCATAAAAGTTATAACATTCATTTACCCAGTATTTTGGAAATTTATTTTATTTATAATGTGAGTTTATAAATATTACGACGGTTTTCGTGAAAACTAAACAATAATCACCCGAACACTCAATACTTGTACCCAACGTATTTTTAACATTTTTATGACTTTATTAAGTCCCGACTAACTTGTTAAAATTTATTCCTCGCAAACCCGGTACTCAATGATAACTAAAAACTAACTACGATTACCTAAATTTAACACCTAAAAACCTATACTTATACTACAAATCATCCACTAACTATCCTAAATAAATCAAAGTCCATATTATGGCTTATGAACCCTTTGAAAATCAGCCATGAACCCCCCCCCCCCCCCCCCTTGACCTTATGCATATATGAAATCTTATTATACTATAAACCTTACATAAATATCTTTACAAACCTCTAAAAACATAACACTTATACTTTTTGAGAATCAAAGTTCATTTTTCTCATCTCTTTCACCATAACCCACGACCTCACCCAAGATCCATGATCAAGTGATTATTTTCCAAAGTTTAAAGCTACAAAGTTGTTCCTTTTGTCATTCTAATCAAGAATCTTACAACAAAAACACAAGTAACACAAGGTTTCTCATCATCTAATCACCCATTATTTCAAAGTGAGTTATCAACTTTATTTTCATGATTTCATCTAATTAATACTTGTATCTTATGGTTTTCATGCTTAATTTCATGTACAAGTTAGCTATACCACATTATTTTTGTTAACTTTTTGAACATACAAACCCTAGATTTTGATTTAGGTGTTCCTTTGTTAAATTAACATGATTACTAGTGATTAGGAACCCATGGCACCCTAAGAAGGTGTATGGTAGGATTAGTATAGCTTTGTGGTGTTTGCAAGAGATTTGGTTGAAGTAGAAACTAGTTTTGAACATGAAAAATGGATTTGTAACAATTATTTATACATTCTGTCCCATTTTTGTAAATCCAGGAAAATCAGTAAACATAAAGGAAACTTTGGCAAAATTTTTAGAAAATACTTTCAAAAACGAATCCGTAGGCGAAAGAACGGATTAAAAAGAGTTTATAACGAAGAAGTTATGATTTTTGCAAGTTTATTGACGAAAAGTATATTTTCTGAAAATACATGCTGTTGGACGTTTTTCGTCGGACAAAAAGAGGCTTTAGACGTAATCCGGAGGAGCCAAGCTTTCCAAAATATACTACTACATACTAAGACGTAACCGTGGATATAAAGAACAAGTAAAACGGACTTATAACGACAAAGATATTCACGTTTCAATATCGGCAAAACTTATATTGTTTTGACAGCTTTTGGTAAAATAATAACACTAAAACAACGTAGTAACTCTAGATTTCTAGAAATAATACCAAGTACCCAAATTCATAACTAATGAAGTATTAGTGATTACAAGTATATTTTTATCACTACAAGGCGTTATTTCAAGTATTTCAAACCGAGGATTTCAACACTAACATTGATACAAACGATATATATATATATATATATATATATATATATATATATATATATATATATATATACACACACATTTCAACTAGTTTTATTTTTCTAGTTGCCTTATTTTCCTAAGTCTTGGAAAATGTATATTTTTGATAACAACAAGTATTTTCCAAAGAGTAGAGTGGTATAGGAAACATGTGCATGGACATTCATAACATCATTTTGTGATCTAAAGTAGATCGTTCATCATTCATATTAGGTTGCGGCAGCTAATCGTTCATTGTTGTTCATTACACTTCATCATACAGTATCATCAGTTTAAGGTGAGTTTTCATAGCCCCGTTTTCAATACAATATTTTGATTTCAAATCCCACGGGGGGAATACATTGCATCAATTATTTTAGTACGAGCCCAAGTACCAAAACATATGTACATTGCTTAATTGCCTTACCAACCTGTTAAAGTCCCCTATTTATTATCATGGACCGTTAATTTGCCGATTAAGCGAGAGTGAGTGGATAGATCTATCGAGGGTGACGCCTCCATCCGTGGTAGTTATTACCAACAGTAAGCGGATGCATTTCATTCTGACATTTTGGGAGTGTTCTGGTAAAACATTCGGGAGGGGCATAAAATTTCATCAGTCATAGCTTCGGGGTCATGAGCTTAAGGTCTATTGTACTATTTTACTTGATTTTTATCTTGCACTTATACTTGTGGTGGCCGTACATCATTACATTTTATAAACCTATGGAATTCACCAACATTCGTGTTGACGTTTTAGCAATGTATTTCAGGTTATTAAGGTAGCTCATGTGACATGCATTTGGACCTTCATGGAGTCGCGGGTCGATGCATCTCACCATTATTTCATGCACTTATGTAAACGTTTGATCTAGTAGGACTTGTTTTCATAAACATGCAACACCTTTTGGGGACCTCATATTGTAAACTCTGGATTATTTCAATGATCAAACGAAGTATTTTCCAAACGACACTTTAAGTAGTTCAATGTAACTGTAACTGTGATGCTATGAAAGACACCCCCAGGTATTCCATTCCGCTGCAAGTCAGTTAAATTGGGGGTGTGAAAACTATATTCAACTATATACTTTTTTTTGCTATACATTGACTTTGATTCTCTTTAGTTTCACATTCCATTTTGCTTCAACTTCTGCAACTTCATTATAATCTCTCACTATGAAACTCATCATTCTCATCTTAATGGTTTCAATGATAATCTGAATTAGATCCTCATTAGTCCTTTCAACTTTCTGAAAAAGCCTATTGTTCCTTTCCTGCCACACAAAGTATACTGCTGCTCCAATAACAAGCCTTCTAAGAATGCTCCAAATGTTTCTATTAGCGGTCAACTTGGCAAATTCCTCTATAATAATCTTCCAGTTGTAAGAGAACTTTCTATCAAGCATTTTCTGCATCTTTTCCCAAATGACTCTAGAATAGGTACACTGAAAGAATAGATGTTCATGGGAGTCAAGACATTGTTTACATAATGCACATTCCATGTAGTTATTTGGATTCTAGTTTGCAATCTTATCCTGTGTCATCAATCTCTCCTGAATAGCCATCCATAGGACAAAAGTGTGCTTTGGTATACTTTGTGGAAACCATATCATTGATCTCCATGCCGCTTTCTGCCTTGTATAGTTCAAATCCTGCCAAACAGTCTTTGTAGAGAACTTAGTCCTATGTCCTGTTCTTGTCACCCAAACAACTTCATCACTTGCATCATCAATTAAACTTGGGATCCGTAAGGTGCTAAGTAAAGGAAACTTAGAATTCCAATCAACTGGCCAGCACCAGTTACCATGCAAAATCAGGCTAGCAACATTACAGTCCTTACTTAACCTTGCATCATAAATTTCCCTTGCTGATATGAAATCACATAGAGGTCCCCCTGTGCACAACTTATCATACCATGCTGATGCAGTTTTTCCATTACTAAGTTTGTAACAGATATGATGCCTAATCTTATATCTTAGCTTCAATATGTTCCTCCATCCACTGCTACAATTATTCTCATAGGGTATCTCCCAAACACTTATTCCTTTTTGTTTTTCCACATTAATCCACTTAACCCATAGTGTGTCCTTCTTAGCAGCCACATTTCACAGATGCTTCATAAAAAGAACTTCATTCCAAATCTGTAAGTTTTTAAGACCTAGTCCACCCAGATCCTTAGGCCTAGAAATATTATCCCAAGAAATTTTAGCCTTTCCTTTAACCAATTCTCCCTGACACCATAGAAAACCTTTCAATATTCTATTAATCTCCTCAATGACTATCCTTGGTAGAATGAATACAGAAGCCCAATACACTTGCATCGAAGAAAAAATTGAAGCTATTAATTGAAGTCTGCCAGCATTTGATAAAGATTTGTTCCTCCAATCATGAGTTCTGTTTCTGACTTTCTCAATTAATGGCTGACAATCTGAAACACTAAGCTGCTTTGTTATCAGTGGCACACCCAAGTATCTAACAGGTAATTTTCCTATAGAGAAAGGAAGAACCTGAGTAATTGCTGTTTGCTCAGGCACAGACAATCCACCAAAAAATATTGTACTCTTCTGCATGTTCACTTTTAACCCAGAATACAAACTAAATTCCTCCAAAGTTTTTTTAATCACTCTTACAGAATTACTGTGGACGTATAGTCCGGACTGGGCCAGGAATTGGCCAGGCCCGGCAGACAGCGGCCCACTCTACGTCTAAACCCTATTCCATGCCCTATAAATACATGGCTGGAATTCCCTTCTGGACAACAGGTTACTCTAAACCTAACTCTTGTATGCTATATCACATCAATACTAACTTGACCGTCGGAGGTGGATCCCGGGGCTACTGCCTCGGGTCCACTCTTGATGGGTTATCTTTGTTAGCATTAAAATATATATATAGAAGTGATGGTCATTCTCATATTGTAACTTTGTGTCGTTTGTTAAGATTAGTAATAATTTAGTCATTGGGCTTTGGACTTGGCAAGCTAATATGTTATGTGCTATGTTTCATAAGCCTTGTTATCCAATCATGTAACCAAGTCCAAGCCCAAGCCCATGGAAAGCCTCTTAAGGCATCATGTTAAGAACTACATAAAAACCTCAAAGGCTCATTTGAGGTGAGTGCTTGTGTGTGTATTGTGTGTGTTTTTTAATAAAAGTTATCTTCATCTTTATCTCTATTTTTACAATAGTTAACGCCACACATATATGTCATCAAGTCACCATCTTTACTTCATCTAGTGCTATATTGTTATTAAAGTTGATATATCTAAGGTCCTACAAGTGGTATCAATCGCCAAACAATGATTTAGGAGTGTTTTTATCAAGTTTTTGTTAAAAAGTTACACTTTTCATTCATTTGTGTATTTTTTTTCAAAAAGTTTTGATTTTTACAAGTTTTGGTGCTAAAGTTGTTGTTTTTTATTGAAGTTATAGTGATTCTAAGTGTTTTGGGAAAGATTTGATCAAAAGAAACAAGTGGAAAAAGTGGTTTTGGTTGAAAAAATCGGATTTTTCACGTTTTCTGGTCATCTTACGCGTAACTTGGGTGAATAGTACGATTTCTTAGCTGTCTACAGTACTGTTTACGCATAAGATTAAGTCAAAACCCCTTTCCTACGCTTAAGGTTAGTCAAAACCCTCTTCTTAAGCATAAGTTCACTTTCCTACGCATAAGATTGATTTTCTACGCAAAAGGTTGGAAGTCTACGCATAAGATTGAGATCCTACGCTTAAAATCCTATGCTTAAGTCTGTTCCTACGCATAAGGCTACATTCTACGCTTAAGTTGGATTCTACGCATAAGTTTTCTACGCAAAAGATCCTACGCATAAGTTTTCTTCAACGATCAGAGATTACTCAGTACTTCCCTGACCAGGATAAGTTTGTGGAATACTTCGACACGGGATATCTTTCAAGCTTGGACAAGTTTGAGAGATCAATTTGTTTACGCATAAACTCTAAGTTTACGCGTAAAATCAAAGTCTACGCATAAACAATATTGTTTACGCATAACTTTAGATCTTACGCATAACTTAAAGGTTACGCATAACATCTTACGCGTAAGATTATTCTAGGTTTACGCGTAAAATCAAGCTTTACGCGTAAGAATTTGTCTTTTTGACAACCAAACTTCAAACGGCCATAACTTTTGAACCGTAACTCCGTTTTCGACGAATCAGCTGTCAAAACGACCGTAAGACCGAGAAGAAGGACACGTTGAATCATCTAAAGATCATTCAAGCCAAGTTTCGAGGCCTAAAAACGCTCCGGGAAGAAGTTATTGACGTTTTAAGGTTTTAGATCAAATTTTTCACCATAAAAACTTGCATCAACTTACACTAAACACAACTCCTACTTCGTTGTAACGATCCAAGAATCAACTTTATCAATCTACACCTCATCAATGGCAACTCAGCAAGATATTCATGCAGCCGGTGCGAAAAACCGACCTCCAATGCTTGAAAAAGGTGGATATCTCCCATGGACAAGCCGCATGCTTCGTTACATCAAAACAAAGCCTGATGGTAAATTAATGATCAACTCCATTACAAATGGTCCATTTATGCCAAGACAAGTTCAAATTGAAGGCAATCCAAATACAACACCTCCTACTCAACCATTCGTGCGTGAACAAACAAAAGCAGATTACACAGATGAAGACAAGAAGCAGATCGCCGCAGATGATATGGCAATGCATTTAATCCAACTTGGATTACCACGGGAGATCTTTGCTGCGGTCGACAATTGTGAAACTGCTTATGCTATGTGGGAACGTGTTAGAAGGATATGTCATGGAACAGAGATTGGACAACAAGACGTTGAGAACAAACTTCTTACTAAATGGGAGAACTTTACATCCACTGAAGGTGAACAGATTGAATCTTACTACTCAAGGTTTTGCACTTTGATGAATGAGTTAATCAGAAACAAGTTGACACCTCGAACAATTGCAACAAACATCAAATTCATCAATAATCTTCCAGAAGAATGGGGTCGTTATGTTACAATTGTCAATCAAACAAAGGACTTACATAAGGTGAATTATGATCAACTCTATGACTTTTTGAAGCAAAACCATGCTGAGGCTAATGAAGTAAGGAAAGAAAGATTGGCAAAGAATCATGATCCTCTTGCATTAATTGCTACTACACCAACACCGCTACCAGTGAACACACAACAACCATCATTATCTTCCACTCACAACTACATGCAACCATCATACATTCAACAACCAACACCGGTCTACCAACAACAGTTCTACCCACAGCAACAAGAACATGTTATTCCACAACAGCAATACCAACAATTCCAAGAACCAGAATTCACTGAAAATGATGAAGCTACTGCTGCATTAACCCAAGCGTTTGCTTTTCTGTCAAAGGCATTCCAAGGACGCTATTCTACACCAACTAACAACAACCAAAGGATTTCATCGAACACTCGCAACAAGCAGATTGCTCAGCCGAGTTTCAATATGGGTAATGGAGGCCAAATGGTTGGAGTTTATGGGAATCAGTAAGGATATGCTACTGGATTTAATACGGGCAATCAGAATATGCAGAATGCAGGTCAGAATGCAGGGAATTAGTTGGGTCAGTTTGTTGGAAATCAGAGGGGTCGGAATGTTGGTAATCAGGCAATGGGTAATCAGAATAGAAATGTTGCAGCTCCAGTAGTTGGGAATTTGGGAAATGTGAATCAGGGTAATCCGGTAAAGTGTTTCAACTGTCAGGGTGTAGGTCATATGGCAAGGAACTGTCCTACTAAGCCGAACAAGAAAGATCTAGAGTACTTGCAGAAAGCAGTAATGTTGGCACAAAAGGTTCAGGCAGGGTTTCAGTTGAACGCAGAGGAGAATGATTTTATGGCTCTTATGGATGACATGGAAGATAGAGAGGATATCGATGCGAACTGCATATTTATGGCGAATCTTCAGGAAGCTAAGTATGACACGGATTCTGACACACTTCCTGTTTATGACACCAATGCACCATCTGAGGTATCAAACTTCAACACATGTCACAATAATGATATATTTGATATGTCTCCTCATGAGGAACAGCATTCTGAGAAGCAAGCATACAATTATGATACATATCTAGACACGCCAAGTAGTAGCAATACTTCTTTAGCAACTCCAGATGTGAATCATAATAGAGGCTTCGTTTCACAGCATGCTGAGAATGATGAGGAAACACGTGCTTTATTTGAATCCTTATTGAATAATTGTCGTATTGAAATTGAGAATGTGCAAAAGGTCAATCGCGATATTAAGGCCGCGAATGTAAAATTGACCACTGAGCTTGAGAGTTACAAGGAAAACGTTAAAGCTTTTGAATTTCATAACAAAAGATTATCTGAATTAGAAACTGGTTATCAAAATTCTGTTTCAAGGGAAAAACAATTGCAACTCAAGTTTGATACACTTGATGTTAATTCTTTCAAAAAGATAAAATCTTTAAACGCGGAAATCTCTGTATTACAAAACCAACTTTCTAAACAAAAAATAGCTTATACCTATCTTGAAAAAGAAAGGGATGAGTTGAAAAAGGACTTTGCAAAGAAAGAAGACAAACTTTTGGAAGAAATCGTAGAGTCAGAACACATGATTGCTCATTTAGAAGAATTAGTGGTTAAGTCAGGTTAGTCAAGTCAAACAATGAAAATGATTTCAAATCAAACTAATCCGATTTACCATACGAAACATAAAATGGCTCCAGGTAACAACACCCCTTGTAATCTCAAGAAAGCTCAGCAAGAACATAATGTTTTGTATAATGGTAATGTGATTTACACCAAACATGATCCTCCCGTCGTTCGGGATTCTGTGCAAACGATAGAACATGTCGAAGAGAGCATAAATAAAATGAAACAAAAGGATTTGAAACCCATTGATTACAACAAATTGAACAAACTTTCGGGAATTACTTTTGTTCCACAAAAAGAACCATCTGTGTTTTCCATAAAACGACCATTCTCAAAAATGTTTTCTAAGAAAGTAATTGTTTCCAAATCTCTTTCAAAAATGGAACAAATGTCTTCTAACAAAACTTTTAATACAAGTGAGGCTAGAGACATTCTGGATGACGTTAAAAAGAGAATTCAAGAACTTCAAAATATTGTTAATTCTAAAACTACAATCAATATTAACAACTGGCATTCCAGTTTTCATATTGAGCAGAAAAAGGTTTTTGAAAACGAAATTACTATCCCACTGAATAACATCAGTGCGAGGGTAATCCATTTTGAACAAGCTTTCTTAAAAGAAACGACCGACTTTGTCAAGGACCACAAATCCCTGGTAAACGAAGCTAATGAAACTCGTGAAAACATGAATGTGTTGGAAAACCTAAATGATTCTCTCTTCGAAGCTGTTATGACTACTGACATTATGTCCTTTATTTTACAAAAATATTCTGTTCAAGACGATGAAAGACTAAGAGCTGAGACCTCCGACATTGTTTCCAAATATGAAAATGCTCTTATAAAGCTTGAAAAAGAAAATGTCTCATATTTTAAACAACTTGACCGAAAAAAGGAAGAATGCAAGTATGACAAATTGTCGTATGAGCGTGCCTTAAAGAATATGAAAGAGCAAAATGATCTTTTGAGGGCTCAGCTTGAAAGTCAAAAAGGGAAGGGTGAGGAAACTAAGTTTGCAAAACCGTCGACTTCGGAGAAACCAAATGTTTCAAACACGGTTCAAAAACTAAAGATGTCAATTTCAAGGTTTTCTCCAAAAGTCGATGAGAAAAAGAATTTGACAAAACCAGTCACTCCAACACCCTTGCCCAAGAAAACTGAAAATGAAAAGATTGTTGATAAAGGAAAAGCGGTTGTCGAAACACCAAAAGTGATAGCACCTGGCCTTTTTAGGATTAGTCCCACTAATGCGTCTGCCTCCACTTCTAAGACAAATGCGTGCAAAAAGGATAAGTCTAAAGAGTCTAGTGATGCTAAAAAGGACAACAATATAAATCCTAATGTATGTGCCTTACCTTCTACAAAATTAGAAAGCACCTCTAAGAGCAGCAGACTAAAGCCTAGGCGCAATACAAGGAACAATAGAGTCTCGTATGCCTCTACGAGTAGTAGCAAGAATAAAGTTGAAGAAGTAGAAGAACACCCTAGGAATTTATCTCTTTGTAATAAGAAACATGATTCATCTAAATGTAATGTCGAAAGTACTGGTTCTAATGCATGTAATGACTTTGTTTGTTTAATATGCAAGAAATGTTTAATCAATGATGTTCATGATGAATGTGTTTCTAAGAATGTGAATGTTACGCCTGAACAGAAGAATGTTCCAAAAAGACTTAGTGCTAGATCTAGATCTATAGAAAGATTAGTTGCACGCTTTAGGTCTACCACTATTAGTCGAATGCCTAGGAACTACCTTAAGTTTTGTATGTAGATTCCAACGGGTAGAGAGTTCACTCTTCAGAACGGCAAATTAGAAATAGCTCAAGCTAAACAAGTGGAAACTGTCTATGAGTGTGATTTAGAATGTACCCCTAACCCCATGGAACCAAATTCAAAACGGTGTCCAAATACAAACTCTTCTGTTCTTGGCAAGTTATCGAAATATGTCTTTGGATCGTTGACTCGGGTTGCTCCAAGCACATGACCGGGAATTTAAAGCTGCTGATCAACTTCGTCTGGAAATTCATGGGAACTGTACAATTTGGAAATGATCATGTAGCAGCTTGTTGGATCGTGTACACCTTGAACTTGTGTTAATAATGATACTTTGAGTAATACCACTAAGTATGCGGAATCTACTTAATGATACTTAGAAGATTGATTGTAAATGAAACAATTGTATGTATGAACAATGTATGTAACAAAACAAATAGCTCCAATATTATTAATGATAATAATACGAGTGATCTATGATATCACTAGGGTTACACCTTGAAGCTCTTAAGAAAACGTATTAGAAAGATATGTTCTAACAATAACCTAGGATCTCCTTTTATACAACAAGGAGTCCTCTTGTACAAGATAAGTATAATACTAATAGAATAAGATATACACAATATCTTTTCTATGTTTATCAAAGCGCGTTTCTCTAACAGTTATCATGCAAGCAGTGGTAATGTTTGTTCTTGCAGTGGTAATGAGTTTCCACTGCAAGTACAATCTTCTGCAGTTGTAATATCTTCACTAGCCGTGGTAACTGATAGAATAATTCCCAACAATCCTCCCCTAAACTTATGATTTATAAGTAAATCAACAAGTTTCTTCAAGTATACAATAATCCTGAGAATATGGGAATTCTTCCAAACACTTATCTTGTTTTTCTCAACACTTTATCAGCTCTTGCATATTGATCTTGAATCTTCTGAATCAAAGCTCTAATCTTTTCATTATCTGCATAAACTCTTAACTTTGATTTTAACATTGCAGAAAGAGTTTTAGCTCTAAGTGGATATTCCTTCTCAGCAAACATAAACACATCCATTTTATCTGTTGTAGAAACATGATGAATCTCACATTGATCATAATAAGTCCATGTAAGATTCAATTCTGATGAATCAAACTTCCAATACTTATCATTAAGATCTGGTTCATATAATCTTCTTAAATCAACCCAGAGCTGCATTTCTTTCATATCTTTGAGAGTATCAGCCTTGAATCTTTCATTAACAAGCTTCCAAAGAGTATCAAGATCATCTCTGTCACATGCTTTAAGAAGATCTTCAAACTGAATGAATGATGAAGATTCTCCTCCCAGTCTTATAATTTTCCAAGTAGAAGCAAAATTCTTTGCTGTGTACACTTCCCAATCAATAATCTGATGTTTTGTTTGTAAAGGATCTGGGTAGAAATCTTCTTATTCATTAATGATAATTGTACTTTGTAGATCTTCTACACATTTCTCAGATTGAGATTCTTTCTCTTGAGGAACTTTCACTCTTTTTGTGATATGATCTTCAACTGTTGAAGCTTTCCTTTTACTTTGTTTAAATCTTTCAACTTCTTCAAAATCAATAGGTCTGAAGCTACTATCTTGCCTTTTAGTTCTGTAGTAGATGCCTTCAATTCTTTCATGAGACATACCTTTGAAATCAGCCATCTTCCTATTTCCAACATGACAGCAAAATACTTTCATCTCATGAATGATCTGTGCCTTTGTAGGTTGTCTCTGTTTCTTTTGACCTTTTCTGACTTTACCAATAATTTCATCCAGTGCTTGTTGATTCTTCATCTGAATGAAATCTGCCAATTGAGCTGTTATTTGTTCTTCTGTCAAAGTCTTGTTAGCAACAAGCTCAATAGCTTTCTTCTTTACAACTGGATCATGCTTAATCATATGCTCAATCTCTTCATCTGATGGCACATATGAGAACATAGGAGGTTTCTCATGTAAGATGGTTGGTGAAACCACTGAGAGTGGTTGTGCCATTACTGCTTCAAGTTTACCTAACCTCTGTGCTTCCATAAAACTAGCAACATCATTCTCCTTTTGCTGTTTCATATTTTCTTTCTCTGCAGCTTCAAGTTGTTCTGCCAATCTTGCATCAAAATCAATTTGAGCTTGATCTTTCTTGGAACTTATCCTTGTTGGCACTAGTTCTGCACCAAACATAATTGCTTTACCTTTGACTGATCTTTTTCTGGCAGCTTCTTCCTCTGCAGTGGTAACTAATGGAACATCAGTGGTAACATTCTCACTTGCAGTGGAAATTATTTGATCAGTGGTAACATGTTCTGCTTCAGTGGAAACTTGTTGAGTAGTTCCAAGAACATTAGTATCAACAACCATAGCTTCAACTTGAACTTGTGGTAACTGGTAGAATAATTCCCAACAATCCTCCCCTCAATCTCAGCTACATCATCTTTTGCTTGAGCATTTTCAGAATCATTGAGCTCAGCAATCATATCATCAAAATTAGTACTCCTTCCCTTAATCTCTGCATCTGTTTTCCTCCCCTGTTTGGAAGAAGTTCCCAAACCATAACCAGGACCTGCAGAAAGGTCATCATGTGATGATGATGGAGAAGAAACTACAGCTTGAATATGTCTTTTCTTCTTGAGATCCACAACTTCATCCTGTAACTTTTGAATCTCAGCCTTCAATAGATTCAACTCTGTGGCATGTTGTACTTTGGTCTGTGCCAGATCTTTCTCCAGAGTTTGAACCTGTTTGACTAATTTGGTACATAATTCCATCAATTCATTTTGTTGCACACTGCCTTCATCACTTCCAACTGTGTAACCTGCTGGGAGAGGTGAATCATAAGGCATTGATCCAGGCTCTTCTCTAGTTGGACTAGATTGAAGCCTTGAACCACCACTGCTTGTTCCTAAACCAGAAAGGTCAGCAACATGCAATGTTGTCATGGAAGGAGTTGGCTGTTTTTGCCTCCTTTCATATGTGTGAGTGACAGCAGGGATATGTTGAATTTGTGGAACAATAATAGTGGGTGTGTGATGGGATACAACTGGAATTGTTGCATCTTCACCCTGTACCTGTGAAATCTTTGCAAGCATGTTTGGTAAAAGAGGATGAATCACTCCATCCCAAAAATCTGAAGCCTTACACATGTTTTGAAATACTTTTGGCTTAAGACATGGAGTGTCATAAATCCTATTATGATTTTGCAGTTGAAATTCATTTAACACTGCTTGCACAAACCTTGGATACATCAAAAATTTGTATGAACTTGTTACATTGCCTTTCATGTTATTAAATATAAACCTTGAAAAATTGAAAGTCCTATCAGAAACCAAGCAAACTAAAGGGTAAGCCATGGTTGATCCAAATTGTTCATAAGAAGTTTTCTTAGGACTTAGACAATGCAACAGAGTGTGTATCAAAAATCTCCAATGGGGACAAAAACATCCTTTCTTAAAAGTTACTTTTTGGTCAGATGTATCATACCCCATCAAAGCAATGTAGTTGAATATGTCTGAATTAGGTAATGTGATGATACCATTAAGATCATCTAATTGGAGAATTCTCCTTAAAGACGATTCAGTAACATCAATAGTTACCCCATCCACTGTGGCTCTAAGAACTTCCACAGATTCATGTATGTCCCCCTGTTCAAGTGTTATGGACTCCACAGAGTTCCAGAACTGTTTGATTTGAGAAACAAAGATTGTGGGATTCATAGTTAAGGCATACCTTATATGAGTTGTGTTTAGGAAATCAACAATCTGATGAAAAATAGGTCCACTTTTGTCGTTTGACTTTTGTAGATAAGCCACTTGATTGTGTTCATCTGCAAACTTGAGAGACACCATGATTTTGTGATTTGAGAGATAAAAGTGTTAGTAATCGTGAATAAGAAGCAATCCGTATAAAATCAATTTATACTAACAGGGTTTTGAGAAAAACGCGTATGGTGAATTATCTTTAGAAAAGAATAAATAAAATTTGGTAAGTAGATAATTCCCAAAAATTTTACCCTATTAATAAGGGAAGACAGTTATATTTGCAACGGCTAGTAAAAATAAGATTACTGACACAGTTGTAACGGCTAGTTCACCAGTGGTAACATTTACACTTTCAGTGGAAATGGTGAACTTGCAGTGGTAAAAATCAACAAAATTTCAAAGAGCAGTGGTAAGTAAAACTTGTAAAATTTTACTACTCTTATCATAGTTTTTAGCAAACTATCAGCTATCAACGGATTTGAGAAGTCTTTACCAAAAGCCGTTTGCTCTTGGACTAGCTGATTCTTATGTGGGTTAGACATGGTGAATCAATAACCATTTGTTGTGTGTCAAGATACACACCTTATTACTCCAATGATATAGGTTGTGTACTACTACACAAAATAAGTCTCATCTTAACCCACAAAGATTAACCCAAGTAACTTTTTAACCAAGTTACTATACACAAAAATATCTTCTCAAAAGTCAAACCACAGTTACTTCTCAAACCAACCAAAACAGATGAAAATAAATAACCTTCATTAATTAGCATAACATCTAACCTTGGCTTATTTAATCACCTCCAAACACCATATCTCAGTCACCAATAATCTCTCAAACCCTAATATCCCAATCAACCCAATTTTCTCCCAAAACCATGTCATCAAACCCTGAAACCTCTGATCAATACTCTTCTTTACCAACATCAGAAGAAGATTTACCACCATATCCATGGGGACTTGAAGATTCTGACTATAAGAGAGAGATGGAGAAACGATGGGATGTGCAAGAAAAACAATGGAATGCACACATAAAGGGTGAATCAAGCCATGATCCGAATCCTGCAGAGAGAGAGCTTGTTTCTCCCTTCATCTGGACATCTGATGAAGAATCTTCAGAGGAAGAGAATGAAGATCCAACCTTTCTTCCTCCTTCCACGCCAGAGAGATCCCAACCAAGATCAAGTAAGAGAGATCCATTTCTCCCAACATCATCAACCTTGGTGTTGGATCTTCCAGCTCCAGAACCTGGTCTTCTGCATCAAGAACATATTGGACAGAGCAAGAAAGCTCAGATCACACATAAGGGAAAGGAGAAGCAGAAGTAAATGATTGAGGAATGTTGCCAAGGAACAAAGTTCTTGAGTATTTTCTTGACTTTGTTACTTGAGCATCTTCACAGTCTTCCTTCTCTTCTTTTTCCATTTTCATCTTCAGCTTCAGCATTGTACTTGTCATAGCTTCAAGTATTATGTAATAATTGATAGAAGCTAGTAGTTCTCAATTAGCCAAATGTTTTAGGAATGGTCTTTGTAATGCAGTTGGAACTTTGAATGTAAGTTGTAACTTGTGTCTTTGAATGAATGAAAAGATCTTCTTTAATTAATCAATATTGTAAGACCTTCAGCTTATTTGACCACATTCCTTTGGCTACCACTCTTGGTGACTTAAACACACTACTTGTAATCTCTTAACATTTGCAGAACAGACATATACTAAACAACTTGCAAACATATTGGTGAATCACTGTAAAACTCAGAAAGTATTATCAAGTCATTCATAACCATTAATAGTCTTTGACTGTCCCTGCACTCAACATAAAACAATTAGTACCTTTTGGGGACCCAAGCCACAAATGACTTGGATCTGCCTCGTGTATCAATATAATTGTATCTATCAAAGGTCATTGATACACCATTGGGATTGTTTGAGGTTGTTCCTTTTGGTTTCCATTCCCAACGAGCTGAGGCCTTAACAGCTTTTCCCAAGTTTACCCTTTTCTTATAGACATCAGTGGAAACATTTGGTCTTGCAGTGGTAACTGCATGCCTAGCAGTGGAAACTGCTGGATTAGAAAAATTGGGTCTCCACATGTGATTCTTGTGATCATTCTTTTCAAAATAAGTCTTTTTCCCTGTTTGATAAGATTTAACAAAAGAAGTGACAGGGGACTTAGGATAAACTCTGTTTTTACTACTGGCAGTTGTAACTGCTGGTCTAGCAGTGGAAATTTGTTTGATGCCAGTGGTAAGCATAACAGACCTGGGAACCATCTTGCTTAGGGGATTTGGGTGAGTTATTTTATTAGAATTATGTCCATTCACCCTAGTATTCACAAATACTTCCCTTCTTCCCATGTGGTAGGTACAGTCTTTAGCTAAATGGTCAAAGCTACCACATATATGACAAGCCTTATTGTTGAACACAAAGTCACTACCAAACTGCCTAGTTTTAACATGATTCCAACTTCTCATGTTCCCTCTAGGAGATGTAGACCTATCCCTGTACATCTCAGCATACCTAGTAGTAGGCCTAGTGTGATTTGTTTGTGTCCTAGGCTTCTCTTTGATAACTTCAGGAATACTTTTTCTTTCCTCTACTTTAACATTTTCAGGAACACTAGATTTAGACTCAACATTCAAACATTCATCTTTAAGAGATGAGTCACTAGCACTATCAAAAATCTCAACCTCAACCTGAACCTTTTCAGTTTCAACTGGTTTAACAAATTTTGGTCCATAGGTCATGGGTTGATCCTGAAACTCTTTTAAGCCTGTGTGAGCTAGGTCAATGCCAGGAGGTGCTGGAACACCTCTTAGAGGTGGTGGAACAGATTTGTATCCAAGACCTGATTTAGCTTTGCTCACAACTTGGGCTTCCCAAATTTTGTCAATGCTCTTGGATTGATGGTCTAGTGTTTGCTTAGTTATCTGAATATTCTCACTAGCCTTTTTAACTTTTTCAATCTCTTCCCTAAGAGCTTTATTTACTTCAACATAAAAATCTAAGTCTCTTTTTAAAACAGCTATGTCATCACTGAACTTAGATTCATTAGCCCTATAATGCTCTATCTGTTTTTCTAAAACACCTAGACCTCTTTTATGATTTGCTAAATTATAATTAGTATGATGTAAATCTAGCATCAGTTCATCATATTTTGTTTTAGAGATCTCTAACTCTTTTACAGCCTTACAGTTTTTAGAACAAGCATTATCAGTATGTACCTCAGTGTCTGAAAAAGCCATGAGTGCATGCTCAGTAGCAAGCATTGCAGATTCTGAATCATCTTCTCCATCCTGAGTCATAAAGCTCCAATCAAAGCTCACTCCATCAATAGCCAATAGCACCTTTGGCTCTTCTGTTGTAGGTTCTTTGTTCTTATCCTTCTTGTACCAAGTTGACTTGTTGTCAGTTTTCCTTGGTTTTCTACATTCTCTAGCAAAGTGCCCCTTCTTGTGACAATTATAGCACTCCACCTTCTTTTTATCAAAACCTACAGTCTCATCACCACTTATATGTATCTTTCTCCCTGTCTTCTTCCAGAACTTCTTTGATCTTAAGCTTAGTAATGCCACCTGCCATTTAATGTCCATCTCCTCCATATCATCTTCATCAATTTGATCCAAATCCTCATGATTGAGAATTGAACCACCCACATGGCTTGATATAAAGGCATAGAAAGTAGCATCACTTAGTCCTGCAATCTGTTTCTTTGAGCTCCTAGTGGAAACATTTCCATTACCAGTGGAAACAATCATGTTTCCACTGTCATCATCACTATCACTTTCATCATCTGAACTATCATTACCTGATGATGATATGAGTGCTACACTTGCAGAACTTGTTCTTAACTTGCCAGCTTTCTTTAATCTTTGTTCAATAACTTTGAAGTTATTGTACACATCATTAAGCTTCATGGTCTCAAGATCTGACTTATCTTTCCAAACAGCAACATTGGTATCAAACTCAGAAGGTAAGCTTCTTAGAAATTTAAGATTGAGGTCTTCCTTTTCCACCTCAATTCCAAAAGCAGTGAGCTGAGTAACAATCTTTTGTAGCCTTGTGAATATGCTATCAAGAGATTCATTACTTGTTGAACCAAAGTTTTCATAAGTCTGCTTCAGTAAAGTCTTTTGAGTCTTCTTGGTAGAGTCATTACCACCAAATACTTCACAGATTTCATCAAAAAGGGTCTTTGCAGACTTGTATTTGCTAAAAGCCAGAACTTGTTCTCTGGGTAGAGCCATCAATAACAAACCTCTAGCCTTCAAATCATTCTTTAGTTGGCTTCTTTCTTCATTGGTAACAGGACCAGTGTTAACTTTTGTTACAGTCTTGTCACCAACCTGCTCTACAGTTGTACCAGGTTTGAATGAATTTCCACACATTATGATCTCCCATAATGTGTAGTCTTGAACCATAAAGAATTGTTCTATCATAAGCCTCCACATCTCAAAGTCATTAATCTTAAGCTTAGGAAGCTTTGCAGCAATGTTTGATTGGCTTGTTTCTGTCTCCATTGTTTCTTTTGAGTCTGCCATAGGATCTTCTAAATCAAAATATCAAAGCCTTTCTCTAATACCACTTGTTGGATCGTGTACACCTTGAACTTGTGTTAATAATGATACTTTGAGTAATACCACTAAGTATGCGGAATCTACTTAAAGATACTTAGAAGATTGATTGTAAATGAAACAATTGTATGTATAAACAATGTATGTAACAAAACAAATAGCTCCAATATTATTAATGATAATAATACGAGTGATCTATGATATCACTAGGGTTACACCTTGAAGCTCTTAAGAAAACGTATTAGAAAGATATGTTCTAACAATAACCTAGGATCTCCTTTTATACAACAAGGAGTCCTCTTGTACAAGATAAGTATAATACTAATAGAATAAGATATACACAATATATTTTCTATGTTTATCAAAGCGCGTTTCTCTAACAGTTATCATGCAAGCAGTGGTAATGTTTGTTCTTGCAGTGGTAATGAGTTTCCACTGCAAGTACAATCTTCTGCAGTTGTAATATCTTCACTAGCCGTGGTAACTGATAGAATAATTCCCAACACAGCTATTCAGGGTTATGGAGATCTTCGGTTTGGGAATTTTTTAATCACTCGGGTTTACTACGTCGAAGGGTTGGGACACAACTTGTTTTCAGTTGGGCAGTTTTGTGATGCAGATTTAGAAGTTGCATTCAATAGAAACACGGTTTTTATTAGAAATTTGGTTGGTGATGATCTCTTAACTGGTAATCGTAGTACAAACTTGTATGCTATCGACATCAACCAAATGGCTTCTACATCACCAATTTGTCTTATGACAAGGGCAACCGAAACTAAGTCCTGGCTGTGGCATAGAAGATTATCCCATCTCAATTTCTACACGATCAACAAGTTAGCCAAAGACAACATCGTCACCAGACTTCCTAAGTTCAAATACACCAAGGAACACCTATGTCCATCATGCGAACAAGGAAAAAGTAAAAGAGCATCATATAAACCCAAAACCGTACCTAGTTCGGAAGCAAGGTTAGATATGTTGCACATGGACTTATGTGGCCCAATGAGAGTTGAAAGCATTAATGGGAAGAAGTATATTCTCGTTATTGTTGATGATTATTCAAGATATACTTGGGTAAAGTTTTTGAGATCAAAATACGAAGCACCAGGCATCATCATCACCTTTCTGAAGCGTATTCAAGTTCTACTTCAAGCTCTAGTAAGGATTATAAGAACAAACAATGGCACAGAATTTACTAACCAGGAGTTAAGAACTTACCTTGAAGATGTCGGAATCACTCACCAAACATCAATTGTTAGAACTCCATAGCAGAATGGGGTAGTTGAAAGAAGAAATCAAACTCTTGTGGAAGCTGCTCGCAGAATGCTGATTTATTCTAGTGCACCACTTTTCTTATGGGCTGATGCTGTTGCCTCTGCTTGTTTCACTCAAAACCGATCCCTAGTACATCCAAGATTCAATAAAACCCCATATGAGCTAGTGAACAACCGTAAACCTGACATCTCTTACCTTCACATGTTTGGCGCTTTGTGTTATCCGACGAATGACAGAGAAGATCTAGGGAAGTTAAAAGCTAAGGGTGATATTGGAATCTTCATTGGATATTCAGAAAACTCGAGGGCATTCAGGGTGTATAATAGAAGAACGAAAAGGATAATGGAGACGATGAATGTGAAGTTTGACGAGATTTCACAAATGGCTTCTGAGAGATACGCTCTAGAACCCGCGCTTAATCCGATGGCTTCTAATCAAAACGGATTAGGACCCGCACCAAACATGCAGACTTCTGGACACATCAGTTCAGGACTCGTACGTCAAGGAGCTCATTCAACAAACACGGACAAACCTTCAGAACAAGAACTGGAAAATTTCTTTGAGTTAATGTTTGATGAATACTATGGTGGAACTTCGACAAATGCATCAAATCAACATTCCGCTGCACCCGCTCAAAACCATCAACCACCACCACCACCACAAGATGCATCCACAACAATCGAAGCTGAAGCACCAACTACATCAACATCATCTACATCTACTCAAGCAACTCCAGTACTTGAAACTGTTCTACCAAGCGTTGATGAGCAAAACCAAAACACAAATTTTCAAGAAGAACCAACAAATAATTCAAACAATGATGCGTTAGAAGAAGAAGAAATATTTGAAAACCCGTTTGCAACAGACTCTGCTGAATCTTCTTCAAGGTTACAAGAACCATCTAACACACATTCGTTACACCCAAGGTACCCTTCTACGTTTCAATGGACAAAAGACCATCCAATAGAACATGTTATTGGTGAACCTTCAAAGCCAGTTCATACAAGGAGACAACTTGCCACTGATCTCGAATTGTGCATTTATATTTGCTCAATCAGCCTCAAAGAACCAAAGAACATTCGGGAAGCAATGGCAGAATACCCTTGAATAGAAGCGATGCAGGATGAAATTCTTCAATACGATTTACATGACAGTTGGGAACTTGTTGAACGACCACTTGATATACGTGTTCTTGATCTCAAGTGGTTGTGGAAGAACAAACTGGATGAGGAAATGACTGTTATTCGCAACAAAGCTCGTCTCGTGGCTAAAGGTTATCCACAAGAAGAAGGGATAGATTTCGAGGAATCATTCGCGCCTGTAGCTAGACTTGAAGCAGTCCGGATTTTCTTAGCCTATGCAGCTCACAAAAACATCACAGTCTATCAGATGGATATTAAGACTGCTTTCTTGAATGGAACTCTGAAAGAAGAAGTGTATGTGAGTCAGCCAGAGGGATTCATCGACAAAGATCATCCAGACTACGTCTACAAGCTTAAGAAAGCAATTTATGGTTTAAAACAAGCTCCAAGAGCGTGGTATGACGAACTATCATCTTTCTTGCTTAAAAAAATTTCACCAAAGGAACGGTTGATGACACCTTGTTTATCAAAAAATTCAAAGATGACATTTTGATCGTTCAAATTTACGTGGACGACATAATTTTTGGATCAACCAATCCTAACCATTCAAAACATTTTGAAAATCTCATGAAAGCAAATTTGAAATGTCCATGATGGGGGAACTAAAATTCTTTCTTGGTTTACAAATACATCAATCCCCACGTCGTATTTTTATGATTCTGAAAACATGGAATGGAAAATTGTGATTCTGTTGGTACACCAATGGTCACTTCACCAAAAATAGGTGCTGATTTGTTTGGGAAACCCATTGATCCGAAGAAATATCGGAGCATGATCGGTTCTCTCATGTACCTAACTGCTAGCCGACCCGATATTCAATTTGCTGTTTGTTTGTTAGTATGGTTTCAGGTAAAGCCTACCGAACTTCACCTCAAAGAGGTTAAACGGATCTTTCGGTACCTACGAAGCACCATTAACATGGGACTTTGGTATCCGAAGGATTCGGGGTTTAATCTAACAGCATTTTCATATGCAGACCATGATGGTGATCAAGTTACAGCAAAGAGTACATCAGGTGGAGCACAATTTTTGGGTGAAAAGCTAGTAAGCTGGTCGTCAAAGTAACAGGACTATACTGCACTATCAACCGCCGAAGCCGAGTATGTGTCTCTATCTGCGTGTTGTGCCCAAGTTCTTTGGATGCGGACACAGCTCACAGATTATGGCTTTACTTTTGACAGAATACCTATGTATTGTGACTCAAAAAGTGCCATAGCCATCTCGTGCAATCCCGTACATCACTCTAAGACGAAACATATCAAAGTCCGCTACCATTTCATCAAAGAACACGTGGAAGAGGGTACTGTTGAATTATTTTTCGTTAAGACTGATTACTAACTCGCCGATCTATTTACTAAAGCCCTTCCAAAAGAACGGTTTGACTATTTAGTTCGACGAATTGGCATGCGAAGCCTAACTCCTGAGGAGCTAGAACGTCTTCTCGAATCTTCTTGAAAAATGATTTCAAAATCGCTTCGCTGTAAATATATTTTTGAAAAACAAAATACAAAATTTGAAAATCCAACAAAAACAAAATACAAAAATATAAAATTTCAAAAAATACAAAAACAATATAAATTCAAAAAAATCCAAAAATATTCTTCTCACGACATGTCTCTCGTATAAATCAATATTCTGTATGTTTCTAGAAATGTCATTCAAGAATGATACGGACATGTACAGATTCTTGAACGGGAGTTCTTTAAATGTTTTTCCAAAACATGTCGTTTCTCAAAAAGTTTCTTCACAATGGCTTTCGTATACTTCAGTACGAAACCCGAACTTAAACGATGACTTCTGATTATTTCAAATCAAGGACTCGTGTTTTTCAAAGACGAAATCTTTTTCAAAAAGTTTGAGTCTAAACAAACGAAAAGACTTCAAACAAAAACTCGTTTTCAAAAAGAATTCTTGAGCACTTTTTCAAGATTGTTCAAAAGATTTCTCAAAATCTCTCAAAACTAGTGCTCAAGATAACTCCCTCTAAACCCTTAATTGATTTTAAAATGTGCTATCATTAAGGGGGAGTTCAAAAACAAAATGTTCCAAATTCATGCTAAATCGAATCTGTCTTTCTCTCCAAAAAGCTTTTTCTTAATCAGT
Organism: Artemisia argyi; assembly: GCA_030686995.1. Taxonomy (NCBI): domain Eukaryota; kingdom Viridiplantae; phylum Streptophyta; class Magnoliopsida; order Asterales; family Asteraceae; genus Artemisia; species Artemisia argyi. Next base: position 206,109,567 of record CM060680.1, read on the forward strand.
TGATATCAAAAATATCACGATATGCTACTTTTGAGGGGGAGAAGACATGATTAAAATGTGATCAAAGATGTTTAAAGATTGTGACTGAATCTCAAAAGAGCTCAACTCAGTAAGTACCAATGAATTGACGAAGCTTAAAATGTCAGTAATCGAAAAGACTTGTCCTGGACGGGTAATAATTTCAAGCTAGTCCAACTAGTGATGTAAGCGTGTCTCGAATAGGACTTGTCTGAGTAGAATGTACCGTATCGAGAGACTTTCTTTGGACTTGACCAGGACGGGTAATAATTTCAAGCTAGTCTAACTAGTGATGTAAGCGTGTCGAATCGGTCATGTTCACTGAAAGTGGATCAATTCAAAAAGTGCAAACTCTTCCCGCATGTGCAAATTTCTTAAATAATTACATGAGCACATGTGAAGGGGGAGTCCTTCAAAATGAAATCAAAACTCTCAAAGTGTTAACAAAATATGTTTCATTATCATAAACAGTTTGAGAAAAAATTTCATAAATGGTTTCATGGAAATTATAGGACAGTCATGGAGTTATAAGGTGACTAAGGTTAGGAAAAACCGTCCTATGATCCGCCAGAGCCGGAGGGATCTACCCAAGGACAAATCCAATAGATTAGAATTAGAAGTCCTTAGGTATGATTGAAAAAAGGAGAAAATGAGAAAGGAGAAAGAAGGGGTTGAAGAATTAAAAAGAAAAATTATGAAAAAGGGTGAAAAGAAATAGCCCTCCAAATGTTCAACCTTAGGGCAGACACCGGGTTCAATTCGTATGCTACTGGTCGTTACTAAGGTGACACCGGTATTGAAGACAAGACGTCATGGACCCAGTGACGCACTGCACTAAACCTTCTAGCCACTCAAGTTCTCTTAAAAGAGCTTGTTTCATTCTCACGGGGAACCGGTGTAATCTATCGACCTGTCTCTTAGAGATGGTTGATATTGAAGCAGGAGACCTCTCCCTAATCTCCGCATATGAAACCAAATGTGCACTTATCGAGTCTAGAGCCCCGAGATTCATCAAAAGATCTCACAGGAACACATGATCTTCCTACATTGGTTGTTCATCATTAAGGACGCCAGATGTAAACTTTAGAGTCCTATGCAGATCTTAGCAATCTGCCAAGAACATTTATGAGAGGATTCACTTTTGTGATTCTCAATGATTGAATGGAAATTCCTACCAGGGTCAACATCAAGCAGCCCTGACAGCAGGTCACTTCGGTAATTCTTTATGGATTATACTTAGTGTTCGCGGTGGTTTCAAATGGTCTACAGTCGTGGAGTGATCCCCAGCGACTCACCCAGTCATTAAGCTACTTAGTAGGTCTTGTAAGCTCCCTCGGGAATATCTGACATGGGAACGGCCTTGGTAAGGGTTAGAAGGAGTCTTCACACTATGCTGTTGACGATCTCTAATTCCTTATCTGTAAGTACCGGTTGATTTATTGCTAACTGTTTACCTGCAGCTATACATCATCTCCATGGCGAAGGATTCCACATGCTCATACATGCATCACTACGTCAAAGGAAAGTTCTCACAAAGATCAAAGCAAAGTAAGGTTCAAAGAAATATTCTACGCAACGTGAAAGAATCTACAGAAGTAAAGTGACAAAGATCGGTGTGAAAGAACGGGAATAACAAATGCATGTATCACAAAGACTAAAGACGTATGAGCATGTTGGAATGGCAAACAACCACCACAGACGCAGAAGTGACGAAAGGCAGATAACTCCACATCACAAAGGAACAAAGAACGATAAAAAATCAGTTATCAAATATCACAAAGCATGAAAGAACAAAGACTAAAGACTATTCTACAACAACACACAAAGTTAAAGACAAAGAACACGGAAGACCCACTCACGTGGAGCATCATTCGAATGACCACCCCTTAGGGGGAGATTGTTAGCATTAAAATATATATATAGAAGTGATGGTCATTCTCATATTGTAACTTTGTGTTGTTTGTTAAGATTAGTAATAATTTAGTCATTGGGCTTTGGACTTGGCAAGCTAATATGTTATGTTCTATGTTTCATAAGCCTTGTTATCCAATCATGTAACCAAGTCCAAGCCCAAGCCCAAGCCCAAGCCCATGGAAAGCCTCTTAAGGCATCATGTTAAGAACTATATAAACACCTCAAAGGCTCATTTGAGGTATGTGCTTGTGTGTGTATTGTGTGTGTTTTATTAATAAAAGTTCTCTTCATCTCTTATTCTCTTTATACATCTTAACGCCACATATACTATTCCAAGTCACCATCTTTACTTCATCTAGAGCTATATTGTTATTAAAGTTGATATATCTAAGGTCCTACAATCTTTGTTGACAGGTCTACTCAGGGCTCGAGAAGACGAAGAACGGCCCAGGAAGAGTCGTTGGATCCAGCCCGCGCCAGATTTTGTATCAACAAGTGGCGCCATCCGTGGGACTTTACACTAAGAACTAGAATGACGAAGCACAAAAACTCAAGCCAGCGGACTCCGTAGTTGGAAAAAACACATGGTGACCCCCAGAGGAGGAAACATCAAGATTCGACCTCTAGGCAGGCCTCTGGAACAACCAGTGTGCCTAGTCACCAAGAATCAAGCCCAAGTCTGATCCTCCCAACTGTAGAATTGCCCACAGGGACTACCCAGGCCACTACCGCGGCCCCTAGCGTGGAAGATCTACAGCGTACTCTCTTCACCACGCCCCACCAAACGGAACCCATTGTGGACACTACTGTGCCGCCATGCGCGCCTAATAGAGACAGGGGACCTAATGTCGAGACAGATATCCTCGCGTTGGAGGAGGAGGCGCCTGAATTAACGCTAAGTAATTTTGTGTCTCAAAATTATGAAACTTTAACTACCCTCATGCAAGAGGAGGCAAAAAGAAGGTCAAGTCAGAGCCTGCAAACCCGGCTTAACTTTGGTCCAGAATATGAAACATCTCCATCGCGCTACCGGAAGGAGGGACGCGAAAAAGATAACCGCAGACTTCCAGTATTTGCTAGAGTTGGAAGAATAGTAGTAGATGGTGAAGCATCTGATTCGCAGTACTCGGAGGAGTATGAAGACAATGGAAGGCGTACCAATGTCCACGCTAGACTTGGTAACCGTAGGATGCAGGATAGACTTGGACGGCAACGCTCACCAAGCGAGAGCCCTTCAAGGTCTGGTAGTAGAAGAATCCATGATAGGCTTGGGAGACGGAACTCCCCAAGTGAAAGCCCCCCAAGCTCGGACTCCGAGGAAAAACGGCGCAAGCGCCGCAAAAGGGGAAACTCCTCCTCAAGCGACTCCTCGGACAACGAGGATGAAGAAACAGGACACTGGAAGTCCAGGGGAAGACATCGCGATGAAGAGGACGAAGATATATCTCTTCCTTGGCGCCGCCAAAAGGTTGACGCATTTACGCGGCGCATCAGCGATTATTCGGATGATAAGAGAAGGCGCATGCCCGCCAATGTTAAAACATATGATGGGACGGGTGATCCTGATGATCACCTAAAAATTTTTGAATCAGCTGCTACTATCAAAAATTGTCCACAACCCGTGTGGTGCCATATGTTTAACTCCACGTTGGTAGGGAATGCGCGAACTTGGTTTAGCAAGCTTCCACGAAGAAGCATAAACGGGTTTGAAGAGTTGCGAAAAGCATTCCGTTTGAACTTTACTCAAAGAAAGAAGTGCGCCAAAAACCCTGTCGAACTTGCCAGAGTGAAACAGCGCCAAGGGGAATCTACAAGCGCCTATGTGGAGCGCTATAAGGATGAATGCATACATGTCAATGCATGCCCCGAAGTACTTAAAATCTCAGGGTTCATGAATGGGATCAATAACCCAGAACTTATTAGAAGATTAAACGATAAGGTTCCCCAAACCTTTGATGAACTGATGAAGCGCACCAGGTCCTTTTTCCAAGGGGAAGCAGCTGCTGCGGATAGCAAAAAAGGTTACTCAAACTATATGTCACAAGAACATCATAGGAGACAATCCAATGACCAGAGTAGCAGCCACATCAAGAACTACCGCAATCAAGGAAGTGGACGGGATAACGACAAGTATACTCCACTCACGAAGACCCCAAGGGAGATATTTGCGACAGAAGGAGAAAACTTCCCGACAAGTTTCGTGCTCTCACGTCACCGGAAAGCAATCATCGAGTTCAAAAGCCGGTAACTTTAAAACTTTGTATTGTTTTTTGGGTTGCACTTTAAAACCCGGCCGATGCGGTATTCATGCATTAAGATATGTTATCCTTTAAATATTCATAAAATTTTATGTAAATCTTTTAACTTGGTAAACACGATTTTATCTATAGTCGCACTAAATCCGCATGATCGGACCTGCTTTATCTTTTCGCCGCGAATTAATTCGCGCACATAATGTTTTTGCGGTTGGTATGCTTGTTTGCACGTTTGAAAAACGAAGTCACGATGAATCTACCCGCGTTAGGCTGTACGTGCGTACATCTTCACATATTAGCTATGAGCTACGAACAGGCACCACGGTGCTAGTCAATCGCCATGAGCGCACTGGACAAAATCCGTGGTCATGTTATGTTCATCTGCGATCATCCTAACACGTTCGGGTCTATGTGGTCACGATACATCCATCTGCGTCTGTGCGTGCGATTGAAACTATTAGTCGCGGTCACGGTCACGGTGCGATTGAAACAACAATTCATTATTTATGTAGTTTGTAAAACATCACGATAAGTGTAATTCGCACTACTACTTCTCTTATGTGTTAATTTCACATGCTATGTGCTATATATTGCTTCACGCTAATCTTTTACTTCATTAGGTTTTATATGTTGCGATTCGCAGCATATACTTTTAATATTTGCATTAAGTGTTTTTCAGGATCTGAATAACTAAGTTTAATGCTCCTACAAAAGTAGCACCATCAAACTTGGGGGGCTACCAGGGTATATAATACCATTGTTTCTGTACGCGTCACTCAGGGGAGACGTCCTCTGTTTCGATTGTAAAGACGGATGTAATGTTCGCACCTCCTTGTCGCGCACAATGCGCACCTTTGCCACAGAAGCATGTCTTCTGTCGCACCATGCTGCATCGCTACTGGTACAAAAGGTACGCCCTTACCCATGATGCAGCATACGAGATCCACCTTCACCATTGTGAGACTCTCACAATCGCAATGTTAGTGTTACCCCAACTATAGAACTATGTGTTCTTCTTACGGGGTCTTTACTGTCACACGGTGGCGGGAAACCTAGCATATGCGCATCCCTCCCCGTCATGTAAGAACGGGTGTTACTCAGGTCACCGCGGACGCGCCTACAAGGTCGCGGATTCGGATATAGTTTAATGGGCTAAACAGGACTGCGCCATAGGCCAGTGCGCACTGCCGCATTCGGGCTGAGCAGTATAGTCCATCCCATGTACACACCTGAGTTGCGCACACATGGGTCATGCCGTCATGGTTGATTGGGCCTAGGTGGCCATGAACAGAACTTAAGTCTAGCATAACATAGCCATGCACTATGTCACACTAGACTTGGGGGGCTTATGGATGTATAGTCCAGACTGGGCCAGGAATGGGCCAGGCTCGGCAGACAGCGGCCCACTGTACACCTAAACCCTATTCCATGCCCTATAAATACATGGCTGGAATTCCCTTCTGCACAACAGGTTACTCTAAACCTAACTCTTGTATGCTATATCGCATCAATACTAACTTGACCGTCAGAGGTGGATCCCGGGGCTACGGCCTCGGGTCCACTCTTGACGGGTTCTCTTTTTTGACAGGTCTACTCAGGGCTCGAGAAGACGAAGAACGGCCCAGGAAGAGTCGTTGGATCCAGCCCGCGCCAGATTTTGTATCAACAATTACTATCCCCATGACTAAACACAATCAAGTCATTAGCAAAACCTAAATGTGTTATCTTAAGTTTCTTACACCCCTGATGAAATTTGAAGTAACCAGCATTGTCAATATTTTTCCTCATGAGTAAGTTGAAAACCTCCACTGCCATAGTGAAAAGATAAGGGGAAATTGGGTCACCCTGTCTTAGCCCTCTACCTCCTTTAAAGTACCCTACTTTTTCACCATTGACATTAATAGTAAATTTCGTTTGACCTTATTTTCAACCATTTTTAACAAATCGTTTATGCATATGAAAATCACAAATCTTAAATTATGAGTAAAAAAACTGTTAAATCAGATGTTATTTAACAGATCTAAAATTAATGATTAAAAAAAATCACATGTGATCTTACCTCGAACAACAACTAGATTTTCTTCTAGATCTGGATCTGCAATCGCTCTATCCGTAACTTGATCTTCTTTTTCAACAACGTCTTTTCACAAAGTAAGAACCAAAAATTTGATAAAATAACCATTTTTTATTGGTATTTTTTTTACGATCTACGATCAGAGATGATGATTTATGTTGAATTCGGATCTTTATTGAGTGTTTTTGAGTTGATTGGATGATTCTTTTTGCATTGTTTGTTTGTATGTGTGTGTGTTTTGGAAAGAGAACCCCTAATTTTTTTGGGGAAAACTAAAGGAGAGTGGGAATTTTAGGATTATATAGATGACGTTTTTGCCCTTGATGTGGAAGTTGTGTGGGAATTTCGGTTTGATCACAGTCGTTGGATCAAAATGAAATAGATGGATGAGATGGGTTCAATGGATCTTAGTCTACAGGGAACTCAACTCATTAAAATGTCGGGAAGCGATTCGGTGAAAAGGGAAAAAAAATGAGAAAAATGAGAAGAATTTTAAACCACACATTTCAAGTAAGAGGGGGAATTTTAAGGAGAAATGCATCTAATTTTGTAGGTGCATCTGAAATGTGTGTTTGTGCTTTCCTGATCAGTGACCCCTTATGAACTACATTATACGTACTTCTAATCAAATAAAGTTTCAATTATCAGGTTTTTGGAATATTATTATTATTATTATGATTATGATTATTATTATTATTATTATTAGAAACTCAAAGAATTTACAAGAAGTTAGTGGGGAGCCGAGATACTAATTGAGCTCTCACTCCTCTAGCTATAGAAAAGCTAATTCGACTAAAGATATGAGCAGCAGCACGTGCTCCAATGTCTTGGGTCATCGAGAACTTTCGGATTCGCTTCAGTAGTGTTAGAGCATCCTTCTCAAGTTCTCCAAAAGAAGAGAATGAGAAGGGGAGAAACCCATATCAATTATTATTATTATTATTATTATTATTATTATTATTATTATTATTATTATTATTATTATTATTATTATTATTATTATTATTATTATTATTATTATTATTATTATTATTATTATTATTATTATTATTATTATTATTATTATTATTTGGTGGGGGGAGGGGGGTGCATAGTAAAGGGTTTTCACAAAACAAGGCTAGATTTGAACCTCGCTCGCTTGCTTCTCATGCTTTGGTTTTCATTTGTTTGCCGGTAGTACTTTTGGCGAAGACTACTAACTATCTCATAAATGTAATGTAATGTTATACATCATAGTATACTAGGGTATGGGTAGGATCTGTCTACATTGTTCCTCCTCATACCCCGCTCCGGCTGGATTGGGTAGGTTGCAGTGTTGTCTTTTATTAAATGAAACAAAGAAGTTTTCAGTCAGTTGTGACGCTAAAACCTTGAGGGTGATGTATTTAGGAATCTATTTACAGTTGACAACTCAAACAAAGTCAACTCATCAGACTAGTCAATGGAAAGTAAAATGACTCAGAAACTACAGGAATATAGAAATTAAAGAAAAAAAGAAAAAACTTAACGTATAATTTGTGCTTTCAGTGATAGGAGCCTTTTGCCTGATTGTCATTCAAGTATGGAGATCAAAACCAGGAAGTGCACAGATGTGTTTTTCTTGATATTTATGCTGATTTGCTTTCAGATAGGCTCAAAAGCACAAGAAGATTCATCATACAAGGAGATCCCGGTGGGAGTGATTCTAGATATGGGATCATGCGTCGGAAAGATTTTCCACAGGTGCATGAACATGGCACTATCTGACTTTTACACCTTTAACGACCACTACAAAACAAGGATAGTTCTCCACAGTAGAGATACACATGGAGAACCACTGCATGCTCTATCTGCAGGTAAATAATGTACTATTTCAGATTATAAATGATATATAACTTCCAAGATATAAATGGTCAAACTAAAGCAAAGTGACACTTGCCATATCTCTAATTGGTGAAAAAAATAGAGAGCAAACTATAACTGAAACTAGAATCAGAACGGGTCTAGTGTGAACTCTAAACGATAATGGTTTATCCTGTAGTGGTTGGTATGACATTCTAAAAGTTAACCAGATACAAAACTTGAAACGTGGCAAATTTTACGATTTTCTTGTTTTCCTACCAGCTCTTGATCTATTGGAGAAGCAGAAAGTCCAAGCAATCATAGCTTCTGAGTCAACAACCGAAGGAAAGTTTCTTGCCGTATTAGGAGACGAAGCTAGAGTATGTTGGAAAATTTAGTGCACTTGAGGGATCAATTCACACCTGGTAATGGGTTTAGAGGTATGGAGTATACACCCATTTGGTCACTGAATCCCCTGACTCAATAGTGGTTATGTATTGATTCTGCTGATAGCATGATTCTGCTAATAGCAGATTCTGCTGATAGCATGATCCTGCTGATAATGTGATTCTGCTGCTAGCGTTTCCACTGATGTGTTAACGTTACCACTGCAAGGGTTATTGTTTCCACTGATAGTGTTAACATTACCACTGCTAGTGATAATGTTTCCACTGATAACCACTGATCCCTATTATTATGGAAAGTATTATGTTATAATTAATGGGCCGTTAATTATACATAATTCCATGGGCTAGGGTTTTGAGTATTCTCTATTATAAATAGAGGACACATCATTCTGCATGGATATACTGTATACGATTTACTATACGATTAACACAAAACCCTAAACACTTCAATACGCATCTGGTTCTTGGTTTGTGCCTAAAGCAAGAACATCACTTGGTCTTATCCCATAGGGATATTCGTGTAACCCGGGCATAGGGTCGAATAGTTTCTATTGGAAAGTGATACCACGATTTCAAGTGAATATCAAGTACCTTTATTGATTATCTTAACCCTAATCTGGGAACTTGTTAACACAATACAACCAACAATCAATAGAAACTATTTGTGATAATCAATGGCTGCTGCTATGAGACAAATGGCTGCTAACTTTTCCAAGTTGGAAAAGTTTGAAGGTGTTGATTTCAGAAGATGGCAAAAGAAGATGCACTTCTTATTGTCAAGTATGAATGTGGTGTATGTTCTCACGACTGAGATTCCAGAAGATCATGGAGATGATGCTACTATGGATCAGATGAGGGCAAGGAGCAAGTGGGAGAATGATGACTACATATGCAGAGGTTTAATTCTCAATGGTATGTCTGATTCTCTATTTGATATTTATCAGAATGTTGAAACTTCTCAAGAACTATGGGATTCCTTGGAAGCCAAGTATATGGCTGAGGATGCATCAAGTAAGAAGTTCCTTGTAAGTAATTTTAACAATTACAAAATGGTTGATTCTAGACCTGTCATGGAACAATACAATGAACTTCTGAGTATACTTGGTCGATTCACACAACACAAGATGAACATGGATGAGGCTATTTCAGTCTCTTGTATCATCGATAAACTACCTCCCTCTTGGAAAGAGTTTAAGCATATGCTTAAGCATAAGAAGGAGGAGTTAACTCTTGTTGAGTTGGGCAGTCACTTGCGCATTGAGGACTCACTCAAAGCTCAAGACATTGACAAGCCAAAGAGTAGCACTGCTACTGGTCCATCAGTTGTCAATATGGTGGAGCATAACAACTCCACCAAGTACAATGACAACAAGGGCAAGCGTAAGCATCAAGATAACACCAAATCTGATCTTAACAAGAAACCTAAGGTGACTTGTTGGAAGTGTGGGAAACCTGGACACTTCAGGAAAGATTGCAAGGGTGGTAAAATTGGAAACAAATCCAATGGATCAGGCACAAGTGGAGGGAATGGTAACACCAATTCTCTGAAAGGTCAGAATGTGTTTAATAAGTCTTTTAAGATTTATTATGTTACATATATATCTGATATTTACTTTGTGCAGGATGATGATGTTGCGTGGTGGGTTGACTCTGGAGCAACAATTCATGTGTGTAAAGATAGAAGCTGGTTCAAGACCTACAAGTCAATGAATGATGGTTCTATTCTTCACATGGGAAACGAGTCAACTGCCCTGGTGCATGGAAAAGGATGTGTTGATTTGAAGTTTAGTTCTGGAAAGATTGTTTCTTTATTTAATGTTTTACATGTTCCTGATATTAGAAAGAATTTGGTTTCTAGTAGTGTTTTGAATAATTGTGGTTATAAACAGGTTATTGAATCTGATAAGTTTGTTTTGTCTAAAAATGGTGTGTTTATTGGTTTTGGTTATTTATGTAATCAAATGTTCAGACTTAATATTGTTCATGATAATATTGATTCTGCTTTTATATCTACATCTAAACTTTATGATTCAAACCTATGGCATGCAAGACTTGGCCATGTACATTTTAAAAGGATGCAAGATATGTCTAAGGATGGGTTAATTCCAGCCTTTGATGTGAACACTGAAAAGTGTAAAACTTGTATGTTGAACAAGATAACTAAGAAACCTTTTCAAGGAGTAAAACGTGAAACTAAAGTTTTTGAGTTAATTCACAGTGACCTTTGTGATTTACATGCTACTCCCTCTTTGGGGAATAAGAAATACTTTGTGACTTTTATTGATGATGCTTTTAGGTTTTGTCATGTTTATTTATTACATTCTAAAGATGAAGCATTAGATAAATTTAAAGTATTTAAAACTGAAGTTGAATTGCAACAAAGTTCTTTGATCAAAAGATTAAGGACTAATAGGGGAGGTGAGTACATGGATACTTTGTATTTTCAGTCTGTTGGTATAATCCATGAAACGACTGCCCCTTATACTCCTCAGCAAAATGGTATTTCTGAAAGGAAAAACAGGGTGCTGAAGGAGATGGTTAATTCCATGTTGTCCTATTCAGGGCTGAGTCAAGGGTTCTGGGGTGAAGCTATGTTAACAGCTTGCTATTTATTAAATAGGGTTCCCAACAAAAGGAACAAAGTTACCCCTTATGAACTTTGGACTAAAAAGAAACCTAACCTTAATTATCTTAGGATATTGGGTTGTAGGGCTGTTGTAAGACTCCCTGATCCAAAGCAGAAAACTTTGGGTGAAAGAGGCATTGAATGCATCTTTATTGGATATGCTGAGCATTCCAAGGCATATAGGTTTTATGTTATAGAACCTAATGAGTCTGTTTCAATTAACTCAATAATTGAATCAAGGGATACACTCTTTGATGAGAACAGATTCTCATCTATCCCTAGACCAAGTCAAAGGATTCCAAATGGAACCAATGACAATGGTGTTTCAGAGGTTCCTGCTGATGAGGTTCCTGCTGAGGTTGTGGAACAACAACCTGAACCTGAGCTCAGAAGGAGCAATAGGGTGAGGACTCCAAAGTCATTTGGACCTGAGTTTCAATTATACTTAATTGAAGGTACAAGGAGTGAGGTCTCTGACCAATACTCCTATTGCTTCATTGTGGAGGATGATCCCAAAACATTTGAAGAAGCAATGAAGTCCCAGGATGTTGCTTTCTGGAAAGAAGCAATTAATGATGAGATGGACTCTATCATGGGCAATAACACTTATGTGTTGACTGATCTACCACCTGGTTGCAAACCTTTAGGTAGCAAATGGATTTTCAAAAAGAAAATGAAGGTAGATGGAACTGTTGAAAAGTTCAAGGAAAGATTAGTTATTCAAGGCTTTAAACAAAAGTCAGGAATAGACTACTTTGATACTTATGCTCCAGTGGCACGTATCAGTACCATAAGATTGCTAATTGCTTTGGCATCAATTCACAATCTCATTATTCATCAGATGGATGTGAAGACAGCTTTCTTGAATGGTGATTTAGATGAGGAGGTTTACTGATGCGTGGGAATCGCAACAGGCTTTACCTCTCGAGGGATCTCGAGAAGCTTACAACCCCCACCAGGCAGTGTACCTGATCGTTGTAGTATAGTATAGTGACAAGTACCGGGGGATTGATCGTTCAGCTTAGGAATAGTGTCGCTAGGATTAGAAATCCTAATTTACTAGTTCTAAAGGTGAGGGATGATTATTTTTGTCTTTTTATATTTTTATGAAAGCAAGTAAAATCTCGGGTTTTGAAGGAGTGGGCGGAATTAGTTGCTAATCAACTAACCCAAAACTAAGATGCAATCAAAATAAAATACTAAAAATGAAATTTAACTAATTAAACTAAAGTTGTGAGCAGTAATTGGAGAAAATGTGTTTACTTAGACTTCATTACTCCCTAGATATCTTTTACATGTTAATTACTTGTTATAATTGTATAGATGACGGATCGTATTCCTTAATACCATTCATGGGGTGGCATACATAACTCCCCAATTCTATGAGCTCTTATCTCCTCCTACACCATGACCCAGCACAACTATAGGGATTGTAAACAGTGGCTCATGCATTAAATACAACCAATAAAGACCTAGTACGCCTCGGTTCATGTTTCTTAAGACGTTCAAGCATGTTACCATTTGGAGATCTGCCAGTTTTCTTAAGCCTAACATATAAAATCATTCATCCAAGAACAAGAATAAACAAGTAATCAACACATAATCAATATCTAGGTTTCATTAGATCTAAGCAAACACAAGAGAGATCTAGCCTAGCATAATTGAATTGAGACAAGAACAAGATATAAACAACCAACACATAGACATATTGATTGAATTAGAAGAACACTTATCTCAATTACAATGCAAGGTATCAAGGGTTTGGAACCCTTGAAAAACCTGTAAAAGTTGCACAAAATTCGTCTTTAGGGTTTCTCCAAAACTTCTCTTTTTTTAATGAAAAAACTAGAAAACTATATATAGGAAAACTGGGCTGACGGCGTCAAGACAAACATGTGACGCCGTCACCTCGCCGCCAAATACTTCCTCGGACGGCCTTGATCTCCTTATGACGGCCTGTGTGACGCCGTCACCACCTACGGTATTTTATTCTTGGGACTTTTGACGCCGTCAGGATGACATTTGACGCCGTCACCACCTACGGTATTTTATTCTTGCTATCTGACGCCGTCAGGTGTAACTCTTGACGCCGTCACCTAGTGCTTCTAGCATGGAAAATTGATACTTTGCCGTTTTCTTCACTTTTATGCTCCAAAAACGTCCAAAATGGCTTCTTTTCCAGAATTCACTCTCCAAGTACCTAAAATCACAAAAGGAACGATTTAGGGCAATATTTGATCAAATAAATTCGGATTCGGGCTTAAATGACCCCCTAAAAACGGATCATTTTTCGCCTCATCATATACCCTTACACTTGAGATTTGCTTGTCCTCAAGCAAATGAGCTTTTATTCTACTCAAAAGACAAGTTAGGGGTCATTTAACACTAATATAAAAGTAATTACAACAAATAATCGTTCCACTAAAGACCAATAGACAAGCACGGAGATCATACACAAGCACCTCACAAATAGTGTTTAGATACTCACATCTCTCGGGTGTAATAAAGTGTAAATTACAATATGGAAACGGAAGATATCTCTCACTACCTGTCATAGCAAAATAGATTACCATAGGCTTGGGAAAGGATCAAACCTCCACCACATGGCGTAAGCACCTAGGATAAACTATCAAAGAGGTCTTTTAAAGGGTTGTAACGTTAGGTATAGGGATATGAATTACATGGTTTTGTTGGATAAAGGAAGTTTTACTGGTGGCGAGTTAACAATCTTGGTTAATTACATGTACAATATGGCGTTGCTAAGCCAAGACTAGACTCGACTTAAGCTAATAAATGAAAAATAACAAAAACATAAAATAAACATAGAATGAAACGGGATGGTAGTCCGTATGTTTTTTTCTTTCTTTTTCTTTTTTTTTTATTTTTTTCTTTCTTTTTCTCTTGTTTTTTCGATTTTTTTTTTTTTTTTTTTTTTTTTTTTTTTTTTTTTTGCATACACTCTTACCCTACCATCCAAAATAATACATCATAGGGAATGAGAATTCCCCTTACACTTGAATCTTTACATACTTTACATTTAACTATTCTAATGACTCGAATTAAGAAAATCAAAACACTTGGAGCACTTTTAAGATTAACGTACATATGGGGGTAATAAATCATGTTCTTCCCCATTACTCCATAAAATAAGTACTTACCCATGAGTCTCAATCGTCCCAAAACAATATGTACAAGGATATGACTCGACTTAGCAACCATGTAATCAATTAGAAAGTTAACTTAGGGTTTAACAAATAACAATAATGCACTAAAAATGAGCGCATACACGGAAGGCTAAGGCGATTTGGGTGTACATTTAAGTGGGGTGTAACAAATTATTCCTTTAAGTAAGATGCTTAAAGTTAGAAACGAAAAGATAGGCTCGGAGGGGTGTACTAGGGGTTTCGTGTACTAAAAATGAGTACAACGCTAGGGGTGTGGGAAAAATTAGTTGACTTAACTAGCCAAGTAATATGACTTAAATGGTCAAGTAATTATGATACGGGTTTAACACAAGGGTGATCCTAATGCCTCTTATCATGTAGTAAATCCTACCACACGAATGTAGTCTCACTAGCGGTCTCGGGATGCATCACTAACGCAAGTTCTAGAATCTAAATGTTACCGGTACACTCATAAGCACTAATAGTGAATGCTTTTCCTATCAAATCTAAAGGCGAACCTCACATTTTTGGGTGGAAAATTTTTCTGAATATACGGTTATGTGCTAGTCATACAATCTCCTATCCATGAGACGCTTGCTATGGCTAAAGTTTCACTCCTAAATGTTGTAAAAAAATTTAAATTTGGCGCTAAAATTACACTAACAAGTATTTCTCGTAGTTTTATTACACATCTACTATCAAACAAAACAAACTCAAGCGAAAGTGCATATGTAAGGTATCATCTTTTTACCCTCCCCTTACACTTAAGATGAACATTGTCCCCAATGTTCAAGTAAAGAATGTAAAAGTGAAAAAGTAAAGAGAATAAAATCAAATACTCCCCAGATTCGCTCGGTATGGATTTCAGGTGGCCAGGTTAAATCTTCTTCCAAGAAAACGAACAATCAAATCTTCCCTTCCAGAATATAAATCATCTCCTTGTCGAACATAACCTGTGAAACCTGACAAAATAGACAAGACAACCTCGCGTAAAATCGGCGGCATCCTATATAAGTTCCTAAATCCTAGAAAACAAAGTAAGATATAATGCTTGTGGAATGAAGTTTGCAGATTTCCTGGAGATTATAAAACTTAATAATTCACAAAAACCATAAGACTCCGTTAGAAAAACAAAACCGGTAAAATTTCCAGATTTTAACTCCTGACGCCGTCAAGAGTGATCCTCTGACGCCGTCAGAATGGACCTGCAGAAATTCTTATGTTAAGTTTTCGGAAAATTTCTGGAAAAACTTGGTTCTACTTCCTGGAAAATCCTGCAAAACTTCATTATGACTCAATACAAGCATTTGACTCTAACAAATACGAATATACATGTTCATTTAATATTGTGGAGAATCACGATCGGTTTGTTTCTTAAAAACATATTTGGGGTTTCCCCTTACACTTATCTTTTGCAAAAATACTTTTAGGTTGGAGTTAAGACTAGGCCAAACAACATAGTAAAGTATTTCCACG